>JALMQS010000153.1:211193-707112 GCA_024734495.1 Forficula auricularia | reverse complement strand
AAAGGAACAAACATATTAATATTTCAAATGAATTTGGATAAAGTTTAGCAACGATCCGTTGCAGTTTATTTTTATATAACTTGGAAACAAATCTTATTTAATTTTATGTTTTTATTTCAGATCCTATACGATTATTTTTTTATTATTTTTTCCTATTTATTTTTTATAATAGAAAGAATTTAATTTTTAGGACAGAATCTAAGATTTTAATAGAAATATTATTAAATTGCGATATCAGAGGGGATCCCCCAAGAGTCGAACCTGAGAACTAACTTGCTTTCCGGGCAGTTAGCTCACACCCTCGAGACAAAAAGATGCTCAAATCTTTACTTTTATATTAAAATAGCAGGACGTGTATGAAAACTTTTTTCATTTTAAGCTAAATTTTTTAATTTCCGTTATATATTAATGGAGTGAAAGATTTCTATGCTTATATCAAATATTGCGATTCAGAGGGAGTTTTTTGTGTCGAGGGTGTGAGCTAACTGCCCGGAAAGCAAGTTAGTTCTCAGGTTCGACTCCTGGGGGATGAATCCCTCTGATATCACAATTTAATAATATTTCTATTAAAATCTTAGATTCTGTCCTAAAAATTAAATTCTTACTATTATAAAAAATAAATAGGAAAAAAATAATAAAAATAATCGTATAGGATCTGAAATAAAAACTTAAAATTAAATAAGATTTGTTTCCAAGTTATATAAAAAAAAGCCACTTGAACCAATTTATTTGTAAACAAACCTGTTTTGTTATGATTTAGACACCTGTTAATTAAAAACAAACAAAAAATTCCTAATTTTAATATAATATATTAATATTTGCTATAACCTATTAGTGGGTTTTAAAATTAAAAAACCAATTAAAAATAAAACATAATTGAAAAAAATGTAAACAAACTTTTTTATTGAGATTTTCATCTGTCAATAATTACTTTAATTAAGAAAAGATCAATTAAGATTAAATTTTTCGAGGTCCAGACCTAGCCAGATCGTTTTCTCATCCTCAAAACTTGTTAATAGAATTTGTTTCATCAAAATCGGTAAAGCCGTTTTCAAAATAGAACTAAGATACAAATATATAATTTATACTATATATAAATAAATATATATATAAATAAACAAACAATTTTTGCTCGTTTAATAAGAGTAGATAATATATATTTTTTTTTAATGAAAATGATGAGAGAAGAAGTTACACCAAAAAGCTACATCCCCTAAAGGCCTGGGTTGGCCCCTCCATCGTGAAAAGAAGAAGGGGAGATTTTATGGGCTGGGTAGGAGTTGAAGGTATCTGTGGATGCGGGTCTTAAACAGCTGAAGGTTATAAGCCGCGGGGAAAAGGGTGCCTGGAAGTGAGTTTCAGTCTCTGGAGATCATAGGGACAAAAGAGTTGGCGAATGCGTTTGTTCGGCTTTTATCCAATTTGACATCGAAGGGGGTGCTGAGCCTTCGAAAACCGCCTGTTTCTCGTAAAGATGGCTTTAGGGTGGATCATTGATTTCAGCTCGACTGAACAGACACCATGATAGTATCTGTAGTACAGGGAAAGGGCAGAAACGGTTCATCGATGCGCCAGGGAGTTGAGTGGGTTTAGTTAGGGCCGGGTCTCCTATTGGTTTAATTGCTCGTTTCTGAATGGCATCCAGTGTGGCAAGAGAATGCTTGGAGGCACGCCTCCACAGATGAGAGCCATATTCGAGACAGGGACGAATTTGAGCCTTATACAGTGTAAGAAGATGACTGGGAGTATAATAGCGTCTAGACCTAAATAGGAGACCAAGCTTGCGCGCTGCAAATACGTATCAAAATAAAAAATAATCGATGAAGATATTTCGAAATATTAGATATTATCGAGGGTGAACCGCGACATAATATCGTGTACACCTACTTCCACTTCCACTTTCATTTCCAAGTAGAAGACAATAGATGAAGGGGCATTATCCAAAATAATTCCACCTAATTCCAAAGATATGTACACCTAATTCCAATCGCGGTTCACCCCTCAGATATTATATAAAAAAAAAATTTTATTGAAAATTGGGAGAAAAGTAAAAACTTCATTTTTAACAGATTCTCCCTTCAATTGTTTTTTCAATGAACGATTTGAGGCAGTAAGCTGAAACTAGGCACAAAGTTGAAGATTTTTAATATAAACTTATTGTGGGTTAAATTTCTGCAAATTGATTTTTTTCATCAGAAAGCTAGAAAGCCCAAATTTCAAAAAGACAATTTTAACTTACTACATGATCATCTTATTACTAAAATTAAGAAAAAACCTATAAAATTAAAGTTACTTAGGATGAGACCCTGTCAAATCTATTTGCCGATACTAAAATCTTATCTTACTTCTTACTGGAAACTCATCACTGAAGTTACACCTGCATCGAATTGGAGTGGAGGAGTCCCCATTGTGTAGGTGTGAACTTACCAGTGAGGGGCTCAATCATGTGCTTCTTGAATGTGATCTAAAATCTAAACAAAAAGTGGACACAAATCCTTTACTGTGAAATCAACGAAAGTGTGAAATTCCCAATAAATAGTGATTATCTTTTGTGCTTGTGTGAGTGCAGTGAAAAAGTTTTTATGGCTCTTCAGACATTTGTACTAAGGGCTAGTGTAAATATTTAAAATTGTATATACTCATGTACTAAATCTATATTATATTTATAATTAATTAACCTTAAGTTCTAATGAAAATGTATACATACTTAACTAGATAAAATAATACAAAGAAAGTGATTGGCTAAATGGTTCAGACCAAAAGCCAGGAAGGGAGGAAAAAAACCTTCTTATGCGTGATTAATAATAATTTTTTATACATATTAATTAAAAACTCATTTCATACAAAACAATTTTAAAATCATCAGTTCAGGTGACTCTTACCACAGTTTGAGCTACCTGTTCCGGATCTACCCCAACAATCATCCCGAAGTGTGTCTGATGTTGTTTGTAGTCCTGAATTTTAATTTTGTGAGATAATCCATAATAGTAAAAGTAGTTGCAAGTTAGTATTTTCGACGAGTATCAAAACCACGAGACGATACACATCCATCGCACCAAATAATCTTATGAGTCTTCACTGCCATTAGATTTTGGATGGATTTTTTACGGTTTTATCGAATTGACGTTGTGATAGAAATCCACATCTACTTTATTACTTATAAATAAATTCTAGAAAATTTAAGAAACAATCTTTATTGAATACACGTTATAAAAATTACAATAAATAATACTTTTAGTATAATATAATATATATTACGAAGATATTTACCCAACTAAATCGATTGAGTATAAACCCAAAAGAAACAAAAGAGGAAGATGAACAAACGTCCTGGCACATTTCCAACCCTATTTTCGATCCATCAAGAATTAATTCTAAGACACGTGCTATTTTAGAAAAAATACAAGAAATTATGGAGAATTCCTCGGATAAAATTGTTTGCGTTTCGCAATGGGTGGGATATTTAAATATTTTAGATAGCCAATTGAAAAAACATTCAATAGATACAATGATGCTGGTGGGAAATGTTCCTATTCAAAAAAGATCAGAATTAGTCAAAGCGTTTAATTTACCAGGAGAAATACAAGTGATGTTATTATCTTTATCAGCCGGAGTTGGTTTAAATCTGATTTGTAGAAATTATTTATTTATTTGTGACTTGCATTGGAAAACACAATTAGAAGCTCAGACTCAGGACAGAGAGTATATCGAATTGGCCAGAAGAAAAATGTTTTTATTTACAAAATTGTATGCATTGATACAATCGAAGAAAAAATTCAAGAAGTACAAAAAAATAAATTAGAAATGGCCAATGAAATTTTAACAGGTGTGTCAAGAAAACAAGCTCACATCTTAAATTAATGATCTTATAAATTTCTTTTAATAAAAATATTTCTAAATGTTACTTTATTGATGACTGTGAATTATTTATCTACTATATAATATAGATATATTATTTTATTAAAAATAAATTTCAATTTTATATGTTATTGACTAGATTTGATTGTATTTCATGATAATAAAGTATAAAATTGTAATTAGTAAAAAAAAATTATTTAAAAGATATTTGATATTATTAGCTATCAAGTTTAAAACAATTAATAAATAATTACTAAGAGTAACATTGCGCGTCTTATTTCTAGAAAATTAGCTGCTTGGTGCTCTTGGGCGCTCTGTCCACAGGTCAGAAGACACTGTTTAATAAACGAAGATGGAAAATCGGCAGATAATATATGCCTCAATTATCTTTCCCATCTCCCATTTGCATTATGATCCTCTGTAGAGAATGTTTTAATCTCTGTCTTCATCCTTTAGTGCTCGTAAGATGCCCAGAGATCCGTCAAAAAATTTATTAACATTATCGATTAAATTTGTCTGAGAAAGTTAAGTTTTTGGGTTGGTTTTTTTCATATTTTTCGGTGTAGATAAGTCAAGTGGGCCTGTAAATTCGACGTCACTGACCGGTGATTCTTCTTTTTCCTGCGACACCTCCACTGGACTCGGTTCTTCAATATACTGAAAATCAGAAAATGAAATTGTTGTAGTTAATAAATCATGGTCCAAAAATTTAACCCCTTCATTTCGGGCCCTGAAGAAGGAAAAGTTTCGATTTTTCAATTTCGTCCTTTATTAATGTGTCAAAGCTTTACCAGTATGCCAAATTTCAGCATTCTAGGTTCATTGAATTTTTAGTTTATGTTAATTAAGCCTATAACTTTCACCCCTTTTCAGCCATGTAGAGGTTTCCATTACGAAGTTACAGAGGCGTCAAAATGGCCTGAGTTGTTTCCTGTAAAGGGTAGTCTGGCAGTGCACACATCTCCGCTCGAATCGAACTTGGCTGGGGCACTGCCGTAAATTGGTATACTTATCAAGTGTCATGAGTTATTAGTCGTGTATTGATTTTAATCCGATTGAAATAAAGGAAGGGAGTGTAAATTAGGAGTGTCGTAAAATAAATATTTTAATCATTCATATATCGTCTTCGGTAAGTCGCAGAGCCTTGAAATTTGAAACTTAAGCTATTTAGAGGCAAAAATATTTATATATATATTTTTATACATATTCTTTTATTTATCAATTATCCTCATTCCTCATAATGAATTTCTTTCACCAATTTTTGATGTAGGTACTTTTAGAAATTTTGGACTAAAATTACTGCAATTTTTTTATTATAAAAACAATCGCTTTAGTGGAAATAAGGATTTTCAAATATTTACGTTGATTTTATAACTAATAAATAATCAGTGTTATAGATTTTTTTATCCATTTTTCACCTGTTATGTTCTGTTGCTTTCAAAGTGTGAAGAGTTACTGCATGAATTTTTTAATATAAGTAGGTACATGAGCGGCGTCGGAGCAAGGGTCTTTGGCGTTCCTGGCAGCTTTGGGCCTTAAGGTCATTCACATACTAGCTACACAGTCGCAATCAAAATATCGAAATGCGAAAAAAAGTATTATTTTTCTTTACCACTGAGGCACCTCCTGGGACTTCGTGCACGAGCTTCAAATAGGTTGAAGACGGTGAATATATTATACCCTCGTCAATTGTGCTTCTGTCGTGTGCCATATCAACTCCCTGTGTATTTTCACGAATTCCTGGAACGGTAGATAAAAAAAGATAATTACCGGCATCCTCTAAAAACAGAAGAAAATTCCAAAATACCGATTTTTGCCCTTTTGATCTAATTTTTACTTTATCCAATGCAGAAGCTGATTGGTTTTTGGTACATATCAGCCCACAAACATTAGTACTTTATTTCGGTACTTTTTTAGTTTTTTCTAAATATCTTGAAAATGACTTAACCAATTTTGATGAAAATTAATATCCTAATTAAGTGCCTTGGGGACCACAAAAAAGGTTAAATAAAGTTTTTAGTAAAATTATATTTTAAAGTATTTTACTCCAGAGTAAGATAATACTTTTTTAAATTCTTTAAAATTTATTCATTTGATCGGTTTAATATAGCTCATTTGAATTTGCTTAAGTAAGAATGGATAGGCTTCTCTCTGTGAAATGCTAAACATTTGGGAGGAAATTTTATAAATAACCATAGCGCAACTGCGTTGTTTTCTTATCCGTTACTTTTGCTGAAGACATAGAGGAATCGACATAAAATCAAAAATAGCCATTGATTCTCATCTAATACTTGAGGAATAACAATTCTATATTGGATTTTTGACGTTGTCTGTTTTTATTGATGACCATTGCTGAAGACATAGAGGAATTGATTTAAAATCAAAAATAGCGATTGATTCTCATCTATTACTTGATGAATAACCATTCTACATTGGATTTTAAACGTTTCGGTTATTATTGGTAACCATTGCTGAAGACATGGAGGAATCGACTTAAAATGAAAAATAACAATCGATTCTTATCTAATACTAGAGGAATAACCTTATTGCATTCTATTTTTGATGTTTTGACTATTAATGGCAACCTCTACTGAAAACGTGGAAGAATCGACTTAAAATCAAAAAGACTAAATTCTTTTTTGGTAAACAACTCAAGCTCCATTGATTTTAAGTCGATTCTTCCACGTCTTCAGTAGAAGTTGCTATTAAACGTTTCAGTTATTATTGGTAACCATTGCTGAAGACATGGAGGAATCGACTTAAAATGAAAAATAACAATCGATTCTTATCTAATACTAGAGGAAAAACCTTATTGCATTCTATTTTTGATGTTTTGACTATTAATGGCAACCTCTACTGAAAACGTGGAAGAATCGACTTAAAATCAAAAAGACTAAATTCTTTTTGGTAAACAACTCAAGCTCTTTTTGATTTTAAGTCGAAACGTTTAAAATCCAATGTAGAATGAAATTTAGGGAACGCGGTGTTGGTTTATAGTGAAACATTGTTAAAATTAAATTAGGTTGGAGTTGGTGGTGTTTCACAAGGAGAAAATTAAAATACAAAGATTTTTTTAGTTTACTCTATATATTTCGAGCTCTTAACTCATCGTCAGGAGAACATTGACTAAAGATAACATGATATTTTGAACAGAATTTATTTTAATTTTAATATGATGGACAGTTATTTATGACATAGTGTAAATATGAAAGAATTATCAGAAGGATGGAATGGCTTTAGAAAGCCGACTGACCAGATGTAGGGACAAAGGGCTGGGACAAAGAAAAAGATATTTATATTTGAAAGTTGCCGAAAATTATGTATGTGTAATAAAGGAAGGCAATAAACTATAGAATGCAATGAGGTGCATAGCGAAAATTTAATCTCTCATTTTCTCATTTAAAAAATAAATAAAATTAAAAATAAACCCACCATACACCATCATCGCACTCCAATTCAAATTAAATATCATTGATTAAGATGTCAATTATTGGTGAAGTTTTGATGTCTGTTTGATTGTTCAAGATGTTTTGATTAAGGTGTATGGCCTTTTTAATTTCAGCTGACTCCAATAAATCCAATTTCCTACTTTTTGGAATAAAATGTAAAGGGAGGGGTTGGTCGATGAAGGTGAATAGGTTGTGGTCAAACAAATGATCTGCAAAAGCCGAGGTATAACTAAGAGGGGGGCATTTGGGTTCAAACTATTCACCTGTAGATTGCGAAGAGATCTCATATGTTCAACGTGGCGTTGATTGAAAGATCTGCCCGTTTGCCCGATATAAAATGATTGACAATCATTTTATATCGAGCCAATTGTGAACCGATTTTGGAAAAAAAATTTGCATTGGGTTCAGTCTAGCTGATTGGTCCCATTTTTTTTCATAGGTATTAGACCTTTTTTGTTAGGTTTGTTCAGGCCTAACTTCTTTGTTTATGAATCGATTTCGATGATTCTTTTTTTATTGGAAAGGGTATCTTAGGGATGGTGCCATATTAATTTAGTCAAGTTCTGATGATATGATCACTATTAATAACATCACTAAAAGAGAAAAATAAAAATAATTTTAAGAAAAAATAAAACCGACTTCAAAAAAATTAAATGCAACAAATAAAATACACTAAAAGGTATAAAATAATTATTAATCTTATTTAGTTACAACTAAACTACGAAATATTAACATGAAATTACTTTTTGTAGTCGATGCCAAACAAACTATACCTATAAGCGTGCGTACCCACCAAACGTACTAAGTAAGATCCGTCGAGTGCGATTCATAAAAGGTATATGTTTGACACCGACATCAAAAAGTAATTTCATGTTAATATTTCGTAGTTTAGTTGTAACTAAATAAGTTAATAATTATTTTATACCTTTTAGTGTATTTTATTTGTTGCATTTAATTCTTTTGAAGTCGGTTTTATTTTTTCTTAAAAATTATTTTTCATTGTTTTCTTTTAATAAATACCTATTCGCATTGAACCTTAATCTTCAGGCTACCTAATGTCACCTTAAGAAATGTTCTAGTGCTTACGGCGACTTGGAAAAAAATTGAGAAAATAAAAATAATTTTTATAAAAAAAATAAAACCGACTTCAAAAAAATTAAATGCAACAAATAAAATAATAATAACTTAAAAATCAAATAAAATACACTAAAAGGTATAAAATAATTATATAATTGAGTTACAACTAAACAAAAAAATATTAACATGAAATCACTTATTGAAGTCGGTGCCAAACATATACATTTCATGAATCGAACTCAACGGATCTTACTTAGTACGGTTGGCGGGTACGCTCGCTTATATAGTTTATTTACCACCGACTTCAAAAAGTGATTTCATGTTAATATTTCGTCGTTTAGTTGTAACAAAATAGATAATTATTTTATATCATTTAGTGCATTTTATTTGATTTTTGAGTTCTTATTATTTTATTTGTTGCATTTAATTTTTTTGAAGTCAATTTTATTTTTTTTTAATAAAAATTGTTTTTTATTTTTATTTTTTTAGTGGTGTTATTAATAGTGACTTATATATAATACCTTGTATGCATCTCGTAAGAGAAAGCGTCGGGCGAATGAATCGGCAAATGATAATAAAATTCAATTCATAAATATAGAAATTCTCTCGAAACGTTTGAGGGTTTTAAATGAACGTTTAAGAATGTTTTTTTTATAAAATATTTTATTGATTATAATTTATTTGATCATAAGAATTGGAGATTTACGTTCTTTCGTCATTGATCATATCATCAGAACTTGACAAAATTAATATGGGACCATCCCTAAGGTACTGCCTTTCCAATAAAAAAGAATTATCGAAATCGGTCCACGTGGCAAAAAGTTCTCTTTGAACATAAATAAAACAAATAAATAAATAAATAGTTAGGTATCTTGACTATCTTAGAGCTATACTGATTCAAAGGCAGAAAGAATGATTAAAATCGGTTGATAAACAACGAAGTTATGCTTGAACAAACATAACAAAAAAGGTCCAATACCAATGATAAAAAAACGGGACCAATCGGAAACTAAACTGAACCCAATGCAAAAAAATCATCAAAATCGGTTCACAATTGGCGAAGATATCAGGTAACATAGACACAAAAAAAAATACAGTCGAATTGAGAACTTCCTCCTTTTTTAAAGTCGATTAAAAAAAGTGTCTCCCCAGGCTCCCCTACCTTCGATAATTCTTCTATCCTCGTCGATTCTGCTTCTGTCGGGTGAATGTAGAGATATTCTAGCGGTTTGTGATTCCTCTTTTTGATTAGGCACATCAACTTCCTGTGTATGTTGAACAATCCTTGGATTAGCTAAAACTATAGAAAAGTATTATTATTATCTATATAAATAAAAATGTACTATTACGCTTAATAGGTTGAAGGATCTCCGAAAGTTCTTCACCGATTTCTTTGAAATTTTCACACAACATTCCATTCAAATACACAAGTGTTTTTATATATATACCATCTGTGGCATGTAAAAAATATTTTTATTGAGGAAACAACGCCAGCGCCTCTCTGGGGGTAAAAGCAAACCAACAAAATGGCCGATAATAGCTTTTTGGAAATCTTTCAACTGTCAATATTATTTTTGTTTAAGGGAACAATAATTATAAACCTAGCCCAAAATTTAGATATACCAATCGGAACACCAATCGGACATATGTTGCGAATATAGTTTCGATACGTCCAGTGGTTTAGGCATGAAGCATAAGAGTTAGTCACAGTGGGGTCAACTATTATCTATATAAATTTTAACCATAAAACAAAGGCCCGGGCGTCAGCTAGTCATTAATACTATATATGTATATATACATACGTATATGATTTACCCTGGTCAATTGTGATTGTGTATGCTGTATGGTGAATGTAATAATATTATAGTTGTAAGAAATTAAGTAAAATTAAGAGGTGGGTTTCAGATAAAATTTATTAAAAAATGTTTCACCTTGAACCAACAGCTATCTCCTTAAAAGTTATTAATATTCTAGTTGTTTCAAGTTGTATGGTCATCTTTGTCAGTGTTTTCAGTTGTGTCCATAATTATGAAAGTGGTCTTAGTCATTGATTGTTAGTTTCGAGATAATTAAAGTTTTACAAAATAAACTAGATTCGAATTCTGTATATTGAGACAGCTAGAAATCCACTTAATGGTTCAATTTTCTGCGATTTTTCAAAACCGACATCTTATTACTGTACTTTTTAAATGGATGGAACATAAAATATGAAAAAACTATTTTTTAATTTTTTGACTTAGTCCACTTTCATAATTATGAGCACAGTTATTCGTGGATCTGGAGATAAAGAAAACTTAGTTCTCAGGTTCAACTCCTGAGGGGATGAATCCCCTTTGATATCGCAATGTAAAAATATTTCAACTACAATCCTAGATTTTGTCCTAAAAATTAAATTCTTTCTCTCTTAATATACATTCGTTTTTAACCAGAGCTGAATTTTTGAAAAACAATCCAACTATTTAAAAAAAGATGTTCAAATCTTTAGTATTAATATTAACAGTACCTGGAGGCACCGAGCGATGCTCGGTAACGTTTTCCTTCAGTTAAAAGCTTTATAATAATATTATTTTTAATTTAAAGTTCTGATAAAATTGTCGATTTTTATTTGAGAGCCGCTTTCAAATTAAAAAAAATACAAATATATATAGTATTCGCCCACTGTACACCCCCCCCCCCCACCGCCCGACCTCACCCCCGAAACCTTGCCCTACCCCCGGATCCCCCACCACTGCACCCCCACCTCCTGCACCCGTTTTGATTCAACCACATGATTCATTTTTATTCATCCAATTGTTAATAAATAAAACCTATCAAAATGTGTTATTTTTTCAGAAAATTGAGACCTGGTTATGCGATAGATATTTTTAAATAAATTCTTGATTATTTTTTTATTCTATTAAATAAATAAGGTTCTTTATAAAAACAATTATAAAACGTTTATTAATAATCCTAACGTTTAGGTAGAACAAAATATGTTAAAAACCACAATCACAATACTTCTTCAAGGCCTTTGAAAACAATGAATTAACCCATGGGCACAAAAGTAAAAGGGAAACATTTTTTAAAACCCTAAGATTGGGATTTGTCTACCTGAGAATAATTAATTTGATTACGAAAAAACCCATCAAAAACAATTTTGTCGTAGATGAGAGCGTGACAGATCGAATTGTCACCCCAAAAACCCCTAACCCGTGAATTTCATCAAAATCGTTAGAACCGTTTTCAAAATAGAACTAAGATACAAATAAACAATTTTTACTCGTTTAATAAGAGTAGATTATATTTTTTCAAATAGGGTGAAAATTATCATAAATATTATTACCAGGTAAAAATAAAGTTGGGATACTGCCATCTTTCAGATATTTAGGATTTAGTTTTTTGGTGTTTTTATCAAAGTGAAGATCACAAAGTGAGTAATTTACACCAATTTTCATCGCGTCTTTCCCGAGGAGATCTAATCGCCGTATATTTCGGCACCAAGTATCATATAGCTAAAACAATTCCACCATATAAATATAAATAAATTTAAAATATATTATCTATAACTAATAATTATTTGTTTTTTTTAACTAACCTGTTGTTTTTTTGGGAATTTATGGAAGACTAATGATCCTTTTGATCTACAATTATCAACAGCACAACTACTTGGCATTATTGAATTTTTTTAATCAATCTTCAATACCTGAAAAAAATTAATAAGGATTAAAAAAATAGTAACTTTGAAAAAAAAACAATAAAATATATAAATATATTTTTTTATAGAAAAGAAAAAATTTTATTGATTGTTTTTATAAATTAAAAAAAAATTTTAAGAAAAAAATAAAACCGACTTCAAAAAAATTAAATGCAACAAATAAAATACACTAAAAGGTATAAAATAATTATTATCTTATTTAGTTACAACTAAACAACGAAATATTAACATGAAATTACTTTTTGAAGTCGGTGCCAAACAAACTATACCTATAAGCGAGCGTACCCACCAAACGTACTAAGTAAGATCCGTTGAGTGCGATTCATAAAAGGTATATGTTTGGCACCGACTTAAAAATGTAATTTCATGTTAATATTTCGTCGTTTAGTTGTAACTAAATAAGATAATAATTATTTTATACCTTTTAGTGTATTTTATTTGTTGCATTTAATTTTTTTGAAGTCGGTTTTATTTTTTTCTTAAAAATGTTTATTTTCTCTTTTTAGTGATGTTATTAATACTGATAATATCATCAGAATTTGACCAAATTAATATAGAACCATCCCTAAGATACCCCCTTTCCAATAAAAAAAGAATCATTGAAATCGGTTCATAAACAAAGAAGTTAGTCCTGAACAAACCTAACAAAAAAGGTCTAATACCTATGAAAAAAATGGGACCAATCGGAAAGTAGACTGGACCCAATGCAAAAAAAATTTTCAAAATCGGTTCACAATTGGCGGAGGTAACATAGCCACAAAAAAAAAAAAAAATTCAGTCGAATAGAGAACCTCCTCCTTTTTTTGAAGTCGGTTAAAAATACAAATCTTTTATAAAAATAACAATCTTTTCTCCCGAAACGTTTGACTTTGAATAAACGTGTTTTGGATTGTTTTTTATAAAAGATTAGTATTTTTTTATATAATATAATAATTAATTTTATGCGAGAGGTGAACCGCGATCTAATATCGTGTACACCTACTTCCACTTTCATTTCCAAATAGAAGACAATAAAAGAAGTGTACACCTAATTCCAATCGCGGTTCACCCCTCGATTTTATGTAAAAACAAAGAATATATATAAGAAAAATAATTATAGTATTAAGTATAACAAAATACCTTACATTCATACTATGAGATTGGCATTTGTAATTATACTTTATATTTAGCTATTTACATTCAAGGATGCTATTAATAGTAAACCAATTTCAAAGTAATTTATTAAGAAAAAATTTGTATTAATAATATATTTTAAATATATAAGAGGGAGAGAGGTCAACTGAAGGGGAATGGGGACCCCACGTCCATTCCCACCCGTGTGGGTGGCTGACCAGCAAAAAGAACTCCTCAGTGTGTCCACGCCACGAGGACAGATTATGTCTACAGCAAACTGAGAGTGGATACACACGAGACGTTTGCTGCTTCTTTCAGGCTTATCAGCCTTCCAAACTTCCGGCTGAGATCCACAATAAGCCTTTAAAGCAGAAGTGGGCAACTGCCGGCCCGTTACGATGTTAAATCCGGCCCGCAGAGTAAATAAAAATATTATTTATATTTATGTTTCGCAGAGGTTTGACGTATTCAAATCCGTGGAAGCAGCAGAGTCAACAAGATAAAGATTTTCAAAAAATTTCTAATGATCTTTCATTAGTAAGTCTACCATTTGCTTTCAATGTCGACAATACACAAGCCAGTATTCAATTGGAACTGATAAATTTACAATCAAATTTACTACTAAAAAATAAATTTTCTGAAAAAAATACTGGAATTGTATGCTTCTTTAAATTCGGAAATCTTTAAAAATATTTTTATACATCTATTTATATTATTATGCACAAAAATATTTGGCATTCTTTGGATCAACTTACATTTGTGAAACTACATTTTCGTTAATGAAACATATGAAGAACAAAAACAGATCCAGAATAACACATGACAATTTAGAAGCAGTTCTTCTAATATAGCTACTGGCCATTTAAATCCTAATTATGATATAATAGTAAATCAGGAGCATTCCAAATTTAACCCCTTACACTAAGTAAAGTTTATTGTATTCATTTTGTTACATAATATTATAAAAATGTTAATTAGAAATTTTATTTTCATCTATAATCCATTCCAATTAAGCTCATTTTGTCTTTATTTTTTAACATGTTAATAATTTGCATATTTTTGAAATAATGAATTTTTTAAACCATTCATTCTGTGCTGACCCGCGTCGTGATATGAAAATTGAAATTGGCCCGTTGATAAAAGAAGTTGCCCACCCCTGCTTTAAAGTATTCTTCCAACATAAAAAACTATCGACCCATAGCAATCACTTCCGTCTTATCCAAAATCATGGAAAAGGCCATCAACGAGCAAGTTCTACGACACTTAGAGTCAAATAAATTTATCCACGATAGGCAATACGGCTTCAGGCAATCCCGGTCGACTGGTGACATCCTAGCATATGTAACTCATATCTGGAACAAAACCCTGGAGGCCGGGAATGAGACCCTCGCGGTAGCTTTAGACATTTCAAAAGCCTTCGATATGGTCTGGCACAAAAATCTTCTTGCCAAATTGACCTCCGTCGGCCTTGCACCGAAACTCTGTAAGTTGCTCGAAAGTTTTCTTTCAGAACGTAGTATTAAGGTTGTCATCGATGGAATATCATCTTCCCCTTCCACACCAACGCTGGAGTTCCTCAAGGATCGGTTATCTCCCCTACGCTTTTTATTATCTATATCAACGACCTTCTAAACTTGCCCTCCAATCCGGTACATTGTTACGCAGATGACAGCACCCTACATAACGCCCCCGCATCGCATAAAAACCGTGCAGACATTGCCTGCAAACTTAAAAACTGGGGATCCCAAAACTTAGTTAACTTCAATGCAGGGAAAACTCAGTGTTGCCTTATTTCTAGGCGCGTCGACAGAAACCTCCCAAACATATCATTCGACTCAAACTCACTAGAATTCAGGGATAAAATTTCAATGCTAGGCGTAACTCTAGGGTCTGACCTTTCATGGAATGACCATATCTCAACCACTGCTAAAGCTGCAGCGCGCAATCTTGGTCTCCTATTTAGGTCTAGACGCTCCCAGTCAACTTCTTATACTGTATAAGGCTCAAATTCGTCCCAGTCTCGAATATGGCTCTCATCTGTGGAGGGGTGCATCCAAGCATTCTCTTGCTACACTGGATGCAATTTAGAAGCGAGCAATTAAACTAATAGGAGACCCGGCTCTAACCAACTCCTCGACTCCCTGGCTCACCGAAGAACCGTTTCTGCCCTTTCCCTGTACTACAGATACTATCACGGTGTCTGTTCAGTCGAGCTGAAATCACTTATCCCCCTAATGCCCTCTTTACGAGAAACACGCGGTTTTCTAACGCTCAGCACCCCTTCGCTGTCAAATTGGATAAAAGTCGAACAAGCGCTTTCGCCAACTCTTTTATCCCTATGACCTCCAGAGACTGGAACTCGCTCCCTGCCACCATCTTTCCCGCGACTTATAACCTTCAGCTATTTAAGACCCGTATCTACAGATATCTTCGACCCCCGCCCAACCCATAAAATTCTTTCTTCTTCTTTTCACGATGGAGGGGCCAACCCAGGCCTTTAGGGGTTGTACCTTTTTGGTGTAACTCCTTCTCATCATTATCATAAAAAAAAAAAAGTAAAGGCTGCAAACTACTGTCTTTAGTGATTGTCAAAATATCAATCGGCCGCTTCCTGAAACTCACCCTTTTTCCAAGGAGAGCTAAGGCCCTTCAAGAGCCAAGGGCCGTTCTTTTTCTCTCTTATACAGGATGTTTCAGGGTTCTATTAACAGTTTCTATGCTTAAAAATAAATGCACAAATATTTTTCAAAACTTTAATAATGAAATAGTTCTTAATAGTCTAAGATCCCGACTTAGGTCGACCTTCACCTATCAAGTTTCCTAATGAAATTAATATTTTGATAATATAAATGTATTAATAAACAAAACTTCATAGAGTCGACATTCAATTTCCCTGCATGGCTATTTTTAATAAAAAATTAAAGTTGTTAATTTTATTACATAAATGTAGTTATCGAGTTTCCGGATAAATATATTACCAATCGAGAGTAAAATATGTATATAAAATGCCATCTTTTTTCCCTGCATAAGTCCAGGTAGACAGGGTATCAACAGCTAACTTCGAATTAGTATTTTGTAGTTATAAAGTTTCCTTTATTTTTATATATGAAAATGTAGATAATTAAAAAAAAATAAACAAATAAATAAATAAATCTAATAAATTAGATAAAATAGCTATGCAGGAAATTAGATGTCGACCCTTTCAAGTTTTGTTTATTAATACATTATCTTATCAAAATATTAATTTCATTAGGAAACTCGATAGGTGAAGGTCGACTTAAGTAATCTTGTACTATAAAACTATTAAATAATCAAAAATCGAAATCTATGTTTTAAATATAGGCATGTAAAAATAAATACATTTCATGCTGTTAAATTCGGCAAACTTTTCTCTATAAAAATAATTAAGACTAAAAAAATTAAAAAAACACGCTTCTAAAAGTACTAAATAATGTAATAAATATAGTCAAAAAGCGTGGGGCACTTTGTCGAAATTAATTAAAAGTACATGTTTCTGCGCCCCCACCCTTTTTGACTTTATATTTATTACATTATTTTGTACTTTTTAGAAGCGTGTTTTTTAGTTGTTTTTTTTTTTTTGAAATATATTATGAATAAACAATTCTGCTACTCTCAGAAAAACAAAATCTTTTCAATTAGAAAGTTTAAGAAACAATCTTGATTGAATTCATTTTTATAAAAATTACAATAAATGATTATTAAAGTCTAAAGCATCCCCATATTATTTAATTAATCAAGTACGTTTGCAGATATTTGGACAGGAAGGTGTAAATCAAAAAATTGTCATTGATTTTTGCGACGTTTCGCCAACTTTATTTTGACTTCATCAGGCTTCTAAAAAATATACATTTTTTATATAAATTGATCATTGTTCGGAACAAACAAAACCAAACCACACCAAACATGAAATAATTGTAATTAAAAATGACATTTTTAACATAGGGTAGATAGGGAAAGGGTGGGGATATGATCATTATTTTATTTTTTTTCATTGAAGGACTTTCACCATCTTGATGAAAAACTAATATTTGTTAGAATAATATATTCGGAGTAACTTAAAAAAAATTGAAATTATTTACCACGTAGTTTTGATAAAAAAAAAACCTATTTGGGCGATTATTTTTAGTGGAGGGGATATAAGGACAATGGCTTGGAAACGATCCGGCAAGTATGTGTGTATCCATATAGAGATTTCGTAGTGTGAGTGGACAGTCACGTAAAAAAACATAACCTAAAATTTTAGTTCCTTTCATATTTATAGAGTGGTTACGAGGCTAAAACTTTTTGTGTGGATTGTCGCGAAAGAACCTCCTTAATCTTAGAAAAAAGAAAAGAATGGAAAAAAAGAAAAAACTGATGTGACTTGTTGATTTCTCTGTAACTGTTTTTTGTATATTTTTAGAAGCCTGATGAAGCCAAAATAAAGCTGGCGAAACGTCGCAAAAATCAATGACAATTTTTTGATTTGACCTTCCTGTCCAAAAATACCTAAAAACGTACTTGATTACAATAAATAATATTTTTATAATAAAAATGTATGTTACGCAGATATCATAAATATTTGATATTAATAGCTATCAAGTTAATACTTACATATATCAGCGAATCGGGCCGGGTTCCCGGTTCCAGCATATTGAGTCGTTTCTCGCAGCCTATACGCCATTTCTCTCGGTCGAAGGAGTCCTCGTCGCTTAAACCTCTGTTCTTCATGGCCGTCGTCATACCATCCAGCCATCCCTTTCTTGATCTTCCTTTTTTCTTCTTTCAGACGGAACGCATTTCAGGATCTTCTGGGGAAATCTGTCTTCTTTCATTCTAATGTGGTGTCTATACCATACCATAGTGAAGTTAATTTTCTCATTAATATATCAAAGAATAATTAACACATTAACGAGAATTGTTTTTGATCGCGCTTTTTAAACAAGATATATATCGCGAGACTACTGCTGGTTGAAGCTATTGGAGTCTGCTGAGTCTTAAGTCTGTACCAAGAGAGAATGAAAAAGATGTGATCCATTTGGCTATAATCCAGCATCATTTCGCGATTTGCCCGCATGACACTTTTTATATCAAACACTGATATGGATCACCAAATGAATTTGAAATCTGAGATGTTATATATTCAATCTCCCAGTCCAGAGAGCCCGATCTGTTAACACGTGTGTTAGGTGTTTGCTATTAATTAATCATAAGTGTCCTGTATTTGATTCGATCGCGAATCGAATGAAGATGATTTTTGTCAAATATTAAGTGAAAATAATATCCGAATTTATATATTTCTAACTTGAAATAGTGAAGTTAATTTTCTCATTAATATATCAAAGAATAATTAACACATTAACGAGAATTGTTTTTGACATCATCTGCATTCGATTCGCGATCGAATCAAATACAGGAAACATGATTTATACCACACCAGTTGTTTTCTTTCTATGTTTTCAGAAATCGGTTGGGGCATCTTCATTCTCTCTCTTATGTTGATATTTCTCACCTTGTCTCTTATAGTGAATTTATTTCAAGTTAATAACAATTATTAATAGAACATTGTTTCTAGAAAATTGCTTTATCAACTCTTTTCTGGGGGGGGGGGGTCGGTAGGCTAGGCGGTAGCGTGACAGCGAGCTAACCAGGGGACCCGGGTTCGAATCCGACCTCGAGGCAGCCAGCTAAAATCTGACCCCCGGGGTAGAGACAAATTTTAAAAATATAGCTAGTATCGTAATTGGGCTTATGGCTAGAAAGGCCGAAAAGCCAAGAAAAAAAAAAAAAAAAAAAAAAAAAAAACTCTTTCTGGGGTCAGATAGGCTAGGCGGTAGCGTGTCATCCTGCTAACCAAGTGGACCCGGGTTCGAATCAGACTCGAGGCATCCGGCTAAAATCTGACCCCCGGGGTAGGGACAAATTTAAAAATAATAAATAGTATCGTAAATGGCTTATGGCTAGAAAGGCCGAAAAGCCAAAAAAAAAAAAAAAAAACTCTTTCATATCTTAAGTATTTAACAAATCTGATTCATTAGAAATGAGCATCAAATTTTGAAGAAGTTCTTGTGACATTAGATCTCTAGTTTTTAATAAATTTCAGTTTTGAGAAAGATCGTACACCACAGCAATAACAGGCATAGTTAATAAAATACACAGTGCTATAGTAGTGTTCGGAAATTATATTTACTATACTTTAATGTCTCAACTGGCTCAAATTTTTGGAAAATTCTAATTCATGCAATAATTCAAGACCATGTGAAAAGGGTATGAATGTGGAAGTTTTGTGAAAATGGACAAGGGTGTAATCAGGAATGTTTTCTTTTTTATGATTATTTTCATAGAAAGTGTAAAATAAATATTTTTATATGATATAAAAATTTTATTATAGTAGATGAATTGCTTTAAAATCGAAATCAATACATATGGATATGACTCCTGTGATCATAAGGGTCCTATGTTGGTTGTTCAACTTGATTTCTCCAATGAGTTCAATGTAGTAAAAATTTTTTTAGCTCTTGTGACAGAAGAAATATGGATTTTGTTGAAATTTGTGATCAGCAACGCCTTTGAGGCCAATCCACAAGTTGACTGCGCGCTTTAGGAATGAGGAATCTTGTTGCGATGTGAAGATTCACTTTGTGAGCTCTTCATTCGCTGACTGCTCAGGTCAATCTCTTTTTTTCTAACCAAACCGGGTTAAGTATTATTCTTATATTTTTTTTAAAATACCTTTAATCCATTTAATTTTAAAGGATTTATATAAAAATATATATTAGAATTTTGGTGTTTTTTGAGGTTCTTGAAAACCTTGGAAACAGATAGAATGTCTTCGTTAGGAAAAAGAAATAAAATTTCCTTATATTCTAGCTATTTATTTTCACGAAAAACTTTTGAGACGTTTCAGCGGATATTCTCACGCCATCATCAGTTTACAAGGAAAACATAATCTTAATTACAGTCAATTCATATTCACATGTCATTCTCAAGATAAAAGCAAAAAGAAAAACAAAGGAAAGAGGAGAAAAGAAGAAAACTCACCCTGGCTTTTCATAACATGGTACACAATGTCGTTAATGTCGTTAACTGTAGAAAGAGAATGACATTCTACACAGAAAAATGAACTATGTTATGAAAAGCCAGAGTGAATTTTCTCTTCTTTTCTCCTCTTTCTTTTGTTTTTCTTTTTCTTTATCTTGAGAATGACATGTGAATATGAATTGACTGTAATTAAGATTATGTTTTCCTTGTAGACTGATGATCGTGAAATATCCGCTAAAACGTCTCAAAAGTTTTTCGTGAAAATAAATAGTTAAAATATAAGGAAATTTTATTTCTTTTCCTAACGAAGACATTCCATCTGTTTCAAGGTTTTCAAGAGACTCAAAAAACACCAAAATTCTAATATAAAACATTAATAGTACCCTATCTAAAATATATATTATTTTACCTTAATCATTTCTTAAATTGAGTGGATATTGATGAGGCAGTCCAAAAAGAAGAAGATAATTTAAATTATCTTTTTATTCATAAACTGACGTTTTGGAGGCTATTGCCTCCTTTTTCAGGGTTTTGAAAAGTCAGTGAAGGAAATCCATGCCATATTCCCTCTGTCTCCTCTTTCAGTGGTAATATATTGTATTTCATTCTCAGCAGAATTATAGTGTAGTAATTCTGCTGAGAATGAATACAATATATTATTGTTACTGCCACTGAAAGAGGAGCAAGAGGATGTAGTATTGGATTTCCTTCACTGACTTTTCAAAACCCTGAAGAAGGAGGAATAGCCTCCGAAACGTCGGTTTATGAATAAAAAGATAATATAATCTTCTTTTTTTTTGGACTGCCTCATCAATATTCACTCAATTTCACTTATCAGTCGGTCTCCAAAAATTACTTCAATCTTATTTCTTAAATTATTTCAAATATTGGCTGTGACCATTGCACATTTATATCGACTTGCTGCGCCCTTATTTAATAGAGTAAAGGGTGTGTAGATTCACAGTGAATGAAATAAAACTCAAAGAGGTTTATACAAGCTCAATATATTTCAGATTATTAGTCCATTATCAGGAGTTTACAAGTTAATACTGGGCTGCGCCCTTGGCTGCTTAGCGCTCTTGGGCGCAACCACTGAATTTACCGTTAGTAAACGAAAATGCAGATGCGGGAGATGAAATGTCTCAAATATCATTTTCTTCTTCCATAAGTCTCTTTATAGAACGTTTTAATCGCTCTCTTCTTTTCAATGAGCTAACTTGTCTTAATTCACTTGCAACATATTGTCCGAAAACCTCGCAATCATCCTTCGGTGCTCGTAAGACGTCCAGAGATGCCTGGACAAATTTATTAACATCATCGATTATATTTTTCGGTAAAAGTGAAGTCTTTGAGTTGCTTTTTTTCTTCTTTTTCGCTGCAGGAAAGTCAAATAGAGCTGAGAAATCGTCGTCACTGAGCGATGATTCATCTGTTTCCTGCTCCACCTCCACAAATTTATTAACATTATCGATTATATTTTTCAGTAAAAGTGAAGTCTTTGGGTTGCTTTTTTTCATCTTTTTCGCTTCTGTTTCCTGCACTTGAAACGGTTCTTCAATATACTGAAAAATCAGAAAATCAAATTGTTGTAGTTAATAAATCGCTTCATGGACTAATAACCATAATGATAATCCCAGTATAACCAATAATCCCAATATAATCAGGCCAAAAAAAATTGAAGTACTACAGTTTTTAAGTAATAGCATACCTACATATCTTACATTGTTTACGCATTGATTATAGCTGATCATTTCATTTTATTTATTTATATATTTACAGTTTCCCGTAACAAGACATGATTGGGAAGAAGAGGCTAAACATTTAATCGACTTCTGGAATTGCTCTGTGTTGGTGACCCCTATGGGAAATCTATAGCCTTGAAAGTACCAAAGTCCAAGGAGTATTTACTTTACCCGTATAGCACAGAGACCAAAATAAAACCCAAATGCAACTTTTTTGATTGGTTGAATTATAGTCATTATATAGTTTTATTTAGGTTGAATTACGGTTTCAAAACGGTAGTTATGTCTCGTTTTTTCCGTTTTGCAACTGTGTTGTATTATCGTTAAATTATAGTCGCAAAGATTATAAAGCAACCGTTACAAAAAGGTTGTCGCCAACATTTTTGTCACCGATTTGCAACTGTTTATTTATAATTTTATATTTCTTTGATTTGATTAATATAATGAATAATTACACAATTCTTTAATAATATACATTTTATATATATTTATTTTATATATATATATATATATATAATGTTGATTATTGTTCTTTATTAAAGAATTGTGTAATTATTCATTATATTAATCAAATCAAAGAAATATAAAATTATAAATAAACAGTTGCAAATCGGTGACAAAAATGTTGGCGACAACGTTTTTGTAACGGTTGCTTTATAATCTTTGCGACTTTAATTTAACGATAATACAACACATTTGCAAAACGGAAAAAACGAGACATAACTACCGTTTTGAAACCGTAATTCAACCTAAATAAAACTATATAATGACTATAATTCAACCAATCAAAAAGTTGCATTTGGGTTTTATTTTGGTCTCTGTGCTATACGGGTAATTACATGCCTCTTATTTCAAAAGTACTAGTAGTAAAGAAAAACGTGAACGTTTCAAAACCTTTGTGAGGAAGTGCCATGGCAATATTGGCACATTTAACACTTTTATTGGGGGGCTTAAATTCGCTGGAATTGCCTGAAACGTGTAAAAATAGGGGCGTGTGTGTTCAGTTAGTATACACGTTTGAAATGTAATTTCCGTACCTAACTTTTCTAATTTCAGTTTTTACTCTTTATACATATTAATAGAACTTATTTTTATTAACAGTATTTTCTATTCTTATTCCTAATTTGTTTATAGTTGAATGGTCTAACTGCTCATTCATGGATCTTTTTCTCCCTCCAAACGCTTCTTTGTCTTTTAACCTGTCAAGTTTTTTATGAGTTCATAAAAAAAGCCTTTTTACCTGAGGACCTGAAAAATTAGAATTCAAATTGTTAATAGTACTGATCCATGATCTTGAAAGATATATATTTATTTATATTATATCAAATATATACCTTCGATAATTCTTCTATCCTCGTCGATTCTGTTTCTGTCGGGTGTATGTAGAGATATTCCAGCGGTTTGTGATTCCTCTTTTTGATTAGGCACATCAACTTGAAGGGTATTTCCACCAATCCCTAGAACGGTAGATAAAGAAAAAGTATTATTATTAATATATCTCGCCCTATATTTATTCAATAAATTTTAATTAGCTAAAACTATAGAAAAGTATTATTATTATCATTAATTTATATATACCTATATATATTTTTTTTAATTAAAATGAGAGGAGTTACACCAAAAGGTGCATCCCTAAAGGCACTGGGTTGGCACCTCCATCGTGAAAAGAAGAAGAAGAGGTGATTTTATGGGCTGGGTAGGGGTCGAAGGTATCTGTCGATACGGGTCTTAATACAGCTGAAGGTTATAGTAAGTCGGGGGAAAGACGGTGGGTGGGAGCGAGTTCCAGTCTCTGGGGGTCATAGGGATAAAAGAGTTGACAAAAGCGCTTGTTCGATTTTTATCCAATTTGACAGCGAAGGGATGCTGAGCGTTCGAAAAACCGCGTGTTTCTCGTAAAGAGGGCTTTATATAATATATAGTACTTGGGCCATCGAGCGATGCTCAGTAACTTTTTGCTTCAGTTAAGAGCTATATATTAATCCCCAAAACCCCCTCACCCCCCGGACCCCCACCACTTCACCCCACCTCCTGCACCCTCATACCCCACCTCCCACATACACCCCCGCCCCCGAAACCCCGTGCCTCCCCCTGGACTCCCCACCACCACTGCAACCCACCTCCTGCACCCCCGCCCACTCACCCAGTTTTTGCATTTCTAGCCTTCAGTGGGCCACAGATTATGTATAAATAGGTATATAAATAAATACGGTATAATTATTTTTTTTAATTAAATAACAATTTTTGAGTTCATCAATTAAATTGTCAAATTAATATTTGTGGGATTTAAAATTCGACTTCTTAATCAATTAAATTTCCCAACTTTTAATATATACCTAATAATAATTATCTTATTGTGCGATATAAAATTAAAAAACCAATTATTTTTTAAAAGGAAATTGTGTTCGAGTCCGACTCGAGGCATCCGGCTAAAATCTGACCCCCGGGGTAGAGACAAATTTGAAGAAAATAAATAGTATCATAAATGGCTTATGGCTAGAAAGGCCGAAAAGCCAAAAACAAAACAAAATGAAATTGAATAAAAATGTAATTATACATTTTTATCGAGACAACCACCTGTGAATAATTATTTCAATTAATAAAAAACCCATCAAAAACAACTTAGCCGAAGATGAGACCGTGACAGATCGAATGTCCAACACAAAACCCTCCTAACCCGTGAATTTCATCCAAATCGTTAGAGCCGTTTTCGAGAACCCGGATATATATTTATATATATATATATATATATATATATATATATAAACATTGCTCGTTTAATATAATAAGATTTACATATATGATTTTACCCTGGTCAATTGTGATTGTATATGGTAATTGTAATAATATTCTAGTTGTTTCTAGTTTGTTTCCAGTTGTATGGTCATCTTTGTGAGTGTTTTCACTTATACCTGGACCTGCAGATAAAGAAAAGTATTAATATATTAACATTATAATTTTTCAAATAGTGTTAAAATTATCATAAATATTATTACCAGGTAAATTTAAAGTTGGGATACTGCCAGGTTTCAGATTTGTAGGGTTTCGTTTTAGAATATTTTTGGATTTTTCATCAAAGTGAATATCACAAACTCTGTAATTTCCCCTAAATTGAATCGGATCTTTCTCAATGAGATCTTCACGCCCTATATTTCGGCACCAAATTTCATATAGCTAAAACAATTCTACAATGTAAATATAAGTAAATTTAAAATAGGTACAAATACATAAGTTTGAATTAGTTTGCGGAGACGGACTGGTATATTAATATTACAGGATTTAGATGAGGCAGTCCAGATTCAAATAAGAGAAAATTATATCCAATAAGATGTCATTTATTAGACTTTGTATTGAATATATGAAATAATATTGTAGAAAAAGCCAAAGGAATTATATACAGCACATGGAACTTTATAAAAAGGAGAATGGCTTCATTCGGAAAGAAGTTCTACCTTTTCGAATCCCTAATAAGATCGATCTTAATTGAGTTGGTTAATGTCCATTCTTTATTTAAATAAAATTAATAAATTAATAGGTGTTTTGGACAAATTTTATATTTTATTAATTTTTGCACAACGTTTCGTCCGTTTCCGGACTTTATCAAGGGAAAAAAAAGAGAAAAAAAAAACTCAAGATTGATAACTTAAATTTTTTAAATTGTTTTCTCGATGTTCTCACTATTTTATGTACGTTTAATTTGTTAATTGATTGAGCACTTGATAAAGTCCGGAAACGGACGAAA
Source organism: Forficula auricularia (assembly GCA_024734495.1). Taxonomy (NCBI): domain Eukaryota; kingdom Metazoa; phylum Arthropoda; class Insecta; order Dermaptera; family Forficulidae; genus Forficula; species Forficula auricularia. The sequence continues at coordinate 681,396 of JALMQS010000153.1, read as the reverse complement.
CGTTGTGCAAAAATTAATAAAATATAAAATTTGTCCAAAACACCTATTAATTTTATCGATCTTAATGTATGGAGTTGAACTATGGGGAGGGGAAGAAAAATAGAGCTGGAAAAAACACGGGGTGAATTTATTAAAATAATAATGGAGATAGATAGAAAAACACGCCGGACTATATCTGGAGGGGAAAAACGGGAAGATCAAACCTACTATATGTGTACCAAGCTAAAAGATTAATGAAATATGTGTTAAAAGTCAAAGAGATGGAAGATGACAGATGGCCGAAGATTTGTCTAAGAGAAATAATCAGGTGAATTAAAAATAAAAATGAAACAAGTTCGGGAAACGGCTTCAGAAAAAGGTGGAACGGATGTGGAAAGCCCACACCATAGAGTAATATAGAGTGGAAGGCTACCGAATATCGAAAAGCGCTCTCTAGCGGCTCGGAGAACATATTCTTAGTCCTTATAAGAGCTATTCAAAGATCATAGTCATAGGACATTCAAAGCCTTTGTCATAGATAAAAGATTCATACAGGCTTTGTGCTAAACGTTCGTTTATAAATTTTCCAACGTACAAATTTATAGATTAAAATATTATTAAATATACCTAGATCTCGACGTCAATGTTTTGTGAAAGGTTACTTTCGCGACACAAAATCAGATAAAAAACATACTTTTTTTAAACGACCTAAAAATCCTGAAATGTAAGTATTCTATATAAAGTTAACTAGAAATTTATTTCTTTGATTTTTATATGTTAATTCCTTAATAATTGAATTATAGAGCTGCTAAGGAGAGCGGTTCCCCCCATTTTATTGCCCATTCCGAACCGCCAGAGAGATCTGTAACTCGTATACGCTAAAATACATTGGCTCCTTATGGAGCCTTCCACTCTATATTACTCTATGGCCCACACTAGTCCAGAAATTATTAAATGAGGAAGCAAATGAATTAGTGAGGAAAATAGAAAACGGAATAATAAAGAGCTTAGAACAGAAAATACAATTAGATCTAACAAGAATAGAAAAGTTCAAATACTTTCCTTAAGAAAAGCAAAGATCGAATATAAGCGAATGGAAAAAGCACATCTGGCAAGGACTAGATGCGGTAATATTTATAACAAAAGACTAATAGGAAAAGAAACAACAGAACGGGAAGGAGAAGAAAGTAGAATTGATAAACTGTGGAAGAATCTGGTAGGACCGTTAAAAGAGAGAAAATTAAATAATATGACTACTGAAGGATGAAGACGACCTAGAGTAGACAAGAAAGAAAAGAGAAGAAGAAGTGACCAGGGGATCAAGCGCTGCACCGACCAACGAAGAAGTTGAAGGAGAAAATACTTCTTCTTTAAGTGTTTATCCGAGCCGGATGTCAGCAATCATCTTGGGTATCATTATTTTGTTCACTACAGCCCTGAAGAGTTGGTTGGTTGTGCTGGAGAGCCAGACTCGAAGATTCTTCAGTCAGGATATCCTTCTCCGACCTAGTCATCTCCTATGATTTTTCCCTGGAAAACAACCTGTAGAAGCTGTGAAAAATAAGAAATGAAAATCTAGGCACTTGTACAAAACTCAACCAAATTCTGTATACATAATCAGTGGGACCCCAGTAGTCTAAAAATGCAAAAACTAACCCCTCATAAGCGAGGAATTAATAAAGTAAAGGGTGTGTAGTTTCACAGCGAATGAAATAAAACTCAAAGGAGGTTTATACAAACTCAATATATTTCAATATATTATACTCAATATTTTTGAGTGGATTCGAAATAAAATATGCCCTGGCGAATGATGAAGATGTTATCAATAATCAACTCGATTTAAAGAAAAATATTATAATAGATCTTTTAATAACAAAGCCGAAAAAATATATATTCCTAGCCTATAGATAATAACAAGTGTACTTTTAATTTTCTTTTATTTATCCATAGGTCAATAGAGCCTACCCTCCCCAAATTTTCACTGAACAATAGTCTATCTCAAAAAAAGAGATATCCTTAAAATAATTTAAACAATGAAAACAATTTCTCTCTTGTTCATTAAACCTATAATATACCTTTGCATTCGAATTTTGTATTAGTTATAATTCTGTACTTTCCTGAAGATGAGCTTACAGCTCGAAATATATACATACGAGCTTTTCGTGCGTGCCTTCGGCACGCCTTCGAAGCTCGGCCCTCCGGGCTTGCGGCGTCTCGGTCCAAAAATTTTATTCCTCTTAAAAAACCACACTCCAAATGTATACCTGTAAAACTCCCGAAAATACATAGTCTCTTAAAAGTTTCGCCTCATTTTCGTCCTGACACAGCTACAGAAATGAGGCTCTAGATATGAATCTGGAAGTATTTTTTTTTCTATAATCTACAGCATTGTGATATTTTTTGTGTGGAAATAGATTTATTTAAATAAGTGGGATCGTGTGAGGAGGGAGAATTATATTATATCATTTTTTTTAAAATTTGGGATCGATAATCGATATAAGGCTCCAAATATTCAAAAGAGATCAGGTGTTGTTTGTATGACAGGCTGCTCCTCCAGTATTGCCATGAGAAACTCATATGGGCATGCGTGTCTTAAGTCGTTTAATTTTGTAAAAATCAAAAAATAAGAATAACAAAATTTAGATTTTTTAAAAATTATAAAAAAGTGGCAAATTATTAAAAAATAAACAAATAATATATAAATCAAATAAGATGTGCACAAAGAAAAGCGAATTGAATATTTAATTTTTGAGTGGTGAAGGGAGGGGGTAATAATTATCAATATATTTAATGTTTCTTAATTTAAAATCAATTGGAGTCTTTCATTTCGAAATTTGAGTTCAAATTACGATTATATTTCAAATTTGCCGCAAATATACCGATGGCGCTCTCTCGGCAGCATTACGTCAGCGTTGCTGCAAATTAATCTAGACAAATATATATAGTATGTTAAAAAAATTTACATCTTTTATTTTTTTAATTTTAATGTGAAACAAGTGACCTAGAAATCATAACTCATAGTAAATGAATATTGCATATATTTATTTACTTTTATCTTTAGTACCTGGAGGCATCGAGCGATGCTCGGTAACTTTTTCTTTCAGTTAAAAGCTTTATTTTAATATTATTTTTAATTTAAAATTCTGATAAAAATGTGGATTTTTATTTGAGAGCCGTTTTCAAATTAAAAAAAATACAAATATATATAGTATTCGCCCACTGTACCCCCCCCTACCTCGCCCTACCCCCGGATCCCCCACCACTGCACCCCTCATCCTGCACCTGGTTTGATTCAACCACATGATTCATTTTTATTCATCCAATTGTTAATAAATAAAACCTATCAAAATGTGTTATTTTTTCAGAAAATTGAGACCTGCTTATGCGAAAGATATTTTTAAATAAATTCTTGATTATTTTTTATTCTATTTAATAAATAAGGTTCTTTATAAAAACAATTATAAAACGTTTATTAATAATTCTAACGTTTAGGTAGAACAAAATATGTTAAAAACCACAATCACAATAGTTCTTCAAGGCCTTTGAGAACAATGAATTAACCCAACCCATTGTCTGTCTGGGTACAAAAGTAAAAGGGAAACCTTTTTTAAAACCCTAAGATTGGGATTTATCTACCTGAGAATAATTAATTTGATTACGAAAAACCCCATCAAAAACAATTTTGTCGAAGATGAGACCGTGACAGATCGAATTGTCACCCCAAAAACCCTCTAACCCGTGAATTTCATCAAAATCGTTAGAGCCGTTTTCAAAATAGAACTAAGATAGAAACAAATAATATATAAATATATATACAATTTTTGCTCGTTTAATAAGAGTGGATTAAAGATGTTTTACCTTGCACCAACACCACAATCCCTTTTAATTATATTTTATACTAGCTGTAAGGCACTACCACCGGACCCCCCGCCCCACCCTCACACTTCACCCCCAACCCCTGCCCTCCGCACCCCACCCTCCCTGGGTCCTACCCCGTCTCCTTAACCTCCGCCCCCACACCACCCCACGACGCCTCTGGACCCTCACCTGAAACCCTAACTCCACCCCTGCACCACCACCCCCCAACACCACTCCGCACCCTCGACCCACGCCTAGCCTCCTAGACCCCGTCTCCGCTACGCCTCCGGACCCCACACCGCCTCACCCCCGAACCCTCATACCACCCCCACACCCTTTCATTTTTTGACTCTCCCCCCATTTTGGGTGGTTAGTTTTTGCATTTCTAGCTCTCTAGAGGCCCACAGATTATGTATACAAAATTTGGTTGAGTTTGGTCCAGAGCAAGAATTTTCATATTCTGACCACCCCCCCCTTTTGTTTGGGGGAATTTTTTAAACAAAAGTTGTCAGAAATCACATCCCCAACAACTTTGCTCATAATAAAATTTGCCGTAGAGTTAATACTTTAGGAGTTATTTGATAATTTTCATTCGTGCGCCCCCCCCCCCCCAAACCCCCTTTTTGGGTCAAAATATCAAAACGTTAAATAGCTAAAAACGTAAGTTAGAAGACATCTGATGCAAATATAAAATTTCATAATAATCCCTTCAGCCGTTTTTACGTGAATCGTGAGCAACTTTTCACGGAACCCACGGAAACATACAGACAGACAGACAGGAATTTTGTTGAGGGTGTTTTCGTACATAACTTTGCTTGAATCATGTGCAACCAAAATTTGGCGTGATTTGGACCAATGTACAGACAAAACCTTAATTTTATATATATAGATTGTATTGTATTGTTACATTATTTTTATGATTGTATATTATTATTGTATATGTATAGCTGAAAAATAGCAAATAAAGAAATTATTAATATATTATTTCCCTCCTTCTTCAGGGTTTTGAAAAGGTCAATGAAGAAAGTAGAAGGTGTCCTTCAGTCTCTTCTCTCAGAATTTAGCTCTAAATTCTACTTATGATGATGGAAAATCATAAAATATTCTCACAACAACTAACACCCTAGAGAGGGGTCAGAAGGGAGTAATTATCTTGTACTTCCTTCATTGACCTTTTCAAAACCCTGAAGAAGGATGGAAAAACCTCCTCCTCGTCGGCTTTTGAAAACAATAAAGAGAGAAAAAAAACTTTTTCTAATAAATGACATCTTGTTGGATATAATTTTCTCTTATTTGAATACCACCCTTCACCGTTTTTTTAACTAACCTCTTGGTTTTTTGGAAATATATGGAGGAATGATGTTTTTGAGTTGTTTGTACAATTTGGAACAGAGCAATAAGAGGGCATTATTGAATTTATAATCAATCTTCAATACTTGAAAAAAAAATTAATAATATATATTGATAATATTCCGAGATTCAATAAGAGTAGACAAATGTGCAATCAATTCCAACGTTGCAAAATTTCAGCCTGAGATTTTGACATTCACAATAATTAGCGGTAATCTCAAAACTCTTTTTATACGACAATTTTATTAAATCGTATTTTATTAATTTCTAATTTCTTGAAAAACTTTTTGACTTAATATTTTTTTTTTTAATAAAAAAACCAACAAAATAAAATAATTATTATTACAAAAAAAAAATAATCCTTTCGCATTCCCATCGCATCAGGCCCGGATCCAGGGCCGTGCCGTGCTATGATGCAGAGAGGCGGCCGCATCAGGCGGCACAGTAAGGGAGCGGCATAAGCAGCATGATTAGAAAATTTGTAAAAAAGTTCTATGTGTGTGTGTGTAGGGGGGGCAGTCAGAGACTGACCCCCCCCCCCCCGCTTGGACAATTCGATCGCGACAAACGCGATCTTATATACATTCTCCCCCCCCAATAAAAAATTCCTGGATCTGCCCTTGATCTCAACGAACTTTTTGGCGCAGGAATAATTAGCAAAAGACAATATCGGGAGTCGTTTGAACATTTCAAATCAGGTAATATTATCACAGTTTGGAGATCAGTCCAGGAAGAGGTCGACCATTTTATTAACACGCCCTGTCTCTGAAGCTAGTGGGAAAATAAGTTTTTTCACAAATTAAAATTAATAAAAAAAACTACGTAAGAAGTTCAATAAACTAAACAAAACTTAGAAATCTGTCTTTAATTTCTATTGAATCTTTATTGACTACACATCCTAATTAGCCAATTGTTAAAGTTAAATTTAGAAGGGCTAAAATTTAGTAGATTGATATAGTTGATCATTGTTATCATTATTTTAAAGAACATAGTTTATATTTTCAAAATAAAAATAGTATTCTTACATTTCGAGCATTTTTTTTTATTATTATTATCACAATCGAAGTTTATTTTAAAGAAAAAACATTTAAAGGCCGGCATTTCGAAGACTTGCATCATACTGAGAAAATCTACCGCACGGCCCTGCCCGGATCGAATAGGTGCGGAGCCCGATTAGATTTTTTTGCGGGGTCCTCTCTATATATTAAATATTTAAATAAATTAAAATATTTTTTTTTTTTAATAAAAAAACCAACAAAATAAAATAATTATTATTACTAAAAAAATAAATAATCCTTTCGCATTCCCATCGCATCAGGCCCGGATCCAGGGCCGTGCCGTGCTATGATGCAGAGAGGCGGCCGCATCAGGCGGCACAGTAAGGGAGCGGCATAAGCAGCATGATTAGAAAATTTGTAAAAAAAGTTCTATGTGTGTGTGTGAAGGGGGGGCAGTAGGAGACTGACCCCCCCCCCCCCGCTTGGACAATTCGATCGCGACACACGCGATCTTATATACATTCTCCCCCCCCCCATAAAAAATTCCTGGATCTGCCCTTGATCTCAACGAACTTTTTGGCGCAGGAATAATTAGCAAAAGACAATATCGGGAGTCGTTTGAACATTTCAAATCAGGTAATATTACCAGTTTGGAGATCAGTCCAGGAAGAGGTCGACCATTTTATTAACACGCCCTGTCTCTGAAGCTAGTGGGAAAATAAGTTTTTTCACAAATTAAAATTAATAAAAAAACTACGTAAGAAGTTCAATAAACTAAACAAAACTTAGAAATCTGTCTTTAATTTCTATTGAATCTTTATTGACTACACATCCTAATTAGCCAATTGTTAAAGTTAAATTTAGAAGGGCTAAAATTTAGTAGATTGATATAGTTGATCATTGTTATCATTATTTTAAAGAACATAGTTTATATTTTCAAAATAAAAATAGTATTCTTACATTTCGAGCATTTTTTTTTTATTATTATTATCACAATCGAAGTTTATTTTAAAGAAAAAACATTTAAAGGCCGGCATTTCGAAGACTTGCATCATACTGAGAAAATCTACCGCAGGGCCCTGCCCGGATCGAATAGGTGCGGAGCCCGATTAGATTTTTTGCGGGGTCCTCTCTATATATTAAATATTTAAATAAATTAAAATATTTTTTTTTTTTAATAAAAAAACCAACAAAATAAAATAATTATTATTACTAAAAAAATAAATAATCCTTTCGCATTCCCATCGCATCAGGCCCGGATCCAGGGCCGTGCCGTGCTATGATGCAGAGAGGCGGCCGCATCAGGCGGCACAGTAAGGGAGCGGCATAAGCAGCATGATTAGAAAATTTGTAAAAAAAGTTCTATGTGTGTGTGTGAAGGGGGGGGCAGTAGGAGACTGACCCCCCCCCCCCGCTTGGACAATTCGATCGCGACACACGCGATCTTATATACATTCTCCCCCCCCCATAAAAAATTCCTGGATCTGCCCTTGATCTCAACGAACTTTTTGGCGCAGGAATAATTAGCAAAAGACAATATCGGGAGTCGTTTGAACATTTCAAATCAGGTAATATTACCAGTTTGGAGATCAGTCCAGGAAGAGGTCGACCATTTTATTAACACGCCCTGTCTCTGAAGCTAGTGGGAAAATAAGTTTTTTCACAAATTAAAATTAATAAAAAAACTACGTAAGAAGTTCAATAAACTAAACAAAACTTAGAAATCTGTCTTTAATTTCTATTGAATCTTTATTGACTACACATCCTAATTAGCCAATTGTTAAAGTTAAATTTAGAAAGGCTAAAATTTAGTAGATTGATATAGTTGATCATTGTTATCATTATTTTAAAGAACATAGTTTATATTTTCAAAATAAAAATAGTATTCTTACATTTCGAGCATTTTTTTTTTATTATTATTATCACAATCGAAGTTTATTTTAAAGAAAAAACATTTAAAGGCCGGCATTTCGAAGACTTGCATCATACTGAGAAAATCTACCGCAAGGCCCTGCCCGGATCGAATAGGTGCGGAGCCCGATTAGATTTTTTTGCGGGGTCCTCTCTATATATTAAATATTTAAATAAATTAAAATATTTTTTTTTTTTTAATAAAAAAACCAACAAAATAAAATAATTATTATTACTAAAAAAATAAATAATCCTTTCGCATTCCCATCGCATCAGGCCCGGATCCAGGGCCGTGCCGTGCTATGATGCAGAGAGGCGGCCGCATCAGGCGGCACAGTAAGGGAGCGGCATAAGCAGCATGATTAGAAAATTTGTAAAAAAGTTCTATGTGTGTGTGTGAAGGGGGGGCAGTAGGAGACTGACCCCCCCCCCCGCTCTTGGACAATTCGATCGCGACACACGCGATCTTATATACATTCTCCCCCCCCCATAAAAAATTCCTGGATCTGCCCTTGATCTCAACGAACTTTTTGGCGCAGGAATAATTAGCAAAAGACAATATCGGGAGTCGTTTGAACATTTCAAATCAGGTAATATTACCAGTTTGGAGATCAGTCCAGGAAGAGGTCGACCATTTTATTAACACGCCCTGTCTCTGAAGCTAGTGGGAAAATAAGTTTTTTCACAAATTAAAATTAATAAAAAAACTACGTAAGAAGTTCAATAAACTAAACAAAACTTAGAAATCTGTCTTTAATTTCTATTGAATCTTTATTGACTACACATCCTAATTAGCCAATTGTTAAAGTTAAATTTAGAAGGGCTAAAATTTAGTAGATTGATATAGTTGATCATTGTTATCATTATTTTAAAGAACATAGTTTATATTTTCAAAATAAAAATAGTATTCTTACATTTCGAGCATTTTTTTTTATTATTATTATCACAATCGAAGTTTATTTTAAAGAAAAAACATTTAAAGGCCGGCATTTCGAAGACTTGCATCATACTGAGAAAATCTACCGCAAGGCCCTGCCCGGATCGAATAGGTGCGGAGCCCGATTAGATTTTTTTGCGGGGTCCTCTCTATATATTAAATATTTAAATAAATTAAAATATTTTTTTTTTTTTAATAAAAAAACCAACAAAATAAAATAATTATTATTACTAAAAAAAATAAATAATCCTTTCGCATTCCCATCGCATCAGGCCCGGATCCAGGGCCGTGCCGTGCTATGATGCAGAGAGGCGGCCGCATCAGGCGGCACAGTAAGGGAGCGGCATAAGCAGCATGATTAGAAAATTTGTAAAAAAGTTCTATGTGTGTGTGTGAAGGGGGGGGCAGTAGGAGACTGACCCCCCCCCCCGCTTGGACAATTCGATCGCGACACACGCGATCTTATATACATTCTCCCCCCCCCATAAAAAATTCCTGGATCTGCCCTTGATCTCAACGAACTTTTTGGCGCAGGAATAATTAGCAAAAGACAATATCGGGAGTCGTTTGAACATTTCAAATCAGGTAATATTACCAGTTTGGAGATCAGTCCAGGAAGAGGTCGACCATTTTATTAACACGCCCTGTCTCTGAAGCTAGTGGGAAAATAAGTTTTTTCACAAATTAAAATTAATAAAAAAAACTACGTAAGAAGTTCAATAAACTAAACAAAACTTAGAAATCTGTCTTTAATTTCTATTGAATCTTTATTGACTACACATCCTAATTAGCCAATTGTTAAAGTTAAATTTAGAAGGGCTAAAATTTAGTAGATTGATATAGTTGATCATTGTTATCATTATTTTAAAGAACATAGTTTATATTTTCAAAATAAAAATAGTATTCTTACATTTCGAGCATTTTTTTTTATTATTATTATCACAATCGAAGTTTATTTTAAAGAAAAAACATTTAAAGGCCGGCATTTCGAAGACTTGCATCATACTGAGAAAATCTACCGCAAGGCCCTGCCCGGATCGAATAGGTGCGGAGCCCGATTAGATTTTTTTGCGGGGTCCTCTCTATATATTAAATATTTAAATAAAATTCAAATTCAGTATATATATATATATATATATATATATATATATATATATATCAAATGTCATGGATCATCAGATAGATAAACTTCTACATAAATTAAAATATAAAAATGTTCAAAATACAAAAACATTTATTGAATATAAATTTACATCACCGAATATGAATACATGAATTTACATATTTCTAAGTTTTTGTTCTCTAAATTCTTCTAAAATTGTTTGAAAATCTAATTTCCATGCGTATTCACTTTCAATCGACATAATTGCTAAACTATTTAATCTATCCTGAGTCATTGTCGATCTCAGATAGTTTTTTATTAGTTTCAGCCTGGAAAATGATCTCTCTCCAGAAGCAACGCTTACTGGAATTGTTAAGAATATTCGTAGAGCAATAAACAAGTTTGGAAATGCCGTTGCTCTATAATTATCCGATAAAAATTTGAACATTTTAAACGGATTTTCAAAAATTCTGAAGGAAAAATAGATTTCAAAGCTTCCATTTCTTCAACTAACATTTTTCCGTCTATATCAGCTTCTTTCACCTTTGATATATCATTTTCTGTTAACTTATTAGAATCTGTTAGAGAAATTTCTAATTCAGCTGCATATGTTTCTCTACTCTATATAATATATAATAATATATCATCATCATTGAGTATACAGTCCTAAGACTGGTTTGATGCAACAATCCGTCTCCACTCGACTCTGTCCCCCGCCAGCTGTTTAACCTCTCTAAATGTCTGGCATCCCATATCCCCAATTATTTGGTTGAAATATTCTAATCTGGTTCTTCCCCTTCCCCTTTTCTTTCCCACCTCCCCTCCAAGATATCCCTAAGCAGTCCCCCATGTCTCAGTGTGTGCCCCATCATCTGACCTCTTCTCTTCTTCAGACTCTTATATAATATATATAATATAAAATATATTATAATTTATATAATAATATATATATAATATATATATAATATATATATAATATATAATATATATAATAATAATATATATATATAAATATATATATATATATAATATAGGACTATTCCGATTAAATTCAATACATTTTTGACATGAACTTTTACGGGTATCAGTTTTCTATATTATAAAGTATATATTATATAATAATAAAAATTAATAAATTTCATCCAGCAATGCGAACTTAAATATAAATAAAAATTATTAAATGAATTTAACTTTAAAGGACTTCATAGATATTAGAGAAATATTTTTACATTGCATATAATACTTGTATATGTTGCATGTCAGAGAGATATTTGTCTTAAGGGTTTGGCTACTGGCCCGGCAAGCTTAGTTAGCGCTTGGGTTCGATTCCTAAGGGGACGAACCTCTCTGATATGCAATGTAAAAATATTTCTCTAATATCTATGAAGTCCTTTAAAGTTAAATTCATTTAATAATATTATATACTGGGTTGATTTTTGAAATAATTTCCATCTTTTTTCAAAAAAAGACACCCAAAAAGATACTTAAATCTTTGTTTTCACTGATAAATAAAAATATTTTTGGGGGGTCAGATAGGCTAGGCGGTAGCGTGACAGCCAGCTAACCAGGGGACCCGGGTTCGAATCCGACTCGAGGCATCCAGCTAAAATCTGACCCCCGGGGGTAGAGACAAATTTTAAAAAAAGTATATAACTAGTATCGTAATTAGGCTTATGGCTAGAAAGGCCGAAAAGCCAAAAAAAAAAAAAAAAAAATATTTTTAATTATTTGAATAATTCATAATTTATCCATTATCTTAAAAAAGCAATTTGCTTTAAATTTCGAATTTTTTTTTTTTTGTTCATTTTGATGGTAACACGGGGGCCCTTTCATCAAGTGCGGGGCCCGATTGGGCCCAATCGCTACAATCGCCCTTTATCCGGCCCTGCATCGCATCAAGGTACGAAATTATGCTTGCTGAAATGTTGCCTTTTAACTTCAAATTAACATGTTTAATCCTTTAAAAAATCGGTTAGATAAGCAATTTGATAAGCAATCAATAATTATGATTTTCAAAAATTTTATTGACAAACGCTTCAAATAATTGATGTTTTTTCTGTTGGTTGAGAAATTCCTGTACTTCTATACTTTTAATTCAAACAATCTGGAAAGCATATTTCCCTTTGAAAGCCATTTACGCTGCAGCGTATTTGGGTATGAAATGGGAGTTTTTTAAGTAAAATGCTCTCGCGCCCCCCAGTTTGAGAACCCCTGTTCTAACGCCCTTGGGCCTTTTATACATGGCGCCATTTCTAAGAATATTTCAAAGTTGGTGATCATTATTTAAAATTGGTAAACCTGTCGAGCGGAAATTTCATTTCTCAATTCAGTCTCATTCGCCATGCTTAGTAGATAACATTATATTTAGAGGTTATGCAACTAATTCATTTGGTCTCTCTATATTCTTAGTAAAGAAAAGCATAGCTAAACCAAAGGGTATGGCCAAATATATAGTTCAAATAGTGATTCTGGGTACGCAGGTGGTGGGCCGGGCGTTCGCTCGGGCGCTGCGTCAGGAGTACGCGGCCAGCCAGGAAGCTGCCAAGAGAAACGGCCACGGCGAAGGAGGCAGGCAGAATCTGCGGAGGGCGGCGATGAATGCCCGGACGGGGCTCACCCTCCAAGAGGCCCTACAAATCCTCAACCTAGACAACACACACGACTTGGAGAAATTACACAAAAATTACGAGTATCTGTTCAAAGCCAATGAAAAAACCAAAGGCGGCTCTTTCTATCTGCAATCGAAAGTTGTCCGAGCCAGGGAGCGAATCGAAGAGGAATTGAAAGTGGAAGCGAATAAAAAAGAAAAACCACCTCAACAGCAAGATTCGGGATAACAATTCCCAATACCTAGAAGACTTATTAGTAATTAAATGTTTGTAAATACTATTCATTAATATGATTATATATATACTATGTTTTACTCGATTTATTTATTATTTTTCTTCTAAATAAATTGATATTTATTTTTGCATCTATTAATATTTTATTTACCTACAGGCTACCAGTTAAAAATATGCACATATAATTTGTAAACAATGACGAAACATTTTTCACAATTGCTGCGACGTAACTCAAAGAGAGGATCTACTGCAACTGCAATCATTCTTCTTATGGAAATATCGAGGGGTGAACCGCAATTGGAATTAGGTATACACCGTCTTTGGAATTCATTAGATAATCTATTGTCTTCTACTTGGAAATGAAAGTAGATGTAGGTGTACACGATTTTACGCGGTTCACCCCTCGGGAAATATCAACCATATCGTCGCCTTGAAGTGTAAACCTGCTAAATCAATTTTTTATCATATATGACATATTAATACCGTTCGAAAGAAAAAGAGATACTTCATCGTCCAAGTAAAACTGCTACTTAAAATTACGATCGTAAGTTGTAGAAAAAAAATGTGAAAAATAGTTTCTTTCCATAACAACAATATTAAATACTGTTTGTTTTTCTCTGCCCTGTAAAATTTCCTTGTTGTGAGTTAGCAGGTTTACACTTCTAAGGGCCAGTTGTATGTCGGTTGGTAAACTCTTTTTAAACGTTGACAAAGGTTATTACCATCAAAATTCACCTATGTGCAGTGTGGGATGGCCAATCAGATGACAGGCACTTTCATCTGATTGGCCATCCCACCGAAGCACAAGCTGAATTTGAAGGTTTTACCCTGTGTCAACGTTTAAAAAGAGTTTACTCAACCGATATACAACTGGCCCTCAGGGGACGATGTATTTGGGATGCTGTAGTAATTTGGAATGAACTGGTGTGGGCACCACACGACTTTCACATTAGTTTCTTCCTTATTTGAAATCACCATATCAATTTTCATCTTTCAAATTACTTCAATTAGAGTTTCTTCGATTTTATCCAAAATCTCGTTATATAAGATTGAAGTAATCTTTGGAGACGGACTGATAAGTGAATTGAGTGGATATTGATAAGGTAGTCCAAAAAAAGATGATTTATACTATCTATTTATTCATAAACCGACGTTTCGGAAGCTATCCCTCCTTCTTCAGGGTATGAAAAGTCAGTGAAGGAAATCCAATGCGACATTCCCCTCTGTGTCCTCTTTCAGTGGCAGTAACAATAATCCATCGTATTTCAATCTCAGCAGAATTATAGTGTAGTGTACAATATGGACTTTTCAAAACCCTGAAGGAGGGAATAGCCTCCCTCCGAAACGTCGGTTTCTGAATAAATAGATAGTATAAATTATCCTCTTCTTTTTTTTGGACTGCCTCATCAAAATCCACTCAATTCTCGTTATATATATTCTATCCTCTAGAACAGTGTTCCGCAAAGTGTGTGCACTGGTGTGTACCGTGGTCACTAGTTGGTGTGAATAATGCCAAATTTTGTGAAGATAATGCACCTACACATAGCTGAGAGTTAAACGAGCTGCAAAGGATCCGAGCAGCCTTATCAACGATTGCTCCAAATTTTGATCGCCTGTGCTCAGTTAAGCCAGGCTCACATTTCTCATTAAACATCTTTTTTTCATATTATATTGATTTTAATAATAAATAAATATTAAATAAACATTGGTTTTTTCTTTGGTGTACCTTTAAAATTTCTTGATTTTGTAGGTGTACCTTGAACACAAAAAAGTTTGCGGAACACTGCTCTAGATAGCTTAAGTTTCAACTTAAATCCCAAAGCTCTGCGATTTACCTTATACGAGATATGAACGATTAAAATATTTATTTTTTGCGACATGACTAATTTACTTTTTACCCCCTTCCTTTATTTCAATCGGATTAAAATTTATACACGACTAACAACTTAAGACACTTGATAGCTACACCGATTTTTAAAAACAATCGTTAGAGCCGATTTTGAGAAAATCACAAAAAAACGAAAAATCTTTCATGTAAATGTCAATTTCCGATATTCTGATTGCAACCAAAAGCTTGATGTACCCTTTCTAGCCCATTTAGAGCCAGTTGTATGTTGGTTTGTAAAGTCTTTGTTAAAGTTAACAAAGGGTAAAACCTTAGAATTCACCTTGTGCCAGGCCGGATGACACGCACTTTCATTTGATTGGCCATCCCACCGGGCACAAGGTAAATTCTAAGGTTTTGCCCTTTGTTAATCAGATGACACGCACTTTCATTTGATTGGCCATCCCATCCTGGGCACAAGGTTAATTCTAAGGTTTTGCCCTTTGTTGACTTTAACAAAGACTTACCAAACCGACATACGCCATTAGAGCTCAAAAGTAAAGATCCCTCGATAAACCAATATACCCTAACAAATTATTCCACAGTTTTAAGTTTTAGCACTATCTCTAAGAAATCATCCCCTATGATTTTCAAAAATAAGAATGCTTCGGAACATTGAACATTTTTTACCATTAAATTTAATTGTAATTGTCAGCTTTTATATTCGCTCAAAACAGCTTTATCATACTTTGGCTTATAGTCCAGTTAAATTGTGTTTTGACCCGGAAAGTTTTGGAGTAGATGTGGTTTTTCGACCCTTTATGTTTTTGAGTGTTCTGATTCCGAATCTGAGGTTTGCTTTGGATTCAGCTTACACCCAAAAGCATAAAGGGTCGAAGAAATTACAACTATCCCAAAACTTTCTCGCGAGGGGCCCTTTTGAGAACAATTTAACTGGACTATTATATCAATAATTAATTACAAAATGTTGATCTCTTTTTGATAAAGAAAAACCCTGCATGCAAATCATACTATCACAATCAAATATCGTCGGCTTAGAGTGTAAACCTGCTAATTCCATTTTTTATCATATATGACATATTAATACCGTTCGAAAGAAAAAGAGATGCAGCATCGTCCAAGTAAAACTGCTACTTAAAATTACGATCGTAAGTTGTAGAAAAAAAATGTGAAAAATAGTTTTTTCCATAACAACAATATTAAATTTTGTTTGTTTTTTCTCTCCTGTAAAATTTCCTTGTTGTGAGTTAGCAGGTTTACTCTCTAAGGCGACGATATGTTTTCACAAATTTTCATTTTATGTACAGGACCCGTTACTTCCGATTCCCGGGCCCGTATTTTCTCTCGACGGCCCTGATTGACATTTTGAGAGCTAGGTCCATAATCTAGTGACAAGGTTACAAATTAATAAAACAAGAAATAAAATAAATATATTTTTTATATTTGCAAAATAAGTTATTATATAAAATCTTCATTATTTTGTAAATTAATAGTAGGATAAAATATTAAACTATTATGTAGACATTTGATAGTTTTAAATGAATCACAGTTTTTAGCTTGCCAATAGATCATAAGTTTTTTAAGATCATCTTTTTTTGGTATTTGATTAGATCTTGTTAACCGAATTGCTTCACTCTATAAGAAAAAAAAATGCATAAGGAAAATTAATTTGATAAGATTATCTTGTCAAGAGTAAGCAGGGTTTAAATAGGATAGGATATCCTCTACACAAAACAAATGAACGTATACCTTTATATAAATAAATATATTTATTTTATTTGATAGAGAATATAAATCAGAAGTTTCCTGAATTTGATTCGATCGCGAATCGAATGCAGGTGATTTTTGTCAGATATTAAGTGAAAATAATATCCGAATTTATATATTTCTAACTTGAAATAATGAAGTTAAATAATTTTATAATTTTTCTCATTAATATATCAAAGAATAATTAACACATTAACGAGATTTGTTTTTGATCGCGTTTTTTAAACAAGATATATATATCGCGAGACTACTGCTGGTTGAGGCTATTGGAGTCGGCTGAATCTTAAGTCTGGGCCAAGAGAGAATGAAAAAGATGTGATCCACCTAGCTATGATCAAGCATCATTTCAAAAACAATTCTCGTTAATGTGTTAATTACTCTTTGATATATTAATGAGAAAATTATAGAGAATATAGTTTCAAAGACTTGATCTTGATCTTCAGCCTTTTTTTTATAAAAGTTATATTATTTTTCTATCCAAGGGTACCTTCAAGCCTGTTTTATTTTAAAATGTGAATGAATTAATCTATTAAAATTTGAGTTTTTATTTAAATCACACATAATTAATTATAATTATTTATTGAACACGAACAAATAATACCGGAGTGGGTGCTCAAACTTTAGAACGATCGCAGAATAAGTCAATCGAAAGGTAGTAGTTACATTGTATTTTTGTTCGTGTTCAATAAATAATTATAATTAATTATCTGTGATTTAAATAAAAATTCAAATTTTAATCAAATTAATCACAAAAATAAAAGAATTAATTAATTAATTATTTAAACTCACTTCCAGCCATCGTCTTCCCCGTGACTTATAACCTTCAGCTGTTTAGGACCCGCATCCACAGATACCTTCGATCCCTACCCAGCACATAAAATCCCCTCTTCTTCTTCTTTTCACGATGGAGGGGCCAACCCAGGCCTTTAAGGATGCACCTTTTTGGTGTAACTCCTCTCATCAATTTCATTAAAAAAAGTACTCATGTACAGAAAACAAATATAATATTTAAAACAACGACTTAAGATGAAGGTCAAGTTTTTGAAACTATAGTCTATTAAATAAAATTATATATATATATATTCATTTATATATAGGTTAGGTATATGTTTATTTGTATCAAGCAGAGGGCACCCTCATTGATTTTTTCTTGAAAAAAAAAATTAGTTTAATTAAAGTAAAGAGAGTGATATACAAAACAAAAAAAAACTTACTTGGAAGAATTGTTTAATTTTTGTCGGTCGGAAATTATAAAAATTTTTATTATTCTTATTTATTGAAATTAAGTTTAAAATTTCAATTAAATCTTCAATACCATATGTTGGAATATGAGTAGCCATTTCTTGTATAATAAATGAAGAAGAATCTTAAAAAATGTAACTCTTAAGTTATTGATTTTTATATATAAATTCTATGGCCAAGTGTGAGTTGGGATCAGGGACGTGCTGTGCTATGATACAGAGAGGCAGCACCTTAAGGGAGCGGAATCAAGATATTCAATAATTAATTCATTAATCTTTACGCAACGCTTTTCTTTATTGGTGTAATTCCAATATTGATGTATTCTTCTTTTAAGGTAGTTCTTTCACAAATGCAAAAATTCAAGAAGTTTTTGAAACTTGGAATATAAGTCATTAAAAGCATAATACACATACTGTTAAAATTTGAAAACGATTTACCACACCAAACATGAAATAATTGCAATTAAAAATGACATTTTTAACATAGGGTAGCTAGAGAAAGGGTGGGAAAATGATAATTATTATTTTTTTTTCATTGAAGGACTTTCACCATCTTGATGAAAAACTAATATTTGTTAGAATAATATATTCGGAGAAACTTAAAAAAAAATTGAAATTATTTACCACGTAGTTTTGATAAAAAACAAAAAAAAACATATTTGGGCGATTATTTTTAGTGGAGGGGATATAAGCACAATGGCTTGGAAACGATCCGGCAAGTATGAGTGTATCCATATAGAGATTTCGTAGTGTGAGTGGACAGTCACGTTAAAAAAACATAACCTAAAATTTTAGTTCCGTTAATATTTATAGAGTGGTTACGAGGCTAAAACTTTTTGTGTGGATTGTCGCGAAAGAACCTCCTTAAGTACCATATCAGGTCTCCCTGATGTTTCGGCTCCTCTCCACATATACCTGTGCTGAGTGTGTTTAGCTGTTTTTACACAGATATACGGGACCTACTTTTTAACGCCGGTACGGAACGCCTAGTTTGGAGAGGTTACTAGACAATTATACTCTTGGTAGGTTGCCATTGCTTTCCAAGTGGAGGCGACTGGAAATATCCTCAGTCTTGAACCAGCGTATTTCAGGCCAGCGGTCCGACACTCTAACCATTGACACCCCATAGTGATGTATACGATTTATAATTTATCGCACGGCTCTGCCTAAGTGCTTTCGGTTGTAGTTGATATCATTATTTTAAAGCAGTTTATATTTTCAAAATAAAAATAGTATTCGTAAATTTTTTTTAATCACAGTCGTAGGTTATTTTAAAGAAAAAACAATTAAGGGGTGGCATTTTGATGACTTGCATCTTGCATCATACTGAGAAAATCTACAGCACGGCCCTGGTTGGACTCTCATATCAGGTCCCAATGTTTTTTCATCTGTCATCCAAACAAATAATTTTATAGCAATCAAAAGACACAAGGGTCTCAAATAAAAGAATAAGTTGCTTGTCACGTCCGGCTTGCTTGGCAAATGGATACCAATCTAGGTACAAAACACCGAGGTGTGAACCGCGACCTAAAATCGTGTACACCTACTTCCACTTTCATTTCCAAGTAGAAGACAATAGATTATCTAATGAATTCCAAAGACGGTGTACACCTAATTCCCATCGCAGTTCACCCCTCGCAAAACACTAATATATGGACCGTTTATTTGGAAAGTGGTGCAAGTCTATATTTTGTTGTTTTGAGAAAATTAAAGGTTCATTAATTAATCGCTACACAATTTCTTTTACTAGAAAATCATAAGATGGTGTCATCTATTAAATCCGATGGAATGGAATATTTTTAATTATATGTCAGAGGGGTTGTTTTTCACCCCTCGGGAAACAACCCCTCTGACATATAATTAAAAATATTCTATTCCATCGGATTTAATAGATGACACCATCTTATGATTTTCTAGTAAATTTGAATCTATTACCATCGGCAAATTAATATCTTTCACAATTTGTTTTATTGGCCAATTTTAAATTGAACAAAGCATTGGCTTTATTAAGATATTTTTTTGATTATTTATGTCCATTGATTAAATTAATAAGTTTTAGGGAAATAAGGACAATAGTTTATGCAAATATTTTTTATTTTATACCAACGTTTCGTCAACTTTGTTGACTTCATCAGGCTCAAACAAATTAACTTCTTTGCATATTTGTCATTTTATAAATATTCATTCTTAGCAAACACATATAGACACAGATTGAAAATATTTCCTATTTTAAATCTGTGCCTATATGTGTTTGCTAAGAATGAATATTTATATAATAACAAATATGCAAAGAAATTAATTTGTTTGAGCTCCTGAGGAAGTCAACAAAGTTGACGAAACGTTGGCATAAGCTATTGTCCTTATTTCTCTTACAAAAACTTATTAATTTATTAAGCTAGTAAATATTAACTAGTTATAAATAAAAAATTTACACGAAATTAATCACAAATTAAATTATGTGATATCTCATTTTTTTTTTTTTTTAAATGGACTTACATCACTTTTAAAATAATCGGTCCATATGTTTCTGTCAAAGACTGTAGTGTGGCTCTTATAAATAAGCGAATGAGTTTGAACCCATTCTAATCGCGAAGGGGTGTTTAATTTTTGAAAATGTGAAAGGACAGAAAGTGTTATACGATTGACCAGGGACTCTAGTGAGCTGGATAAGGCTGAATCACCTATTAGATTTATTGGGCTCTTCTGAACTGCACCCAGAATGGCAAAAGAATACCTAAGTAAGAGGCCCTCTTCACCAGTATGAGACATATTCGTGTCAATATGAATTTGGGTCTTGTATAAGGTAAGTGAGGTGCCGATAAAGCAGTGGCTAAAGCGCCTTAGAACAATTTTAATCTTTGTCAAAAATGCAAGGCGCTTAACTAATCCAGGGGAAGGCAACGGGAAACCTCCCCTGTAAAAATTTCCCCACGAAAATTACAATGGATAGGATAATCTCCAAAATAATAATCACCGCGCTTCAAGATAAGATAAGTAGTTGAGTGGACGAAAAATAGGGTCTGGACCTGAATAGAAATCTAAGTTTATATTTTGTTATAGAAATATCTTCTATGGTCATTTCAAGAGAGTTCAGACTCCAGAATGACACCTAAATTAAGTAATTTATCAATAAAGTCCAAGGAAATTGAATTTAGAATTCTTATCATGTATATTAGCTTCAGCCCTGGTCCCTGGAATATATAAAACAGCCCAAATTCAGGATTTAGTCAGATCAACCTAGCCTCTACACTTGGGCCATAAGATACCTAGATTTATTACCTTGTAAAACTTCGATTTTGAAACCATTTTTTAGTACTAATGGACTAGATATCATTATAGAATTTTGTGAAATATCAAAACTTGTATCCATTTGAGATAATATTTCATAACATTCAACATTAAAATTTCTAAAAAAAATATTAATATAATTAAAAAATATATATACCGTAAATTAAAAATATATTAAAGAAAAATGTTTACTCTTTTTCCAATGTAAGTGGTTGGATAGGATGACATTCAAGAGATTCTTCTTCCATTAATCTATGAAAAGTAACAATTTCTTCAAGACCCCAATGTCTAACTATTCCTATTTCATTATTTAATTTGTATATCCATAATCCAGATTTCAATTGACCTATAAGTTGAGGAATAGCTGTTGAAGATATTCTAAAAAAAATTTTAATTATTAAAAGGTTGTATTCTAAAATATCTAAGCATTAATTATGTAGGCTATTGGGAATAGGGATAGTACTTATTCTCAATAACCTATTAATTAAAAGTTTTTTCTTATAGTAGCAGATTTGTTTAATTTATTTATTTATAAGGTATAAATCAAAGAATGCGTCTTATTGTTTGATGTAAATAATTTAAATACCTATATATTAAAGTATATAAAAAGTCCCAATTAAAAAGCCGAATTTAATTTCTGAATTAAACACATTATTTGTACGAAAAGTGATAATATTTTTAGTTCATTGTAAAGTACAAATGTTGCGATTCTCGCCAGAAACATTTCTAGATGGGCCTTCGTCTATGGAACAAAATGTTAAATACCATAAATGACCACCATAACTATGAGTAGGCGAATGGATTTGTTCGGTTAATATCTAATTTTATAACGTTTAGAGAAAGCGGTGTTGGTTTATAGTGAAACATATTAGATACAGGAATTATTTGACGGAGGGAGAACCTCTTTTGTGAAACACCACTATATTCCGTCAAATAATTCCTGTATCTAATTTTATCGCGAAGGGTTGTTGAATATTTGGAAATCGTGTATTTCGTGCAAATGAGGCTTTGGGGGTGATGGATTAATTTGATCTACCCACATTTTGGCGTAAAAAAAGCTTTCTACGAGCTTAAAACCTTTTATATGTAGTCTATTGAGTCTATTGTTAAGTTTTTATTCTTGATAGTCTATATAGAATTTTGTTACTGCGTAAATGGTAGTAAGTCGAGGTCATTAAATTAAAAAAAAAATTATAGGTTTTTTCAAAGCATGCCTTATAAACATAGGTAAATTAAAATTTCTTAGAAATACAAGGCAAAAAGAAAAACAATCTATTTGAAAATATGTATACAGGGTGATACACGGTCGATGGCACGTTAGACGTTTATGGAAAACGGAACGCAGGATTTTTCTGAAAATTTAGCACCTTACATTTTCTTACCTGTTCTATCGATCTAAAATATTTTTAGTATTGCGACGTTTCGGTTTCCATCGAAAAGTTGTAGCAACTTTATTTTTTTAAATGAAACACCCTGTATATTAACACGTTTTTAGAACCGCCCTTTTATTAAAATACTTTTTTGTTAATATTGTCCTATACCTCTATCTCTATCGGGTTTCGAGATAAAAAATAATTTGTGTTAAATATGGTCCAAAACATGGCCCTAATTAAAGTTAAATAAATAAATGCTCTCAATTCATGAAAAGTTGATATTTTGGTGGTAGTTTAGACAGACCCGAAGTATTTAATTTACGCCTAAAAATCGAATCAAATGAAGTTCTTATAGTACAAAATAAATAATTTCATAAGAGATTCGTTTGAATAATCAATACATACACGTTTACATGTCGTCATAGTTTTTCTATCTGCCCTATACCATATTGCAATTTAAAAACTATTGAATATTTGTGTGAAATATTTATATTAGACTGAAGATGTAAGAAAACCTTCGAAATTTTAGTCTCGAATTGAAAAAAATATTTACATGTAATTTTGTATATAATAAATAATAGCTGTAATATATTGAATTTATTTACATCAAACTGAAGGTGCCGTTTTTAATTTATCCCTGATAAATTCAAAGTATTTTTTTAAATATAAAACTGTATAAATGATAATATATATATTCAGAAACTTACCTTTGTTCAGATTTTTTTGATTTATTCATAAAATCATCAATAGCAATATTCAATGTAATCTCTTTCCGTTTGGGTCGTTTCTTTTTTTCATTTCCATCAATGAGCCAGTCAGTGATTGTTTTTTTGGATTTCGATATATTATTCATAACTTTTGATGTCGATTTCGTAATAAGTCGATGTTGTTTCTGTTTATTAATTTCTTTAGCAACTTTATCATAATTGGATCTTGTTTCGTCATCAAGATTTTTCCACTGTTCCACTAACATAGCGGCCACTCGAGTGAAGGAAATTCCAGGATTTTGCTGAGTAACTAAAAAGAAGAAAGATTAAAACAAAAAGATAATTATTCTACTAATCAAGAATATTTTTAATTTATCAAATTGATAAGGTCTGTATTGTTTATTATATAAAGAGAAGATGGTGAGAATTTGGGCTTAGCTTCATCTTTTACTCATGAGAAACGTTATTAATACTAATTATGTGAGATAATTCAATTTTTTTCGAATTTACTCAGACTAAGCTAATTTCATGTTTTTTTCTACATGTCTTTAAATCAATGAGTCGTAAATTTAGTAGAAGATGAAACCTTGACAGATCGTTTTAACGACCCAAAAACCCTTTAGCCCGTTATTTTCAGTGAAATCGTACGATCTGTTTTTGAGAAACCGATTCTATTCAAATATAGATAATATATACAAGAATTGCTCATTTAATATGACAAGATATAAGATTATTATAAATATAGAAGACATTATAATTTGTAATTAATAAAGTATTAGTAGTTAGTTAATAAATAAAGTATTAACCGAACCCCAATAAAGAGATATGCGATGGATATAAAAATCTGAATTTTCAAAATACAAATTATAATTATTTTGATTATTTATGTCCATCGATTAAATTAATAAAGTTGTTGTAGGAAATTAAGGACAATAGTTTATGGAAATAATTTTTATTTTTTGCCAACGTTTCGTCAACTTTGTTGACTTCCTCAGGCCTCAAATAATTAACTTCCTTGCATATTTGTCATTTTATCAAATTCCTTCTTAGCAAACATATTAGGCCAGTCATCAAACAGATTTTCAATGATATGTTTGCTAAGAAGGAATATTGATAAAATGACAAATATTTTTCATTTTATTTTTATTTTATTCGATATACGGGAGTTATCCTAGTTACAATATACATTTTTATACAATAAATTGACAATTTAACAAAACTAAAAAACCAATTTATAGTCTTAATTATTTTTATAGAGAAAAGTTTGCGGAATTTAACAGAAATATGCAAGGAAGTTAATTTATTTGAGCCCTGAGTAAATCAACAAAGTTGACGAAATGTTGGCAAAAAATAAAATTATTTGCATAAACTATTGTCCTTATTTCCCGACAACAACTTTATTAATTTAATCGATGGAGATAAATAATCAAAATAATTATAATTTGTATTTTGAAAATTCAGATTTTTATATCCATCGCATATCTCTTTATTGGGGTTCGGTTTTTTGACATTTATTGTTATGGGAAAATAGAAATAAAATTACTTACTTAAAGGTCGCATCTCTTTAGTAAATTTTGTAAAACCACTTAAATTTTTTTTGCCCATTTGACTACTTGGACTTGGAAGAGTTTCGTTCATATTTGTAGACACATTAGATGAATTTTCAGAAATTGTACTATTATCCTTCTAAAAATATAAATTTACATTTGTTAATTAACTGTTTGTTGAAATCTTTTTAAAATGTATTTAGTTTGCCGAGAATAGTTGATACTTAAGGCAAAATCATTGAGGTTGCTATTTGATGCAAATTAACATATACTTTATTAGTAAGGTGACTAGCTTACTAGCATAACAAAACGAATTCACCTACATCCAATCGGGTATTTGAACATATGAGAAACAAAGAGGGATGAACCCCCAATGAGATGAAAAAATAAAACAATTTAATTATTTTCTTTATATAGATATATATAGATATAAAACTCTATTTAAAACAACCACGTATATGAAATTTTGTTCCAAAAATATGACCATGAATCTCCTCCCTCTTTTTAGTGTGTTAAAGTCCATACTTCTTGAGCCTGACTAACCATTATCAATCCTAGTTAGCCTTATGGATAGAATATTTCTAATTAAAAATACTGAAAATGAAGATCAAACCTTTAATACTAGTCTCTAACAAATAAATTACATATGTACATTATATTATACATATTTATATATATATATATATGACGTATACATATATAGGAATATAGGTACAGTGGCTAGCTACCGTGGAGCAGTTGCTCCAATCATGAGGGCGCAAAATTAGAAAGGACGAAATAAAAAATTGTAAAAACATTTTTTCAATTTCAAATTTTCTATAAAATCAACAAAAAAATGAAAAAAATATTTTTTAGATTAATAAAATGATAAGTTCCTAAATATTTTAGTGCTTCTCTGACCAGTGTTTCTTAAACTTTTTGGTCCGCGACCCTTTTTGCATTTAAACATTTCAAAAGGACCCGCCCCCGAAAATTGGATATGTGTAGAAAAACATCCCTGAGTGGGGAGGTTCAATTTAAATTCAGAAGTTAATTTCTTTTGTTTAATTGCAGTGAAACAGTCATAATTTGGATTAATAGCAGATTTATTTTTAGTATGAATAAAAATTAATAACATATCTTTGGTACATATTTGAACAAAATATTCTTTGAATATGTTTCTACATTAACTTAACTAAATTTATTAAACATATTTTAAATTAAATTTAATGTGATGGGCGATCTTGCTTACTTTGGCCGAATAAATTAAACCAGGGTTTAATATCGGTCAGTGGAGGTCTCATTTAATAAAATAATTATTTAATTTTTTATTTCTAATATTTCAAAACAGAATCCATAGTAAATTTATAAAATATTTAAAAAAATTAAAATTGATCCGTCATAATCCCCAAATATTTATCGTGACCCCCACTTTACGAATCACTGCTCTAGACTAATCATCATTCATCAATGATTTCAGAAAATGTATATTATCAATTTAACATTTTATACAGATAAACGTGTAAAAATGAATGATTTCTAAACTAGGTAAATGTTTATAAACAATTTCGCCATATCTTCTGAGAAGATTTATTATGTTATTTCTAATATAAAAGGGAGTAGCTGCGCGTTAATTAATTAAATAAATAAATAAAAGTAAGGAGTCGCATCGATTTTACTTGCTCCAGTATGCTGAATATGTAGCTACGCCCCTATATAGGTTAGGGTGGTTCTTTTTGGATATTTTCGAATTTTTTTCCTCCCAGAGGCTCATATGGTTCAAAATAAATAAAAAAAATATCCCCCAAGTTTCAAATCTCTATCTCAATTTTAACCTGTGGCCCCCAGAGGATGCAAGCTTCCCATCTAAATAACATGTGGTTTTTGGCATTGAAATATCAATTTTTTATTCTGGCCAAAGTAATGGTTCAAAAAATTTGAAACTCCGCAAACTTTATTCTTATAATAGTAGCTATCCTTCAAAATTTTTACAGATTTTAACTCTTATAATTTTGGAGTTACAGCTAAATAAAATATTGCTATATATCTTACTGTTAGTAAGTTATAGACTCCAAAATTATAATACCTAAAAATCTGTAAAATTCTGAAGAATAGCTACTGTTATAAGGATAAAGTCGAGAGAGTTTCAAATTTTTTGAACCGTTACTTTGGCCAGAATAAAAAATTGATAGTTCAATGCCAAAAACCCCATGTTATTTAGATGGGAAACTTACATCACTCTGGGGGCACAGGTTAAAATTGAGATAGAGACTTGAAACTTGGGGAATTTTTTTTTATTTATTTCGAATCATCTGAGCCCGGGAAGCATAAAAATTCGAAAATACCAAAAATAAGGACCGCCCTAATATAGGTATATGTTTACCATATTTGCACCATGGAGATGACAACTTCATTGATTTCTCCTTAAAAAATCGTTTTATTACCTGACTATTATCAACTTCTTGAGGTTCTATTCTTCGTTCACTAATATGATTATCTATTATTTTACAATCTTTTTTAGAATTTGGATTTTTTTTAACAGGCGTTTTTTCGTTTTCATCTTCAGTTTCGCTTAGTTGAATATGAGAATGAACATGTGGATGTTGAGTAAGAGGATCTGGAAAATCTTCGAAATCTTGTTGTGTTAATCCATTTAGAAGATCGGAATAATCATTTGTCAATTCAAGTTGTTTCGCCTCAAAATGCTTATCACTAGTTTGTTTAATACAATTTTCATTTATTTCTGATGTTTGGAAATTTTCCTTATTATCTTCGGGTGTTAAAGTTTTATCTAAATTTGTAATTGTATTATCACAAATTTCTGCTATTTCTACATCATTATTTATAGTACTTTGATTTAATATTTTTTCATTTTCAAAATTTACATCTAATATATTTGTAATTGTATTATCACAAATTTCTGATACTTCAACATCATTCTTTATACTTTTGTTTAATGATAATAGTGTTTCATTTTCATTTGAAATTGATTCATTGGATAGATTGGTTGTAGATGGTAAAATTTGAGAAGTGTATGTATTTAAACGCATTTTTTTAGAAGGCTGTTGTTGTTCCTCTTCTTGTTCTTTTCTTATTTCATTTTCTCCATTTTCTTCCCTATTTATTATAGGAGAATCATTTTGACAATAATATAACGTTAATTGTTTTTCTATCTCCTGTAATATAGTTTCCTGAAATCAATATTATAGTAATCAGTAAGTACACCTTGAACCAACACCTAAATCGATAAAAATTATCAATATTATAGTAAGTATTTATTGTAAATTAAAAAAAGGGAATAAAAATTTGGGGTATCTTAAACACATCACGTGACTTTACCATTTCGAAGATAATGGTGAAGTCATATGGGAAGACTCGCCAAATTTTGTTGTCCATCAAAAAAGTGAATTAAAAAAATACTCTCTTTAAGTGCCATATCAGGTCTCCCTGACGTTTCGGAACCTCTCCACATATACCTGTGCTGAGTGTGTTTAGCTGATTTAGCACAGATATACGGGACCTACTTTTTAACGCCGGTTCCGAATGGCTAATTTGGAGAGGTTGACTAGGCAATTATACTCTTGGTAGTTTGCAATTGCTTTCCAAGAGAAGGCGACTGCAAATATCTGCCGAGACTTAGTCTCGAACCAGCATACTTCAGGACAAGGGCCCGACACTTAACGCTTAACGCCGGTTCCGAATGGCTAATTTGGAGAGGTTGACTAGGCAATTCTACTCTTGGTAGGTTGCAATTGCTTTCCAAGAGAAGGCGACTGCAAATATCAGCCGAGACTTAGTCTCGAACCAGCATACTTCAGGACAGTGGCTCCGACACTCTAACCACTGACCCACTGTCGCCTCTAAAAAAAAATACTACTCAGATTAATATATAAATGATTTTCACATCATTTAATCACTGAGGACCTATTCCCCTCCCTCTTATTTTGGGTAATTTGTGCTTGCTCCATTTAATCCATTAGGTATGGACTTAAAGAATAACTGCAAAAAATAAGGCAGAAATCAGTTAAAGAATTAATTTTTACTTTA
Source organism: Forficula auricularia (assembly GCA_024734495.1). Taxonomy (NCBI): domain Eukaryota; kingdom Metazoa; phylum Arthropoda; class Insecta; order Dermaptera; family Forficulidae; genus Forficula; species Forficula auricularia. The sequence continues at coordinate 652,623 of JALMQS010000153.1, read as the reverse complement.
TCTCTTCTGATTTTGGGTAAATGGTTTTTATCCCATATATTTTATAGGGTTATAAAGGGACACTGTGCAAAATTTGGTACATATCGGCTAAAGATTTAATTTTTTCTCAGTGTCAAGTTTGCGTGACTCGATTTTAACAAAAAGACAAAAGACTCTTCATCACAGTATTAAGTATAATGACTAAATATAAATATAAGAGTTCAAATTGCCAGAAACTTTAAATTTTTAACAAAATCACAAGAGGTTATCATCTCTTACCTCCGAGATGGAACATATTATTTTTAATTATATCTCAGAAGGGTTGTTTTTACTCCCTCAGGAATCGAACCAGAGTGCCAAACTTAGTAATCAGGGTCAAGTAGGTACCCCGTGAGTTGAACCCTTATGACATAAAGTCTCGCGCGAAATATAAGTTTTATTAAATATTTTACAATTAAACAAATGTTCCCTTGATTTATTTATTACATTCAATTTCTAGGATAATAAAAGATTAAAAAATCTTAATTTAAACAAGAATATTTATTTTTATTTAAAAAAAAAAACATAAAATTAAAAAAAAATGTCATTTTTGTATAAAAGCCATTTTTTTCAAATTTATTTATTAAAATTAACATTTTAATAACATGTGTTGCCTCCTCTGGCTTTAATGACCTCCTGTAAGCGATTAGAAATAAAATCGATAATTAAATTCGGGAACGAAGAAAAGATTTTGTTATTATAGACAAAAGGATCATCTGGGATTCGAACCCGGGATCTTCGCATGTACATGGAGGCTTTTGAATATAATATCACTTTCATGACTTTCATAAATTTAGTGAGAGAAGACTAATCTACAATGTATACCAAAACCAGACGGAAATAATAAATATTGGAGATGAGCAAAGAGAAGCCAAAATAAAATAAGCTGTGTGTTCTTTTTAATTTCATGTTTTTTTTTAAATAAAAATAAATATTCTTGTTTAAATTATGATTTTTTTAATCTTTTATGATACTAGAAATTGAATGTAATAAATAAATTAAGTGAACATTTGTTTAATTGTAAAATATTTAATAAAACTTAGGTGGCCGGTTAATTGTGCCGCTGAGTGTATGATATTCTTGAGATATTCTCTCATTTCATTTAACTGGTCAATCAATTTTTACTAGATAATTTTTATACTTACTTCATTTTTGATTAAAATTTTAGTTTTATTTGGTTCTAAATTAACATCAATTTCATGAGACGAGATATCAATATTTATTAGACAATAAGGATATTTATGCGTAGGATATGTATTTCGAAAACATTCACTTACACATTTAACAACAATCTAGAAAAAAATAAAATAAATGAATTAATAATTTGCTTCATTATTCAAAGATCACACTTCTATCCAAGATTTTTATAGTATACTAGCTGCAAGGCCCGCCTTCGGCGGCCCTCTTGCTAGTCGGGGCAGCCCCCTGGACCCCGAAACGGACCCAGCACCTCCCGCCCCCCACACCCGTGCCCAACCACCGCCCCCACCACCACACCCCAGCCCCCGAACCACCCCACTACGCCTCTGGACCTTCACCTGAACCCCCCACATCTCCCGGACCCCACCAGCGCGCCCTCCACCCGGCACCACCACTCCTCGCTCCACTCACCCCGGACCCCACCCCGCACCACCCCACTACGCCCTCACCTGAGCCCCCCCCCATTAGGCCACTGGACCTTCACTTAAACCCTCCACTCCACCCCGTGCCCCCCCCCCCGCACACAATTTTTTTCATTTCTAGCCTTCTAGTGACCCACAGATTCTATATACAAAATTTGGTTAAGTTGGTTATTAGGGTAAGAATTTTCATTTTTTGCTCCCCTCCCCTTTGGGTGGTTAGTTTTTTAATTTCAAGCCTTCTAGTGACCCACAGATTATGTATACAAAATTTGGTTCAGTTTGGTCCTAGAGCAAGAATTTTAATATTTTGATCCTTCCCCCTTATTGGGTGGTTTTTTGGGGGATTTTTTTAAACAAAAGTTGTCAGAAATCACATCCACTACAACTTTGCTCATTATAAAATTTGCCGTAGAGTTAATAGTTTACGAGTTATTTGATAATTTTCATTCGTGCGCCCCCCCAAACCCCCTTCCGAGGTCAAAATATCAAAATGTTATATAGCTAAAAACGTAAGTTAGAAGACATCTGATCTAAATATGAAATTTCATAATAATCCCTTCTGCCGTTTTTACATGAATTGTAAGAAACTTTTCGGAAACGTCGGAAACATACAGACAGAGAGACAGGAATTTTGTTGAGGGTGTTTTCGTTCATAACTTTGCTTGAAACGTGTGCAACCAAAATTTGGCGTGAATTGGAGCAATGTACAGACAAAACCTTAATTTTATATAAATATAGATAGTACAATTATGATTTTTCCCTAAGTTCCAGAACATTTTCAACACAATGAGCAAAAATAAACTGATGTGGACATTCAAATAACATTACTATACACCTGCCCCTATCTTAAATTTAATAAAATAATTTATAATCATCTACTAAAGAACCCCCGCCCCTCTTAATATTGGACTCATTAGCAATTAATAATATTTCCTTTTAAATATGAGACTCTTCTAAAGTAGATTTTTTGTTTTTTTTTTTTTTTTTTTTAATGATATTGATGTGAGAAGGAGATACACCAGAAGGTGGATCCCCTAAAGGCCTGTATGGGCTGGCCCCTCCATCGTGAAAAGAACAGAGCAGAAGGAAAAGAAGCCGGGATCACGAGCCAATCTCAGAAACTTAGATACAATTCAATATCCAATTTACTAAGGTTTTAGGGGCTTCGAGCAGTGGTAAATTCTCCGCGCGATAAATTCGGTTAAATTTATCTCCCACTTAATTTTTATTACCAGACCCTATACTTACAGAAAAAATGTCTGGGTATAGCCGGGAATCGAACCCGAGACCTCCGGGTTGCCAGTCAGTTACTCTGACCATTACACCACGGAAGCGGACATACGGTATTTTTGTTTGAAAATTTTAGCATTTTAGATTATTTTTGAACCTCCTTTAAGTTACTATTAATTTCACAATGAGAGCCATTTTTTTCATTTTTCTTGTTTTGTTTTTTTTTAGTTTGAAAATTTATGAATTTTAATTTTTTAACCCTCCCTTAATTTTAGGTTCTATTTCAACCAAAATATAATCACCTCTTAATCTAAATACAACAAAACTGCAAGTGAAATTTCGTTTTGATATTTATACTAGTTTTTGAGCTAGAGCGTAAACAAAATTTGGTAATGTCCTAATGTAATAACTGACATTTTGACAAAATAATTAATATCTCGTAAAATACCATTTATTCAATGATTAGTCTTTAGGGCTTTTTTTTAGACCAAAACGCCATTATTTCGCTCAATTTTTTTTTATCAAAATAGTTAGAGCTGTTTTTGAGATATTTCAAAAAACGAACCAAAAAACCACTATTTTTATGGACCCTGTATGGTAAAGTAAAAAATTTTTGGGTGAATTCGCCTGCTTAGCGAGTAAAATAAAAAAGAACGGTGGTGCATAAATTTGGTGGAGGTGAGACTAAAATTTGATAAAATATTGCATTGCCATCGAGAATACATATCGTCGCCTTAGAGTGTAAACCTGCTAAATCCATTTTTTATCATATATGAAATATTATTACCGTTCGAAAGAAAAAGAGATGCACCATCGTCCAAGTAAAACTGTTACTTAAAATTACGACCGTAAGTTGTAGAAAAAAAATGTGAAAAATAGATTTTTTCCATAACAATATTAAATTTTGTTTGTTTTTTATCTGCCCTGTAAAATTTCCTTGTTGTGAGTTAGGAGGTTTACACTCTAAGGCGACGAAATGCGTTAAAATTTGCTTAGAAGTGGTTCAAGTATGGCTTCCAAGATTTGACGATTCTATAGAGAGTTAAATAAAAGGTTGAAAAATAATTACAAATGTTTACCTTTTCGATTTTTTTATAACGAATTGGTCGTTTTTTCACAAAAATCATCATATGCTCGATATTGGATTTACATAAAAAACAAATATCTTCAACATCTTTTTTCGGGATCAACATATAAATAGATATCTATATAAATTACAAAAAATTAATTTAAAATAATTTATAATCAAATAATAAATTATTATTATAATATTTATTTATATATTTTCAATTTGAAATTGTAATTCATGAAGTTTGGAGACAACTTGTAAACTAATCACTTGCATTAATGATTGTTTGATTGTTTTAGTTGCCGATTTTTGCCATATTAAGCATTTATTATGAAAAAAGCTTAATTTTAAATCAGGATGAATAGCTCCAAATGATTTTAAAAAATATTCTGTTTTTTTCAAATCTTCCAATGCTTTCTTTCCACTTTTTAAAAATTGTTTTCTGACTGGAAGATTTTTGAAAAGCTGATTAACTGTTATTTGGGTTCCTAAACGAAAAATAAATAAATAAATAAAGAATACTATTTTTTTAGAATGATAAAATAATTAAACAAACCTAGATTAAATGCAATAGGTTTTGAATGAACAATTTCTCCGTTTTTGCCCAAAGTATAGATTGTTCCAAATTCATCTTGGTTTGTTTTTGTTGTTATATTGATTTGCGAAACTTGACAAAGAGAACTTAGTGCTTCTCCGCGAAATCCATAGCTTTCAAGTTCATCTGTAAAAATAAAATATAGATGTTTTTTGACGAAGAAAATCTTTCTCCGTACCAAGTTCCTCAGGGCTCAGTCATTTCTCACACGCTCTTTATTATCTATATTAATGACCTTTTAAATCTGGCCTCCAATCCAATACATTGTTACGCTGACGATAGCACCCTCCACAACGCTCAATCCTTACTAAACAATCGCGCAAACATAGCCTCCTCGATAAATTCAGATTTAAGCATGCTTAAAAAATGGGGATCTCACAACTTGGTATACTTTAATGCTGGCAAAACACAGTGCTGCCTAATTTCTAGGCGCGCAGATAGGAAACTTCCGGACATTTCCTTTGATTCGAGCTCATTTGAATTCCGTAATAAAATATCAATGTTAGGTGTCACCTTAGGTTCTGACCTTTCTTGGAATGACCATATTATCTCAGTAGCAAAAGCTGCAGCATGTAAGCTTGGTTTCTTTTCCGAACCAAACGATTTTTCACCCCCACTCAACTCCTTATATTATACAAGGCTCAAATTCGCCCCTGTCTTGAATATTGCTCGCATTTGAGGAGAGGGGCCTCCAAGCATTCTCTTAATACCTTAGATGCAATTCAGAGGCGAGCTATCAGACTGACAGGCGATCCTACATTAACTGACACTCTCGACTCCCTAGCCCATCGTAGATCTGTCTCCGCCCTTTTCCTTTTTTATAGATATTACCATGGCTTTTATTCTGACGAAATAAAATCGATAATCCCACCAAAGGCTTCATTTGCGCGAAATACACGATTTTCTAAGATTCAACACCCCTACGCGCTTAAACTGGATACTAATCGAACAAACGCATTCTCCAATTCATTTATCCCTATGACATCTAGAGACTGGAACTCTCTTCCCCCGACCGTCTTTCCAGCAACTTATAACCTTCAATCTTTTAAGACCAGCATCCACAGATACCTTCGACTGCTACCCAATCCCTAAATCTCCCCTTATCTTCACGTTACAAGGGTCCACCACGGACTAAAGAGGTTGTACCTTCTTGGTGCAACTTCTTGTATCAATATCATTATAAAAAAAAAGTATGGTCACCGATTCTAGGATAAGAGGAGAAATGAACCACATATGGAGGGTTGCGTATCTAATTATTATTACCTGGAAGACCAATAATCATTATAGTTTTTAATCAATTACTTGTTTTGTTTTAATTCAACCATCTGTTAATAATTAGTTTAATTAAAAAACTTATCAAAAAATGATGCCTGATTAAATAATTTATATTTTGAAATAAATTCTTGATTATTTTTCATTCTATTAAATAATTCTAGGATAAGAGGAGAAATGACCACTACGAATTGGATACACATACGGAGGGTTGCCTATCTAATTATTATTACCTGGAAGACCAATAATTATAAAAAAATCATAAAACATTTATTAATAATTCAAATGTTTTAGGAGAAATCACCTACTCTCTCACAACATCATCTTTAAGTGGAATAAATTTAAAGAAATTAAACCTAATTCTACTTAAGGTAGTTCTTTCGTGACAATCCACACAAAAAGTTTTATCCTCGTAACCAGTCTACTATATATATATGAAAGGTACTAAAATTTTAGGTTATATTTTTTAAAGTGAATGTACTTCTCACACTACTACTACCTATATCCTCTTTATGAATGGATCGTTTCCAAGCCATTGATGTTAAGAAGGTTCTTTCGCGACAATCCACACACAAAATTTTAGCCTCGTAACCACTATATAAATATGAACTGAAATTTTAGGTTATGGTTTTTTAACGTGACTGTAGCACGCACACAACGAAATCTCTATATGGATACACACATACATGCCGGAACGTTTCCAAGTCATTGTGCTTATATCCCCTCCACTAAAAATAATCGCCCAAATATGTTGTTGTTTTTTGTTTTTTACCAAAACTAATAGGTAAATAATTTCTATTTTTTTAAGTTTCTTTGAATATATTATTCTAACAAATATTAGTTTTTCATCAAGATAGTGAAAGTCCTTCAATGAAAAAAAAAAAAATAATGATCATTTTCCCACCCTTTCCCAATCTACCATATGTAAAAAATACCATTTTTACTTGCAATTATTTCATGTTTGGTGTGGTAAATCGTCTCCAAATTTTACAGTGTGCTTATTATGCTTTTAATGACTTGTATTTCAAGTTTCGAAGACTTCTTAAACTTTTGCATTTGTGAAAGAACAACCTTAAAGGGATCTTTACATGGACAAACTAACAGCCCGTGATAAAAAAACTAATATTTTATTTATTTGTGACCCCACAAAAAATTTTACTCTTCCCTAAAATTTATCCCTTTATCCGATTTGGACAAAATTTTACATAGTTAGCCTTTAAGATTAGGGAACTATCAATGCAAAAATCAGCTTCATAGAATTTTCGAGAAGAGGCAGGTGTATGGTAAAGTTATGAGATGGGCGCATCACATATTTTAAAGAAATACAAACAAAATAATTGCTTGTTGTTATTAATTTAGAGTTCCTTTGAAATTAAGTATATTTTTATAAATACCTAAATCGGTAAAATCCTTTATTTTTGATGTATAATGTGGCAGACAAGCGGAAGAGATGTTTTCTTTGGCAATTCCACATCCATTATCTTTCACTTCAAGTTTGTCAAGACCATTATTCTCCTAAAAGTAAATGGAAAGAAATTATAATGATAGAAAACAGGAATTTAATATAAAAATTCAATTAAGGTGAAAATAAAAATTACGAAAAATCATATTCAATAGGATTTTAAAATAGAATGGGTGCAGATATTTTTGCATCGCAACTTTGATGTTCTGGGAGATATCTTAATTTTTTCTTTTAATTTAGACAAATGGAGTATCTATAGATCACCAAACTAATTACTAGCCAAATTTTAAGTTACTAGCTTAAATAGTATAGAAACTATAAGCATATGAGTGGACAGAAAATTAAATTTAAACATTAGAGTTCTTAATAAAGAGATGTCAATGAGGTTCTTCTTTGCTTGATGCAAATAAACATATACCTAGTTAGTAAATCTATATATAATATAAGCGAAATACCACTCACTCACTGACTCAACACGATATTTCCAAAACTACTAGACCTACCGACTTGAAATTTGGAATAGAGGTTCTTTATAGGGCTTAGATGTCAGCTAAGAAGTGATTTTACGAAAATCCACCTCTAAGGGGGTAAAATGGGGGTTAAATTAAATAAAGATCTGTGATTGGTTGATTCTGTTGCCATGTTTTTGTTTACTCAAATTCTTTCCTTTTAAATGATGAAATTATATAAAAATTAAAAACATGAGGAATAACCATTCTACATTGGATTGTTGACCTTTCGATTATTATTGGTAACCATTGCTGAAGACATGGAGGAATGGAGTCAAAAAATGAAAATTCTAGCCCTTAGGCCAAACTCAACCAAATTTTGTATACATAATCTGTAGAACAGGTGGAGTGGGTCCAGGGAGCGGGAGTCCAGAGGGAGTGGGTTCAAGGGATAGGGGTCCGGGGGGTTGGAGAGAGGGTCGTTGAGTTGGAGGGGCGTGGGCCCAGGGGGGGGAGGGTTGAGGAGAAGGCCGGTGGAGTCCTGGGGATGGGAAGGTGGAGGTCTAGGGGCAGGAGTGGGGCTCCAGTGGGGTTGGGGAGAGGGTCAGTGAGATGGAGGGGGCGTGGGTCAAGGGGTGGGGGGTCCTTGGCTAGCAAGAGGGCCACCAAAGGTCCGAAACGAGAGCACTCCCCGCTAAGAGCTAGGTGTTACCCGGAGCGAAGCGACGGGCGACAGCTAGTATTTATATATAACAAATATAAATATGTATATCGGGTCTGTAAATATGAAACCAGAATTTTTTATAGAAAATACACATTTATTGTATGAAAATGGTAAAAAATATTTTATTCAAAGTATTGCCCATCGCTAGCTTCACATTTTTCCCATCTCTCTGGCAATTTGTGGATCCCTAGCCAAAAAAACAGTTGCTTTTTTGAGGCAAACCAATCATCGAGCCATTTTCATACATTTTGGTAAGAAATGAAACGCTGCTCAGCAGCTGCGTGTTTCATCAATGCAAATAAGTAGTAATCGGATGGAGGCAAGTCTGGTGAGTAAGCCGTATGCAAAAGTAATTTTAAACTAAACGTCTCAATCGTTTTTTGAGCGGTTTTGCTGTGTGCGATGGTGCATTATCATGAAGCAAAATCACTTTGTGTTACCTCTTATGATATTCTGGTCGTTTTTCAAATCCGGTAGGGTTCAGTATTAACGGGTTCGCCAGGTTTTAGCGTTTGAGCGTCATCCTCATCCAACAATGCTGATTTACCAAGAGTATGCTCACCGTAAGCTTCGACAAGCATTCGATGCGATTCTGCAGCAGTTTTCTTCAAATGGTAACAGAAACTCAATGCAGTCGGCAAATCGTAGTTTTTAGGCACAAAATTCCACATGTCATGTTCAACGCTATGAAAAAATATGTACCTATTTGTATTAAACTTGTATTGTTTTGAGCTCAAATTATTTAGTAAATGTAAAAACAACAAAATGCCAGCAATGAAGCGGTTTCAAGAGTCACTCCATTGACAACTAGAGCCATCAATGAGCAAATTCCGGTTTCATATTTACAGACCTAGTATTTGAAGCGTTCAAAGCAGAGTGGACAATCCCATTTTTGGTTTTTTATGAGAAATCTAGAAAAATCGAGGCAAAAGTGGTACATTTGCTGTAATCTTAAAGTACTTTTACAATCTAAGTTTGGACCACTCTGTCTATTTAGTTTTATCAAATACCTACTTGATTATAGAGGTTTATCAGCGAAAATGAGATTTGTGGGTTGGTCCACTCTGCTTTTGAACGCCTCATTTATAATTTATTTCTTAGAGAATAGTTTCGAAGGTTTGATCATCATCAGTATTTTTAATTAAAAATATATGTTATCTGGTATTTGAGCCCATGAGAAATAACAGATAGAAAAATTCAAATTAAAAAGAAAGTAGATGAAAGTCAATATAATCCCAACCAAAACATTCTGTGAAAAAACAGGCCAAGTTCGAAAAAGTAGTGAAATCTAGTATGCAGACAAGTTAAATTCGCCAAGAATATTTAAGTAGAGAGATCTACTATTTTCTCAACTTAATTATTCTTGGCGAATTTAACTTGTCTGCACACTAGATTTCACTACTTTTTCGAACTTGGCCTGTTTTTTCACAGAATGTTTTGATTGCAATTTCTCTGCTTTTTGTAAGCTATGAAGAAGCCCGTTGGTCCAAAGGGCTAGAATTTTTTTTGACCCCTCCCCCCCTTTCTCCCCATTTTGGGGTGGTTAATTTTGCATTTCTAGCCTTCTGGGGGACCGCAAAATATGTAAACAAAATTTGGTAGAGTTTAGTCCAAAGGGCTAGAATTTTCATTTTGGGTGGTTAGTATTTGTATTTCTAGCCTTCATGGGGCCCACCCCAGGTAGCACAAGAATGTATATATATAAAATTAAGGTTTTGTCTGTTCATTGCTCCAAATCACGCCAAATTTTGGTTGCACACATTTCAAGCGAAGTTATGAACGAAAACACGCCCAACAAAATTCCTGTCCGTATGTCTATGTCTGTATGTTTCCGTGGTTTCCGCGAAAAGTTGCTCACGATTCACGTAAAAACGGCTGAAGTGATTATTATGAAATTTCATATTTACATCAGATGTCTTCTAACTTACGTTTTTAGCTATATAACGTTTTGATATTTTGACACCAGAAGGGGGTTTGGGGGGGGGGGTTCACGAACGAAAATTATCAAATAACTCCTAAACTATTAACTCTACGGCAATTTTATTATGAGCAAAGTTATAGGGGATGTGATTTCTGACAACTTTTGTTCAAAAAAATTCCCCAAAAAGGGGGAGGGTCAAAATATGAAAATTCTTACTCTTTGACCAAACTCAACCAAATTTTGTATACATAATCTGTGGGTCACTAGAAGGCTAGAAATGCAAAAACTAACCACCCAAAATGGGGGGATCAAAAAATGAAAATTCTTACTCTTAGAGCCAACTTAACCAAATTTTGTATACATAATCTGTGGGTCACTAGAAGGCTAGAAATAAAAAAAAACTGGGGGTGGGGTCCGGAGGGTTCTGGGTGGAGTGGAGGGTTTAGGTGAGGCTTCAGAGACGTAATGGGGGGCTCAGGTAAGGACCCAGAGGCTTAGTGGGGTGGTGCGGGGTGGGTGGGTGTGATGTGGTGGTGGAGGGCACGGGGTGGGAGTGGAGGAGTGAGGGTTCAGGTGAGGATCCAGAGGCTTGGTGGGGTGGTGCGGGGTGGGGGGTTCAGGTGAGGGTCCAGAGGCGTGGTAGGGTGGGGGCGGTGGTTGGGCATGGGAGCATGGTTCGGGGGTGCTGGGGTGGGGTGGAGTGGGGTATGAGGGTCGGGTTCGTGGATTGGGGGTCCAGGGGGCCCTAGCTAGCAAGAGGGCCGTCGAAGGCGAGGCTTGCAGCTATAAATATTCTGATAATATCTTCTCTGGACATTGGAATATCCTGTGAATAATCTTTCAATCTTCGTAGATATTCTGAGAATTTTCTTAGAACTAAAATATTCGTGTAAGACATTAAATTCCCTTTCTCGGAATATTCCTAGTTGCGCTTTCTTGGAATATTCGGAAAAGAATATTCTCAGAAAATTAAATCCCATACAAATATTCTGTGGATCTCGTGGAGATATTGGAATATTTATGTCTTTTAAATAACTTCTTAGAATATTCTGGGGATATTGTGTGTTACCTGGGACAGAAAATGCACCTATACAAAATTTCATTGAGTTTAGTCCAACGGGCCAGAATTCTCATTTCCCCCCCCCCCCCTATTTTGAAGGGGTTGAAAGATAGAAAGTTTGGATTTTTTTAATTTTTCCTTTGTTTGTGTCACAAATTCAACTAGATGGCGAAATTTCATGATGCTGGAATGATTGGAAGTACCCTAGAGGTTTTGAAAACCTGTCAGTGAGTGATTGCCAAAATTAGCTATACCTATTCTCAGGTCCATGTTTCAGAATCTATTTAAGCTATATTATTGAAATTTGGTACTCTCCTCAAGATGGATTGCATAATTATATGTGTATAATTTCAGCTCTGTATCTCGATTGGATTCCGAGCTGCAGGGGGGTCGAAATGGTTCGTGTAAATAGCATACAGCGTGTAAGGCCAAGCCAATGCTCGAAATTGGCCTGCGCAAGCTGTGCACTTTGATATAATATAAATATATATATTTGCATTAACCAGAGTTTCTATTAATAAACATCATCTATATGCTATATTTTAGCTGTCTTGCTCAAATTGTCCGATGACAAAAACTATTTCCAAATCCCCGAAATTTGCATAGAGCGTACCGAGGCTTAAAAAACAATTTGAGATTAGAAAAGAATAACAATCTTTTGCTAGTTTTAAATATGTTTACTCACTAAACGAACTTCAATTAAAGAACTTCCCGCATCTAAAGAATTCTCGACTAATTCTTTGACAGCAGTCGAAACACTTGTAATTACTTGAGCGCTTGTAATAAGTTTAATTGTGGACGGCTGTAATTGGTGAAGGGACATTTTATAGCAAAGATTGATTTTCACACATTTAACCTTATAATTAAGATTAATTAATAAGGATATCAATATTATATAAAATAATTATTTCTATAATGAAAATAAAATTATGAAAATTTGAAAAATTAAAAAAGCGCTATTTCCTAAGCAGTAGGACCACTCTTGAAATAATAAATATTTTTTTATTCATTCCAAAAGTTTTATTAAAGTATGTTTAATCAATTGAAACTTTCACATTTAAAGAGAAAACCAAATCATTTTCTTTATTAAACTCAAAAAAACGTTACACTTCTTAATTACTTTAATTTTAACGATACAAACTTAATAATACCTAACCCTTCTAACCAGCTCTTTCTGATTATATATTTTCTTTTCTTTTAATTTTAATAAACTGACAAAAATTAGATATGTATAATCTAATTAAACTAGAGAAATTTGTATTTTATGCTCTAGCTGTCTCAAACTGGCACTTTAGGATAATAGGACCCCTCATCCTACAACGGTCAAAGTGTTTTGCTAGATATTAAAATAAATTAGTTCCAAGTAAGTACAAAAGAAGAGTCAGACCTGTTTTTAAACCTCGTGGCGGTATGGGCAAATTAAACGGGTGCGAAAAATATTACACTTTGGTTTGCTGTGTGTTAATCTCTTATCGGCGTTTGATTTTTTTCTACCTCACTTTTATCATCTGGTAATTAACTTGTTTGAGACCAATCTTCTCTATTCTCTTGCGCCCCACTTACACGCCCCAAAACCCTTGAGCCCCTGGGCATGTGCGCATTTTGCTCAGTTATAGAATCGTGCCTGAGCAGTAGAGTGCCGAAAACTCGGCACTCGATAACCCGGCAATACAGATAACTCTGGCGACTCGGCCACACCATTTAGTAAAAACCTTTGTTTAAGGGTATTTGGGCAGTTTATTCTCAGTTGTATTCTCAAGTAAACAATACATACAAGTACAGTACTGTATTTTCTGAGGTAACACTCGTACTTATTCTTTTAACCCCATTCCCGATAATCCGGCATTTTCACAAACTCGGCCACCCTTCGGTCCATGTTAGGCAGAGTTTTCGAGACTCTACTGTAATAGGGGGACCCATGGATCGCGGGGCACTGGGCACTTGCCCAGAGTGCCCAACGGAAAAGAAGAGGCCTGCCCAGACAGAAGGGAATATTGCAGCAATATTATATTGCAATTTTTAAACCTTGCTGGACGATTGCAGGAACATTGCAGCAATATTCCTATGTCTGCCTCTTTTACATTGGAGCAAAATTGCCAATGTTGCAGGAACATTGCAGCAATATTACGACTTCAATGTTTCTGCAATATTGCCAATATTGTGCAAGGTTCGCAATATTGCTGCAATATTCCAGTCTGTCTGGGTGTTTATATTAATATATTTTTATGATTTGACTTTCCTTCGCTTGCTAGTGGATTTCTGTTAAGTCTGTTGGCCAGCTTGATTGTTTTGAACTCGTTCATAGATAAAAGATACTCGTTCTGCAACTTGCAGGCAATCTGAAAACACCTTTTACCTTTCGCTAAATATTTTTTCTTATACGTGTGAGTGAATTTTTTACCATAAGTCAGAAAAATCTCAAAAACTAATATCTTTCAAAAATGGCTGATCCGTTGAGTTTGTTAAGGCAATACAATGTAAATAAAAAACAAATTATCGAACGGGAAAGTCAAATAATATTTGGCGAATTTTCCTGGCCCAAAACTGTCAAGACAAATTATTTGATGTGGGGGTAAGTAGAAAAAACAACTCGATGTTTATATTATTCTCTAATAAAAACATAGCCTTATTCTTAAATCTTTGTTATTGGAATTTCCTAGCTCTGGCAAAGATGGATCATCGAAAGAATATTATTCCCTCGAATGTTTGTTATTTCTATTGAGAAACGTTACACTCACTCATCCTGTCTACGTGAGACAAGCTGCTGTAAGTAATGACTAGCCAATCTGTCTTGTGGCTTTGGATTTATTTCTATTAGTTATTTATTTATTATACAATTAAGCTTTGACGGATACAAGTCCCTTGAGAAAAAGTTCAACTCTGAAGGCTGTCTATAAACATATATTAAAAAATACAAATCTTCGATAAAACAATCTTAAACAGGTTTATTTTCAAACTGTAACAAATTAATGGTTTGAAAATAAACGTGTTCAAATCAAAGATTTGTGTTTTTTCTTTAATTAAAAACAATCAATAAAATTTCTTTCTATAAACATATAAATGAAATAATAGGTTGCTATGCGAAAAACTAAACAAACAAATCTTGTTTTTTATTAGATTACAAACAAATTATCCCTGACAAACGTCATATTAACTGACAAACTGTCAAACTAACTTTTGAATGCCTTTAAAAAAAAATTATTCAACATTTTTTTAAAGGACCTAAAAGTCTATTATTTTTATTTGGCATCTCACTTTATCTGACATTTGTCTTAATTTATTTACCTTTCGCGTGGCAACTCATTTTCCATATCCATATGTTTAAATTTATAAATGAATCTAAGTAATTTTCTAATTAAAATATTAAAGAATAATTAACATATTAAAGAGAATTGTTTTTTTGATCGCGCTTCTAAACAAGATATATATATCGCGAGACTACTGCTGGTTGAGGCTATTGGAGTCTGCTGAATCTTAAGTCTGGACCAAGATAGCTCTTCTTTAATATATTAATTAGAAAATTATTTAAATTCCTTATTTCAACACAGAAATAAATAAACTCGGATATTATTTTCACTTAATATCTGACAAAAATCACTTGCATTCGATTCGCGATTGAATCAAATATCGGAAACCTATGATTTATAAATGAATCAGTTATAGAAAATATAATTTCTTTGAAATATTCATAATTATTAAGAGGCGAAAATATATAAGTAATTTATTATTTAGAATTATTTCTTATATTCTATTTTCATTGTTCTACATTTAGTAAACTGCAACGGATCGTTATCCAATGTCATTTGAAATATTAATATATTTATTTGGAACGAAATTTTCTCTGGAGAGAGACGGACTGATAGAACTTTTTTAATTGAATATATTGGAAGGCAGCCCAGGGGTAGTGAGGAAAGAAAAAATTAACACATATCAAATAAGGTGTAATTTATTGGAATCCTTTCTCCTTTCCTTTCAAACCGACGTTTCGGAAAAGAAGGGAAGAATCCTCCGAAACGTCGGTTTGAAAGGAACGGAGGAAGGAATCCAATAAATTACATCTTATTTGGATATGTGTTAATTTTTTCCTCACTACCCTGGGCTGCCTTCCATTACATTAAATTATTAATATATTTATTCCTTTATTATTAATCAATAAACTTACTACATTCCATTTTTAATTTTTTGACCATGAGCTATCAATGAACCGATCAAATGAATAAGAATATAAAAAAAGTACTATCTTACTTTAGGGTAAGGTACTTTAAAATAAAATTTTACTAAAAACTTTATATAACCTTTTTTTGTGGTCCTCAAGGGTACTTACTTAGAATATTAAATTTCATCGAAATTGGTTAAGTCATTTTCAAGATATTTAGAAAAAACTAAAAAAGTACTAATGCTTGTGGACTGATATGTACCAAAAACTAAACAGCCCTTCATTTTGTTAAAGTAATTTTAGGTTTTCAATTTAATTTCAATCGGTTGAACGGTGTGGAAAAAATCGTCGACGAAAAAAAAAAGGATAACATCCATCCATATGCACAGACTAAGTGAAAAAATCGCACTTTTTGGACTCTGAACGAGACCCCATCTAATTTTTGGCAAAACCGTCACGTGCTAAAATTCAACCTAAATGAATACTACAATTTGAGACTTTGATTGAGACCATGGGTTCCTTAGTCTTTACCTGAGAACCCCTTGAAATCTCGCTTGGCGCGAAACCGATTCCAATACTTAATCTGCTTCACATTGGATAATGTAAAAATAGGATGGAAGTCCAGGAAACCACTCTAGAAAAATGTCACCTCTGTGCTCTTAAAACAGGGGTGGGGAGACAACGGCCTTCTAAGATCTTTATACTAGTGTTCTTTTTACTTTATCCATATTTATCGATTAAATTTAAAAAAACAGCACCAGGAAAAAGCTTATGGTGCATTTATTAAGCAAAGGACTTCTGTAAACCGATGTAACATACAAAATAGGGGATGTAGTTGAAAGAAGAAGCAAACCATTTCATCATCAATAACTTTTAAGGAGTTCGGTGTTGGTTCTAGGTGAAACATTTTAATATAATAATAAAACTTGAGTAAGATACGAGGTAGGCTAACCCCCGAAATATATCGAATTCAAAACTCAATTTTGTTTTATTTCTTTTTTGTGAAACCTCAAGTTTTATTATTACATTTCATCATTATCATAATCATTGAGTACATAGTCCTAGACCTGGTTTGACACAACTACCCGTCTCCACTCTGCTCTGTCCGATGCCAGCTCTTTGACATCTCTAAATGCCTCGCATCCCATATCCTCAATTATTTGGTCGAAATATTCTAATCTAGACCTTCTCCTTTTCTTTCCCACCTCCCCTTCCAAGACAATTATTAATCTGATATCCCTAAGCAATCCCCTCTTTGTCTCAGTGTGTGCCCCATCATCTGACCTCTTCTCTTCTTCAGACTCTTCCACAAGGTTCTTCTTTCTCCGATTCTTCCAAGAACTTCTTTAAATTGAAAGTTTTTTTGCCGAGAGTAGCAGAATTTTTATATATTGAAGGAGACAATAAAAGAGTGTGTCTTCTGCTGGAATTATAAATTTTATTTATTTATAACGAGACTATAGTTTCGAGGGCTTTGCCCTCTTCATCAGTCTATTACATTGGATTCACAGGAATTAATTTATGAACTATAGTCTCGTTATAAATAAATAAAATTTATAATTCCAGCAGAAGACACACTCTTTTATTGTCTCCTTCAAGAACTTCTTTATTTGTAATTCTATCCATCCAAGCAAACCATTTAGAAATGATAAAAGAATAATGTATTGATGAAGCACTGGGATGTTTAGATCCTGAAAAAGCTGGCGAATATTAGTAAATGGTGAACTTAACTGATAGACCACATAAATTATCTAAGAATGTAGGAGAACAACGCAGGCAGAAATTCAAAATAAAATCTATATTTTTCAATATCGTTAGATAAACACCGATAAAATAAATTCTCATGCCTTACAAGATCTCACATCTTCACAGAGTAAATTATTCAAATCCTTTGGTTTAATAGAAATTCTCAATCGCTATTGATATATGATATACATCATAGAGTATATAGAGAGGAAGGCTCCATAAGGGCCCTATGTATTTTAGCGTATACGAGTTACAGAGCTCTCTGGCGGGTCGTATACTGAAGCAAAATGGCGGGAACCGCATCTCATCGAGGAAAATTTTGGTGACGTCACACAGCGGATGATTCAAAATAATTTATCATGAGCTTATATACAGGGTGATTCACGGTCGATGGGACGTTATCCGTTTTATGTAAAACGGAAAGTCGGATTTTTCTGAAAATTTAGCACCTTATATTTTCTTATCTGTTCTATCGATCTAAAATATTTCCAGCCTTGCGACGTTTCGGCTTCCATTGAAAAGTCACAGCAACTATATTTTTTTTAGATAGATAGAACAGGTAAGAAAATGTAAGGTGGTAAATTTTCAGAAAAATCCGACTTTCTGTTTTACATAAAACGGATAACGTCCCATCGACCGTGAATCACCCTGTATATTAAAGAAAAAATTATTAATTGTTTTGTAATTAAAATAAATACAAATCTTTAAAATATATATATAATAAAATCGTACTTTTATTAAAAAAAAAACTTTGGCAAATAATTAATGTAAAGATTTAAGTATCTTTTTTGAGTTTCTTTTTTTGAAAATAATTTAATTAAGATTCAGGGACTTTGAGGGACTAGGAGGAAATTCATATATAAAATAAATACTTGAAAATAATTTAAAATTAACCATTTTTTTATTTAGACCAAAAAATGACATTACAAATATTTTAATAAATAAATACAATCTTTTCAATGGAATTTTTGTGATTCGCATTCGCCAACATTAGTTATTTGAGGAAAACCTTCAAAGAATCACCTAGACACTTAAAAAAATAAACAATATTTTTACTTTATTTTCTAATTGAAATGATCTTTTTTTTATTAAATTAAAATAAGATATATCTATTTACCTATAAAATATAGGCTATTCTTTATTTTAATAAAAATATGTATATATATGTTGTGGCTTCTGGCACAAAATCTAATCAAGAGCCGGTGTTTGGAGACATGTGGACGGACGGCTTTAATGTGGATACGAAATCACTTCATTCTGGAGAATCTCGCTGCAGACGTCGTGGATATTTTTTATAAATTGTTTTTGATTAAAAATTGTCAGAACATATAAAGAAATATTTATTATTTTCATGGATATCAGCAAATTGACACCAGCGTTTAGCTCTATAATTAAATTATTCAAGAATTAAAACATAAAAATCAAAGAAATAAATTATTAGTTAATTTTAAATAGGTTACTTACATTTCATTGTTTTTAGGGCGTCCAAAAAAAGTATGTTCTTTATCTGATTTTGTGTCGCGAAAACAACCTTTCACACAACATTGACGTCGAGAACTAGCCATATTTAATGATATTTTAATAGATAAATGTGTACGTTGGAAAATTTTCTAAATGAATGTTTGATATAAACAAAGCCTGTGGAATCTTATCTATGACAAAAACAAAATGTCAGACTGAATGTCATGTGACAATATGCTCTATGAATGGCTCTTAAGGACTAAGAGTTTGACGATGACTCGCTAGAGAGTGCTTTTTCCAAATACGCAAGCTTTCCTCTCTATATACTCTATGATATACATATGTATAAAGAGAAACAAGGAGATTAGATTTATAAAAACTTTTCAATGATATATAGTCGCCTTAGGGCCGATGTATGTCGCAAAGTAAATGCTTTTTACATTAGCATTTACTTTGCGACATAACTCGGCCCCTTAGAGTGTAAACCTGCTAACTCCATTTTTTTATCATGCATGACATATTAATACCATTCGAAAGAAAAAGAGATGCAGCATCGTCCAAATAAAATTACAATCGTAAGTTGTAGAAAAAAAATGGGAAAAATGGTTTTTTCCATAACAACAATATTAAATTTTGATTGTTTTTTCTCTCCCCTGTAGAATTTCCTTGTTGTGAATTAGCAGGTTTACACTCTAAGGGTCGATTGTATGTCGCAAAGTAAATGCTTTTTACCACTAACATAGGGTAGTTGGTAAATGGAGGGGCTGGGATGGCCAATCAGATGACAGGCACTGAAAGTTCCTGTCATCTGATTGGCCATCCCAGCCCCTCCATTTACCAACTACCCTGTGTTAGTAGTAAAAAGCATTTACTTTGCGACATACAACCGGCCCTAAGGCGACGATATGTATGTTTATTTCTATCAAGCAGAAGACAACCTCATTGATTTTTCTTTATGTATAAATATATTTATAAAATTATCAGTATATTTTAATATATTTTATTAATTTATTCTAGGCTGAGAATATTCCTGTTGTACGAAGACCTGATCGTAAAGATCTTTTAGCTTATCTCAATGGAGAAACAGCAGCATCTGCCAGTATTGATAAATCCGCACCTTTGGAAATCCCGACACAAGTAAATATTCATTGATTTATTTTTTAATATTAATCTGATATGATTCCATCTTTATCGAGAACTTATATTTTCAAAACGATTCAATTCGACTCATATATATTATTTTCCTCGTTCTCAGTCAATTTTGATCACCTATTTTATATCTAAATTATTATACGAGGGACAAACCCTTCTGACATATAATATAAACATGATATCTACCAAGATCTAAGAGTTATAGTTAGAGCCGTAGCGTGGGTGGTGCGCCGAACTATTAAGATGCCGCACGATAAAGGCGCCGAACGATAAAAGCGGTGAACAATAGAGATACCGTTTTAACCTTGAAAAATTCTTAGTAAAGCAGTAATGCATTTAATTTTCTATAATTCTATAATTTTTCAATATATTTTCAAAGATGATTTTTCATTTGAGTCTAGTACTCATATCAGTAGAGTCACACACATGAGAATACAATTTTGTTACATTTTACCTTCCTTTTTTGAGAATATTTAAGTGTGTGTAAGTT
This sequence comes from Forficula auricularia, assembly GCA_024734495.1. NCBI lineage: Eukaryota > Metazoa > Arthropoda > Insecta > Dermaptera > Forficulidae > Forficula > Forficula auricularia. The sequence goes on along the minus strand of JALMQS010000153.1, from coordinate 632,196 downwards.
AAAGTGATTGTAGTTAAAGTGTAAATAAGCTGACGTGTTCTGATGTCGCCACCCACTTGACTTTACCATACAACCTGACCCCTAAAATTATTTATAATCATGTAGGGGGGGGGTTAGTTTTTGCATTTTTATACTTCTGGGGTCCCACTGATTATGTATACAAAATTTGGTTGAGTTTGCTCAAATGGCCTAGATTTTTAATTTTTAACCCCCCTCCACGCCCCTTAATTTTGGCTCGATATCCACCAAAATCTAAACAGCTCTTAATCTCAATGGGCCAAAACTACGTATGAAATTTGGTTTCGATATTCAAACTAGTTTTTGCGCTAGCTCGTCCACAAAAATTTGGTAACGCACAGACAACCAAACTAACAGACATTTTGACAAAACAATTATTATCTGGAAAAATATAATTTTTCGATGTTCTCTTATTAGAGCTTTTTTGTAGAGCGAAATGCCATGGCTTCGCTCAATTTTTTTAATCAAAATAGTTTCAGCCGTTTTTGAGATATTTCGAAAAAAGAAGGAAAAAAAACAATTTGATATTATTTGATAAAATTGGGTGATTTTTAAGGATACTGTTTGAAAATGGTTTTTCTCTTAGTCAAAACCCCAGACAAATAAGTTTAATAAATGAGCCACTGAGAAGGTGCGAACCAGCAACGAAACGTTTGGCCTATTTAAATAAAAGACTTTGTATTTAATTTAAAGTCATGTCCAACTACCTACGATTTCTTTAATTATTAATCATGGACAAGAATAATGAAATAATAAAATAAAGTAAAAAATGTTTAATTATTTGTGTAAATATTATACGTATATTATAAGATTGGAGTAATTTTTGGAGACGGACTGATAAGTGAATTAAGTGGATATCGATGAGGCAGTCCAAAAAAAAAAGAAGAAGATAATTTACACTATCTTTTTATACATAAAACCGACGTCTCGGAGGCTATTCCCTCCTTCTTCAGGGTTTAGAAAAGTCAGTGAAGGAAATCCAATGCGGCATTCCCTCTGTCTCTCCTCTTTCAGTAGCAGTAACAATAATATATTGTATATCATTCTCAGCAGAATTATAATGTAGTTCTACTGCGAATGATATACAATATATTATTGTTACTGCTACTGAAAGAGGAGACAGAGGGAATGCCGCATTGGATTTCCTTCACTGACTTTTCAAAACCCTGAAGAAGGAGGGAATAGCCTCCGAAACGTCGGTTTTATGAATTAAAAGATAGTGTAAATGATCTTCTTTTTTTTGACTGCCTCATCGATATCCACTTAATTATATATTATGTATAATAAGATGAATTTACTAACTTTAAGAAATATAACTAATTTGAAATTACATTCAAACAAATTAGAAAATATATTAAACGACACAGTATTCTTTTTTCTTTATAATAATACATTGTAAGTTTATAAGTAATAAAAATTATTTAAATAAATTGAATAATACTTACTTGAAATAAATGTAAATATATATTTATTATTATTATATTTCAGTTCCATATTTAGATATTAGATTTGACAAATCAGAGGAATTTAATTGGTAAGAAGATAAATGACAAAGTGTTTTGTGAAATTGATCAAGAGTCTGATGAAGCCATAATAAATTGGCAAACGTCGCAATGATCGAATGTTTTAACTCTATTTAATTGTTCCTATTTTCCTATGATTTGTCAAATCTAGTAGATATATATTTTTGTACAACTACGAATATATTACTTTTTACTTTACCATACAGGGTATGGTCAAGTATTGTAATCGTGCATGAAAAATTATATAATAATTATAAATAAATAAAATGTATAATTCCAGCAGAAGACACACTCTTTTATTGTCTCCTTCAAGAATTTTGTCTATAGGGGGGGGGGGGTAGGCCAATTCCACCGAGTTGGCGCACTAGTTCAGCTCCTGAGGGGCCGAACCATTCTGACATATAATATAACTATATATATATATAGTAGATTGGGGGAAGAGCCGTAGTTTTTAACTTTATTTTATATAAAATAGCACATTGGCTTTATTTTTTAACCAACTACGGCATCTTAACCCCAAAAAATATTCGCGTCTTCCCCCAAAGCTTTGAACAAGACGCTGGCCCGCCTAGCACCAGTGGCAGGCGGGGGCCATTACACGAATAATAGAAAGCCCATACTTCAATCTTACTAAAACTAACCGAGTTATTTCTCTTCTATCAAAACTACGGCTAAAATGACTAAGTAAAGGATGTTTGGATATGATTTCGGGTACATACCAGAGCAATCAGGATGACAAAATCATTTAAAAACACTACTTAAAACTGTGATTATTCAACAAAAACTATTTATATACGCTCACTGGGCTCGCGTCTTCATTCCAACTTACTGGCCAGCTGTTTTCCCGCATGCGTGTGGGTGAACCACGTGATACGGATACGGCATCTTATACAATACGGCGTCTCACCCCAATCTACCCTATATATTTACCAAGATCTCGGATTTAAATTGAACACTTTTTTTTTGAATTTATTTAAATTAAAATATAAGGAGTTTCCGCGAGCTATTTTTACAATCTTTTAAAAAATACCATCTATTTTTCATAAAATAATAATTATAAAACACTCAAATGTTCTAATTAATTATATAATTTTATAGGTGAAAAGATTAGCCGAAGACGCTTTTGATTCGTTCGCTAAGAAACCGAGATTCGAAGAGACCCATGTGCAAAAAGTCAAGGAACAACTCGCTGCCAGGCTTGATGCGCCCAAGGAAAGTTCTGTCACAGTCGATAACATCAAGTGAGTAATTCAATGTTTAATTTTTCGAATTTCATAATCTACAACTTATTTTTAATCATCATCATCGAGTATTCCCTACTAAGACTGGTTTGACGCAACCATTCGCTTCCACCAACTCTTTCACTTCTCTAAGGGCCAGTTGTATGTCGGTTGGTAAAGTCTTTGTAAAAGTTGACAAAGGGTAAAATGTTAGAATTCTCCTTGTGCCCAGCGGGATGGCCAATCAGTTGAAAGTGCGTGTCATCTCATTGGCTATCCGGCCGGGCACAAGGTGAATTCTAAGGTTTTACCCTTTGTCAACTTCTACAAAGACTTAAACAACCGACATACAACTGGCCCTAAGCTAAGGCGCACACTGAGCTGCGTCACGCAGGCGACTCAGCGCAGCGCAGGAAAAAAACACAGTCGCGCACATTGAGAAGCAGTTTCTGGCAGCAGGTCGACGAAAGAACTTAAGTAAAATGACAGCCTTACGTGAAACATTTATTTTGTAAAAAAAATATAAAACACTAGCTGAGAAGCCTCCCAAGCCAACGTGCTACACCTCTGGGCCCCCCACCCCCGCCTCGGCCCCCCTGCATTCCACCCCCGCAGCCAGTTTTTGCATTTCTAGCATTCTAGAGGCCCACATGTATACAAAATTTGGTTGAGTTTATTCCAAGAACAAGAATTTTCATTTTTTTCACCTCCCCCCCATTTTGGGTGGTTAGTTTTTACATTTTTAGACTTCTGGGGGTCCACAGAATATGTATACAAAATTTGGTTGAGTTTGCTCCAGGGACAAGAATTTTCATTTTTCGACCCTCCCCCAGGTGGTTAGTTTATGCTATTGTGTTTTTTATTTATACCTCTTCAAATGTGGTAGATCTTTATGACCCACCCTGTATAATCAAAATAAAAAAAATAGATGTGTGGCACTCGGGGACTGCCGCGGTAAAACTATTGCATAGCATTTTTTATCAACTTATGCAATTATAATATTTATGCAATATTTTTTTTTCTTTGATATTAATTCAAGTTACACTTTTTGAGCGTGGTGACCGATAAGAAAACAATGTTTTTTCTTTTTCTTTTATTGAATAAATGAGAAGTTAATATTGTTTAAAATATTTTTATTATCTTACAATACATGTAGGTTATTCAGGAATTTTTATCATTGTAACTATAGGTTTATGGTAACTGAAATAAGAAACATAAGTTTGAGACTTGATATCCTCTAAATATCTGGAAAATACCGCGTCAATGGTGGTCCCATATTTTGTAGTGGATTCTTGCGGATTATTCATTTTCAAATTCAATTTTTCCGAAAGAAAAGTTGTCAACCGTTCTGAATTTTTATCAGTGAAGTTGATGTTGAAATCACCAGCCAAGATAAGTGGAAATTTATTACCATTTGTACCAAGTATTTTCGACCCTTCTTCAGTGTACTCCAGTAAAGTGCGATGAATAAAATGCTCTACCTCGTCCAATTTTGGATTCGGAGAAATGTAAATTGCTACCATGACTATGTGTAGGCCATTTCTAAGTTTGCATAAGCACGCACAAATATCTCCAACAAATGTGCGCCTAACATTAACATCGCTAACGTGTGCAATATTTATTTCAATATTCGGAGTCATAATATTAGTAATATTAGTAACATTATTATTATTTTGGTAAATAGCTACCCCACCTTTTGGAACAGTATCTCATTTGAATTGAACAATACAATTGAAATGAGGTATTTCAATCGGATTATCACGCGTCATGCAAGTTTCGGTAAGAATTAACACATTTGTTTGTCTCGTAACTGAATCTTGTAAATCGTATTTGTGAATATTTAGACTTTGGCAATTGAAAGTCATTATTGAAATGCCATTTTTCTATTACTAATGAAATATAAGACACTTTGAGCTATCGTCTGAACACTATTTAAAGACAGTCTTTTGAATTCTTGCAACAAAGATGCAGTCGATGCAGCTTGCCTTCGATTATGATAAAACTTGAATGTAGAATTATCGTTTTTTGTTGTGATATACAATTTTTCAATATTAGTCACCCGAGAGAGCGCAACATAAACAAGTTCCTGAGAATGTGCTTTACTATACTCATATACTATTTCGTCAAAAGTTCCACCTTGCGACTTATGTATAGTTAGAGCAAGAACTGAAGTTAATGGAAAATGTTTGCGTTTGGCTATACATTTTCTATCCGATGTTAATGAAATATTTGCTGTTCGTAATTCAATGGGAACAGCGAGATTGCCGACTCTATTTTGCACTGCTAGAGTGGCTGCTTTTTGCCTTTTTTTTCTACCCACTTTATCTGAACCACAAAATTCCAGCCAAACTCTAATCAATGTGTTACTTTCATCAAATTCTAGATGTACCAATTTCCCAACAGCACCATTGCATAAATCATCAGTAACGTCGATGTTGGTTGTAATAACATAATTCTTTCCACCAACAAAAGTAATGTGATAAGGCAGTCCTCCAGTGTCAATAACAGATTTTTTAGAGAGGAACATCTCCCCCGCCCGAGCCGCCTCTCCGCCAAGAGTCGGACGGTTCCGCTGGCTTTCGGCTGGCCGCTTGGAGGGGACCCTGGGCTGTGCCGGTCGGAGTGGGGGGTGTTAGGTTTATTTTCGTTACGGAATTTCTTGATTCGGTCGCCGCGCTCAAAGCCCGCGATAAAAGCTATGCAATAGCTTAAAAAATAAAAAACATTAAAATTTCATAATTGTATAATCATATTTGTTGTAAAGTATTTGGGGGTTTTAAAATAAAATACCAATTAAAAAATAAAAAACTGCGCCCTGCGTGAAGCAGTTTCTGTGGCGTCTACAAGTGGACGCAGTCGGCACTTGGGGCAGGACTGTGCTGCGACTCAAAATGCGAGCCTCTACTTGAAAACATGGGTCACAAAAAATGCCCTGCCTGCGCTGCGGAGCTGCGTCTCCAGTGTGCGCCCGGCCTAAAAGTCTCACATCGCCTATGTTTCATTAATTATATATATATTTCATCTCTTTGTGAAACACCACCAACTCCAACCTAATATAATTTTTATAATGTTTCACTATAAACCGACATCCCGTTTCCTAAGTTTTATTTTTCATTATCTGTAGAAAATACTCCAATCTAACTCTCCCACTTCGCTTTCCAAAAAATCTTTTAGCAATCCTCCGTGTCTTAACGTGTGTCCGATCATGTGAGCTCTTCTGCAGCTTCTGGTATATCTTTTATTTAAAAATTTCCTCTGACGTTTCGGCTATGATTATTCGCTCAATAACCGAAACGTTAGTTTAAAGTTTAAATAAAAGATATACCAAAAACTGCATGATCGAACTCATGTTAAGTATAAAAAATCACAGCTATCAATATTCCTGAAACAAGCTAATTTTTGTCTTGAATTAAACTTCATTTTAGCTTGAACAATGCTGAATTCATTTTCTTTTTGTCTCCTTCCGTCTCACTTAAGTTAGTTAAGATAGGGGGTCAGGTTAGCCGAGGGGTTAGTGTACCAGCCTGCTAATCAAGTGGACCCGGGTTCGAATCCGGCTAAAAATCTGATCCCTACATAGATGACATAATTTAATAATAGTATCGTAAATTGGCTGATGGCTAGAAGGGCAGAAAAGCCAAAAAAAGTCACGATAACCATCACCCTTAACAACAAAAAAAGTTTTGTATTATTTATTTATTAAAACACATTGTAGCTGTAGGGCCATCTAGACCCTTTTACAATTTCAAAAGCTTCGAGCTTCGACCTCGAGGTCCGAAGGTCTCCTTGTCGATTGTGCTATAATTTTTATTCAACATTTTTACATACGTCTTTTTTTTTTAATGATATTGATGTGAGAAGGAGATACACCAGAAGGTGCATCCCCTAAAGGCATGTATGGGCTGGCCCCTCCATCGTGAAAAGAACAGAGTAGAAGGAAAGAAGCCGGGATCACGCGCCAAATCTCAGAAAATTAGATACAATCTAATATCCAATTTACTAAAATTTTAAGGGCTTCGAGCAGTGGTAAATTCTCCGTTCGATAAATTAAGTTAAATTTATCTCCCACTTAACAATTCTTTATATTAGGAAGGGAAAAAAGAGACAAAACCATTCTTTTGTTTTGTTTTTATATCAAACTATAAACAAAATGAATGATTGTGAAAATGAAGTGTCAATTCAGAATGAAGTATCAAGGGTGTTTAAATTTCTGATCGCTTTTCCTATATATAAGTTAAGAATCCTGCGTGAAACAATACATCCCTTTTAACCGACTTCAAAAAAGGAGGAGGTTATCAATTCAACTGATTTTTTTTTTGTATCTATGTTATCTGATTTCTTCGTCAAATGTGAACCGATTTTGATTATTTTTTTGCATTGGGTTCAGTATAGTTTCGGATTGGTACCATATAAATTTCATTGTATTGTATGTATGTTCAAGCATAACTTCTTTGTTTATGAACCAATTTTAATGATTCTTTCTGCGTTTGGATCAGTATAGCTACAAGGTAGTCAAGATACCTAATTATTTATTTATTTATTTTTATGTATGTTCAGCGAGAACTTTTTGCCACATGAACCGATTTCGATGATTCTTTATTTATTGGAAAGGGGGTACCTTAGGGGTGGTCCCATATTAATTTGGTCAAGTTCTGATGATATGATCAATGACGAAATAACGTAAATCTCCAATTCTTATGAGCAAATAATCGAAATTATGATAAATAAAATATTTTATAAAAAAAGAAAACATTCTTAAACGTTCATTTAAAACACGCAAACGTTTCGAGAGAATTTCTATATTTATGAATTGATTTTATTATCATTTTCTGATTCATTCGCCTGACTTACGAGATGCATGCAAGGTATTATCTTAAGTCACTATTACCCGCTACTACTAAGTAAGATCCATCGAGTTCGATTCATAAAATGTATATTTTTGGCACCGACTTCAAAAAGTAATTTCATGTAAATATTTCGTCGTTTAGCTGTAACTAAATTATTTTATACCTTTTAGTGCATTTTATTTGATTTTTGAGTTGTTATTATTTTATTTGTTGCATTTAATTTTTTTGAAGTCGGATTTATTTTTGTTTATAAAAATTATCTCTTCTTTCTAAATTTTGACATCATTGTCTATCTCTCCAACATTTATTATTGCTATCCGATTTTGATTGAATATTAAATTAAACTTTCTCTAAATTGTATTCCCACCAGTTTTAAAATCTTGAACATAATTTCCAAACTAACGTTATCGAATGCTTTTTCTAAATCTATGAAACCAATGTTTAATAATAAAAATAAACCCTCGATTAAAAAAAATCAGAATTATTAAATTTTTCTTCTTTAATAATATAAATCCCAATCAAGAATAGAAGAGATAGAATATTTGCAAAATCAATTTGGGAATCAGGGGAAAAAGACCAAACAATTATGAATTTGATGAATTTATTCTCCAATCGCCACATTTCTTCCGTTTATTTGATTCTTTTATTATCCAAGAAGCCTGAGGAAGTACACATAGACGGAGGAAATGTTCCGATTGGAGAACAAATTAATAAAATTCATCATTTATTGGTCCTTTATTCCCTGATCATGGATCTGAACCAAGATAATTTGCAAAATTATTATCTTGGCTACGATTGTTTTAACATTATTTTGTTTCTAGATCTCTCTCCGATGCTATGTCTGTAGAGAAAATTGCCGCAATCAAGGCAAAACGTTTAGCAAAAAAACGAACCACGATTAAAGGTAATGATGATATTGGCATGGGCTCTGATCTTCGGGTCATGTTGGACTTTGACGTGGACGTTACAAAACATATTATTAGTAGAGAAAGACAGTGGCGAACGCGCACTACAATTCTGCAAAGTAGCGGAAAAGTAAGAAAATGTTTCATTTTTTGTGATGAATGAAAAAAGAAATCGGATTTATGGAAACATATTTTACCGAGGCACTATATGGGCCTTTCATCAGGGTACAAAATCAAAAAAAATGTATATAAAAACCAGACAGGCCATCGCAATACTTCCCCATTATATTCTATAGAATATAAATGTGAAAGTAATAACTATTATTAATAACCATAAACCTGATTTCTTATTTTTTCGCAGATAAAAACAGGTCAATATAAAATCTTATAAAAGTTCAAATTGCCAATAGGGTACTTACGTATTAACTCCACCGCAGCTACAAATAAAATTTAAAACTACAAATTTGAACTGAAATTGAGTTTATGGACTGTGATCTCTCAAATTGTCTCAAGTGAGCGCCAGTGGGCGTTGGCAATTTTCATTTTTAGTACTTTTCATAGGTTCGGTTCTATTCATCATCTCGGTTCATTTGGATAAAAAAATGGGTTCCCGAACAAACTTTGGGTTAAGATATATTCAGTTCTGCTCAGTTCGGCTCGTATATCTTCATTTCGGGCTGGCATTTAAACTTTTACATATTCGAATTTTTTTGGGTATTTACTAATTATTTTTTAATTAATATTCATTTTCTAAAAAAATCCGTCGTCAGTAGTGGCGCTTAAAACCGCCAAATCTGTAGCCGCGCGTTAATACGTAAGTACCGCCAATAGTAACACACTACACGGATTTCTAATGAAAAATGAGTGATTGTAATCTACTAAATCTGAGAGGTGCTAGGGATGATATTTATTACTTCTCAAAAGGGTTGATTTCATCTCTCTGGGAATTGAACTTCAGTACCAAAAATGCCAATGACTTGTCCTCACTGGCAAATCTGTCTTACACTCCTAAAAAATTTACTCAATGATTTAATTTTCTTAATTAAAAAATTTGAAAAAATTTAAAATAGAGGATAGTAGTAATAATAATAATTCTATTTAAATTTTTTATATTGAGACATTTTTGATAAAATTCATTATATATTATTAATTTTTAGGGTTTTGTTTAAAAAGTAAAATCAGGAACCCTATTAGTGCCACTATATTTCTCTGAGGTCTGCCTGTCTGTCAAAGAATTTTAGCTCGTAATCTAAATAAAAAATAAACTTGAAATTTAGAAGTTATATCTATTCATTTTCTCTAAAATCAAAAATCGTATAAAAATTTTAATCGAACATTTTGGGAAAGGTCGAATTTAATGTGGGGTCAAAAATAAAATAAATATTTTTTCATAGAGTTTGAGATGGTATCCTTGTAAAGATAAAATTATGAAAAAATTCCACAAATTCACTCATTCCCTCCTTATTAACGATAAATAAGGAAGAATTTGATATTTCAAGTATTTTGGGTGATATAAATAGATTTTTCTGATTCCTGCCGGCTCCTGGCTAGCCTAAGTATGGGATTTACGGAGGGACAGGCCATTCGGGTACTAATATATATTATATACTAGGCAGATCAAAAAGTCTGGAATAAGTGAAACAAGAAAACATTTTTTTGGCCAAATTCGGTTTTATTTTTCAACATACATTCCTTTTAAGTCATTACAGTGAGTCTAACGTTTTTCAAACTTTTTATTCCGTCCGAAAAGTAATCTTTCGGAAGCTCTCCAAAATAGGCCTCAGTTTCAGCTATGACTTACCCATTTGAATGAAATCGCATACCGGTGAGCCATCTCTTCAGGTTTGGAAACAGGTAAAAGTCGCTGGGGGCCAGGTCTGGCTGAGGAACCAGTTCAAATCCGATTTCGTGCAATTTTGCTTACACAACTAACGATGAATGAGCAGCCGAATTATCGAGATGATAGAGGATTTTTTCTTCTTCAAATGCGGCCGTTTTTCTGTGATTTCAATTTTCAAACGATCCAATAATGATGAATAATATGCGCCAGTTATGGTTTTACCTTTTTCAAGATAGTCGATGAATATTATTCCACGCGCATCCTAAAATACGGAGGCCATAACCTTTCCGGTCCATTTCTGAGTTTTTGGACGCTTCGGAGCACTTTCACCCGGAGAAACCCATTGTTTTGACTCTGGTGTGTAGACATGGATCCATGTTTCATCCATGGTTATGAATCGGCGCAAAAACTCCTTTGAATTTCGCTTAAACATTGCCAAATTCTGCTTGGAAGTCGTAACACGAATTCGTTTTTGCTGAGCAAATGCTGCACCCATCGCGCGCAGAGGTTTTTTATACCCAAAATATCATGTATGATATTGAACACATTGCCATACGACATCTTTGTGGTCTCAGCTAGCTCTCTCATTTACACTTTGTGGTGCTTCAACATAATATCATGGATTTTTTGGGCGTTTTCTGGTGTCAGACCTCTTTTGGGCGTTCAGATTGTTCAGTATCTCTTGTGCTTGTTCGGCCGCAACGAAAGTCAGAAAACCACTTTTGAATTATCTTCATCGACGGTGCAGAGTCCGGATAATACTTATCTAGCTTGGCTTTGGTCTCGGTTATCGTTTTCTTGCGTAAATAATAGTGTTTAATCAGAACACGAAACTCGGATTTTTTCATTTTTAAAAAAACACGGAGGTTGGTTGCTTCTCACTGCTGTAACTTGTAAATGCGAAAACATGAATGGCTGAAATTTTGACAGACGTCTAATGAAGAATGAAGTTAGTTATGAATGGTTCACATTGGTGCATACTAGCCCCATTTCATAGGATTATTCCAGACTTTTTGATCTGTCTAGTATATTAGTCACTGAACCCTCGATATGGGACACTGACTTGTCCGGCTTATTTTTAATAGTAATATTTTTAGGTACTTATATATATTCCTAGAATTTAAAATTTAAATTTATTTATAATGTCCCTATAAGAGAAAAAATATCTATTATAAATCAGTTTTTTTTAATCTTCATCACTGATTTTTATTTAATTTAATTTTTCAGATTTTTGCAAAAAATATTTTGGCAATTTTACAATCGATTAAAGCCCGAGAAGAGGGCAGACATCGGCCACCGCAACCGACCCCGATAGCTACTCCTCGGCAAACGCCAATTCGCTCTCTACCACAACCTGCTGTATATAATCGTTACGATCAGGAAAGATTCAATCGGCAAAAAGATGGTAATTATTTTTTATTCATAAGAATTTTGCTGGCTTGGTGTGTACTGGATATATTAATTTTTTATTGTTAAAGGATAAATAAATTGAATTGCTTCTTTCAGTAATTTATTTTATTATTCAAATGGTTAATCCAAATATTTCGAGAGCGCTTTCGGCATCTCTTCCATCACAAACTAATGGGGTCGGCACATTGGTGGGGGAGTGGTTTCCACTGAGGAAGAGATGGCGAAAGCGCTCTCGAAATATTTGGATTAACCATTTGAATAATAAAATAAATTACTGGAAAGAAACAATTCAATTTATTTATCCTTTAACAATAAAAAATTATTTTTTATTTTATAATAAAAATAAAAGAAATCGTGCCTCTTTTGTTTGATATAAATATTATAAATATACATATTATACACTTGAGGACAAAAAAATCGAGCCATCTATTCTCTCTTTTTATAAAACTTGACTTAATTTAGGTTCTAGGCATCGGATTGGAATAAAAAAGGTGTCATAAGTTAGGGAATTTATTACAGTTTAATAAGCAATTGTTACATTTTGTTCACACATTTTTTGATATATGAAAAAAATACTAACATAAGACAACTTAGGAGACAACTGAGAAGATAAAGAATAATTTCATTATTTTTCAAATTCATCTTACATTTTATTTTTATTTTTCTCAATAAATTTAATTTAATTTAATACAGAAATTTAGATTTAAACATTAGGTACACTTTATTTCCAATATCTTAAAATTACAAAGTTGCTTATGTTCTTATTTTTTTCCATAATATCAAAAAGTGTATGTACAAAATGTAACAATTTATTTCTTATTAAACTGTAATAAATTCCCTAACTTATGACACCTCTTTTATTGCAATCCGATGCCTAGAACCTGAAATAAGTCAAGTTTTAGAAAAAGAGAGTAGGTGTTAGGTGGCTCGATTTTTTTGTCTGTATATGTATAAAAATCAAAACTATAGTCTTCTTTTTTTGAACAAAATGGTTTTATTTTCCAATTAAAATTTACATATTTAATATTTTACATAATTTGGGCATCGAGCCACACTACCTTCCCATGTCCATATTTACAATAATGACTTTTTACTTTATCCAATGCGAAGCATGGGTAAAAGTATTGTAATCGGTCTCACGGCAAGCGCGACTTCAAAGGGTCCTCAGGTAAAGACTACGGAACCCATTGTGATTAATTAAAGTCACAAATTGTAGTATTCAATTAGGTTGAATTTTAGCACGTGACGGTTTTGCCAAAAATTACATGGGGTCTCGTCGAGAGGCCAAAAAGTGCGATTTTTTCATTTAGTGCGTGCGGATGTATGGATGGATGTTATCGTTTTTTTGGCCCACGATTTTTTCCACACCGTTGCACCAAATGAAATGAAATTGAAAACCTACCATTATTTTAACAAAATGAAGCGCTGATTAGTTTTTGGTACATATCGGCCGACAAACATTAGTACTTTATTTCAGTACTTTTTTAGTTTTTTCTAAATATCTTGAAAATGACTTAACCAATTTTGATGAAATTTAATACCCTAATTAAGTACCTCGGGGACCACAAAAAAGGTTAAATAAAGTTTTTAGTAAAATTATATTTTAAAGTACCTTACTCTAGGGCAGCGATGTCCAACCCAAATTACTATTTGGGCCAAAATTTAGGAATATACAAGGTACTGGGCCGCCACTCACCTGAACAAAAAAATTTCAATTCTAGCGCACACTCAAGGGCGGATCCAGGAATTTTTTATGGGGGGTGAATGTATATAAGGTGCCCGATTTATATAAGATCTACTTTTTATCTCGGAAGTGTGTCGCGATCGAATTGTTCAAGCGGGGGGGGGGGGGGGGGGGAGTCAGAGACGCCGTCCCCCCCCACACACACATATATAGAACTTTATTTTTAATTTAAAAAAAAATTTTGACAGGCATGGGCCTCTATGGGGGGGGGGGGGGGGGCGATTTCCTTTTTTGTTATCGGGCCGCACAAAAATCGCAATCGGGCCGCCGGTTGGACATGGCTGAGGGTAAGATAGTAATTTTTTAAATTCTTTAAAATTTATTCATTTGATCGTTTTAATATAGACTCAAGCTTGAGCTGTTTACCAAAAAAGAATTTAGTCTTTTTGATTTTAAGTCGATTCCTCCGCGTTTTCAGTAGAGGTTGCCATTAATAGTCAAAACATCAAAAATGGAATGCAATAAGGTTATTCCTCTAGTAGTAGATAAGAAACGATCGTTATTTTTCGATTTTAAGCCGATTCCTCCATGTCTTCAGCAATGGTTACCAATTTAAAACGAAACGTCAAAAATCCAATATAAAATGGTTATTCCTCGACTATTAAATGAGAATCGATCATTATTTTTGAATTAAAGTCAACATGAACTGCAAATTGCAAGTGATATCTGATTAATAATAAAGGAATAAACATATTAATATTTCAAATGAATTTGGATAAAGTTTAGCAACGATCCGTTGCAGTTTATTTTTTAGAAATAATTCTGCAGTGTAATAAAAAATATCAGTATAAAATTTGAGCATTAGCTTGGCCATACACGCTGTACGCTATTTACACAAACCATTTCGAGCCAACTTCGAACCCCCTGGAGCTCGAAATTCTTTTGAGATACAAAGCTGAAATTATTCACATGTAATTATGTAATCTATCTTGAAGAGAGTACCAAATTTCTAGAATATAGCTTAAATAGATTCTGAGATATGGACCTGAGAAAATAGCTCATTTTGGCACTCACTCACTCACTGACAGGTTATCAAAACCTCTAGGCTACTTCCAATCATCCCATCATCATGAAATTTCGCCTGGTAGTAAAGTTTGGGACACAAACAAAGGAAAAATTCCAAAAATTCAAACTTTCTATCTTTCAACCCCTTCAAAATGGGGGGATGGGAGGAAATGAAAATTCTAGCCCGTTGGACCAAACTCAACCAAATTTTGTATACATATTCTGTGGGCCCCTAGAAGGCTAGAAATACAAAAACTAACCACCCAAGGGGAGGAGGTCAAAAATAAAAAGTCTAGACCTTTGGACCAAATGGGCTTACTAAAAAGAAGAGAATCTCAACCAAAACATTCTGTGAAAAAAGAGGCCAATTTCGAATAAGTAGTGAAATCTAGTGTGTAGCCAAGTTAAATTCGCCAAGAAAATTAAGTTGAGAAAATAGTAGATCTCTCAACTTAATTATTCTTGGCGAATTTAACTTGGCTACACACTAGATTTCACTACTTTTTCGAAATTGGACTGTTTTTTCACAGAATGTTTTGGTTGAGATTCTCTCTTCTTCAATTGTTAAATCATCGTAGCTCATTCGACTGTCTGTCTATCAGTCGTTCAATAATATTTATATCTACTAATATCTCTTTTTTTTTTTTTTATTTAGAAACGGAGGGTTTCAAAATCGACACTATGGGCACATATCACGGAATGACCCTGAAATCGGTGACAGAGGGAAATCAACCAAATAAGAAAATGCCCCCACCAAGTGGATTGCCCATTTCCTCAACACCTGCAGTGCCAACTCAACCCAGACCTACTTCAGAAGCTCGGCTTCTCCTTCAGGCTAATAAACGTATTAGCCGAACTCCAATTATTATTATTCCGGCAGCCAACACATCTCTTATCACGATGTACAATAGCAAAGAGATGCTCCAAGAACTTAGGTTAGTGAATGTTAAATTATATTATTGAAATGGAATCGTAGGAAGTTGGACAAAAAAAATCAAATTAAAAACAGAGTCTTATCATAATGCCGGGCGTTTCGTCACTTTATTTATGACTTCTTCAGTGTGATAAGTCGCTGAAGAAGTCATAAATAAAGTGACGAAACGTCCGGCATATTAAATGATAAGACTCTGTTTTTAATTTGATTTTTTTGTCCAACTTCTAGGATTCCATTTCAATAATATAATTATGGATACGATTAGTGAAACAGTTAAATAATATAAATGTGTGTGAGCTCTTGAACTAGTCCTATTTAATTAAGAGGGTGGGTGAGCATGAATAGGAAGTGATTTAAAAAATAAAATATTTTCTAACAGTATATCACTCGCATCCATAATAAGTATTAATTAAAACAGGAATAGTAGGGAATTGGACAATAAATAAAAAAACATAGTTTTTATTAAATGGGACAGACGTTTCGTCGATTTATTTCGACTTCCTCAATGGCTAGAATGATAAAACAGGAAATCAGAAAAAATTTATAAATACATTGAATACAAATAAATAAATAAAGAATAATAAATTTAAAAAGAAAGTTATAAATACCCCATTTTATCACTCATTGTCAAAAGACAATTATTCCACTATGCGACGAAACATCATTAATCTTTTTTATCAAACCGGGTGGGCAGGCCAAGTTCGATCATTAGCTTGGCCGTACACGCTGTAAGCTATTTACACGAACCATTTCGAGCCAATTTCGAGCCCCTGCAGCTCGGAATTCATTTGAGATACAGAGCTGAGATTAAACACTTGTAATTATGTAATCCATATTGAGGAGAGTACCAAATTTCAATAATATAGTTTAAATGGATCCTGAGATATGGACCTGAGAAAATAGCTAATTTTGGCACTCACTCATTGACAGAGTCATCAAAACCTCTAGGGCAGTGTTCCGCAAACTTTTTGTGTTCAATGTAGGTACACCTGCCAAATAAAATTTTTTAGAGGTACACCAAAGAAAAAACAATGTTTATTTATTATTAAAATCAATATAATATAAAAAGATGTTTAATGAGAAATGTAAGTCTGCAAATAAAAATTTGAACCAATCGTTGATAAGGCTGCTCGCATAACTCTCAGTTATATGTAGGTGCATTATCTTCACAAAATTTGGCATTTTTCCGCGGCACATCAACTAATGACCACGGTACACCAGTGTGCCGCAGGCACACTTTGCGGAACACTGCTCTAGGGTACTTCCAATCATCCCATCATCATGAAATTTCGCCAGCTAGTAGAGTTTGGGACACAAACAAGGAAAAATTCAAACTTTCTATCTTTCAACCCCTTCAAAATGGGGAGGAGGGTTAAAAATGAAAACTTTAGACCGTTGGACCAAACTCAACCAAATTTTGTATACATATTCTGTGGACCCCCTAGAAGGCTAGAAATGCAAAAACTAACTACCCAAAATGGGGGTGGGGGTCAACAATGAAAATTTCCAAGCCCTTTTGACCAACGAGCTTTTTCACAGAATGTTTTGATTGAGATTATAACTACAATACATTCTTGACCTCAATTATTCAACAATCTTGAATCTTTTTTCTCCTTTCAACAATTAAAAAATCAAAATTCTTATAAAACTCCTTTATGTTGTTTTTATTTTTAAACAGACAAAGCATTTGCAATTGAAACTAGGTATCTATATATATAAAATTTCTATTATAAATTAACGTGTCATCGCTATTAGGCGATTCGCAAACCTGATTTCCTATTTTATCATTCTAAGTCACTGAGGAAATCGAAATAAATCGACGAAACTTCTAGCCCATTTAATAAAAACTCTGTTTTTTATTTATTGTCCAAATTCCCTGCTATTCCTGTTTTATATATACCTATTTTCTTTTTTCTCCACTGCTTTTTTAACCGACTTCAAAAAAAGGAGGAGGTTCTCTATTCGACTGAATTTTTTTTTTTTTGTGTCTATGTTACCTCATATCTCCGCCAATTGTGAACCGATTTTGAAAATTTTTTTGCATTGGGTCCAGTCTACCTTCCGATTGGTCCCATTTTTTTCATAGGTATTAGACCTTTTTTGTTAGGTTTGTTCAGGACTAACTTCTTTGTTTATGAACCGATTTCGATGATTCTTTTTTTATTGGAAAGGGGGTATCTTAGGGATGGTGCAATATTAATTTGGTCAAGTTCTGATGATAGGATCACTATTAATAACATCACTAAAAAGAGAAAAATAAAAATTTTTAAGAAAAAAATAAAACCGACTTCAAAAAAATGAAATGGATCAAATAAAATACACTAAAAGGTATAAAATAATTATTATCTTATTTAGTTACAACTAAACTACGAAATATTAACATGAAATTACTTTTTGAAGTCGGTGCCAAACATATACCTTTTTATGAATCGCACTCGACGGATCTTACTTAGTACGTTTGGTGGGTACGCTCGACTTCAAAAAGTAATTTCATGTTAATATTTCGTAGTTTAGTTGTAACTAAATAAGATAATAATTATTTTATACCTTTTAGTGTATTTTATTTGTTCCATTTAATTTTTTTAAGTCGGGTTTTTATTTTTTTCTTAAAATTTTTTTGCTTTAATAACCATTTTAAGGGTTACAGGGGAAAAGAAGGAGGGCTGAAAACCAAAACTTTTTACGAATGATAAAAGAAGCACCGGACATTCTTTCTTGTTTCCCAATATGCCTAAATTTTATTTTTCGATTTTGTTTACTGAATTTAATTAACTTAACCTAAAGGCATAACGTGAAACAGCCAAGTTTTAGAAAAAATAATTTAATAATATTTCTGGAAAGAATTAGGAGGCCTTGGGGAACTTTTGAAGGTGTAATCAAAATGATATCTAATTGTAAATTAGTATTTTAATATTAATTAGTATTTTTGAGTGGACAATTTGTACAAAAACCTGCATCATCAGAACATATTATAAAAAAGACAAAAAAAAATCATTTCCTAATTCTCTCCAGAAATATTGTAAAATAATAAATAAGAGAACAGCAATCCACTACTTGTATTGACTGTGAATTCTATATTAAAATAATTTAAATTTAAAAATACAAATTCATAAATCTAGATCGTCATTTAAAATGGAAAGAATGACGTTTCAATTGAAAGTACTATTTTCTCAACTTAATTATTCTTTAAATTCTTTAATTTAGATTTCACTACTTTTTTTTTTATTGAAAATGATGAGAGAAGGAGTTACACCAAAAAGGTGCATCCCTAAAGGCCTGGGTTGGCCCCTCCATCGTGAAAAGAAGAAGGGATTTTATGGGCTGGGTAGGGGTCGAAGGTATCTGTGGATACGGGTCTTAAACAGCTGAAGGTTATAAGTCGCGGGGAAGACGGTGGCTGGGAGCGAGTTCCAGTCTCTGGAGGTCATAGGAATAAAAGAGTTGGCGAAAGCGCTTGTTCGATTTGTATCCAATTTGACAGCGAAGGGGTGCTGAGCGTTCGAAAACCGCGTGTTTCTCGTAAAGAGGGCTTTAGAGGGGATAATTGATTTCAGCTCGACTGAACCAGACACCATGATAGTATCTGTAGTACAGGGAAAGGGCAGAAACGTTTCTTCGGTGAGGCAGGGAGTCGAGTGAGTTAGTTAGGGCCTGGTCTCTCCTATTAGTTTAATTGCTCGAATAATCTACTAAAACTACTTAATTCCACTTATTCTAACATTTTTTTTCACTCAAGTGTTTTGAGTTGGATTAATTTTACATTTCCTTCTCTGCCTTTTTTAGTATCAATCAATGCTAAAAAGTTTCCCTTCCGAGTTCGATGAGATGTTTCATTTTTACTATATTAATAAAAACTTTTAATTTTATTTAAAGGAAATGTTTTGTTTGTTTTAGATTTGTCACCACTGATGAGAAAAAAGCGCAGGGCTGTAAAAGAGAGAATGAAATTCTTTTGCAACGTCGCAAGGATGCTGGATTTACTGTACCTTATCGAGTGATCGATAATCCACAAAAGCTTAGTAATTCTGATTGGGAGAGAGTTGTTGCCGTGTTTGTAATGGGTCCTGCTTGGCAGTTCAAAGGATGGCCTTGGGATGGCAATCCTGTTGAAATCTTCAGCAAAAGTAACTACAAATAATTATTTTTTAATATTTTATTTATTAATCAATTAATTTAATAAGCAGATATACAAATTTTCTCTCATATTTACATAGGTAATTGCAATTTTTTTTTATTGGCCTTCGGAAACTAAAGCCCATTTTAGTTATCCTAGACTTAGTTATGAATTTGTTTGTCTGTGTGTGGAAGTTGGTGGAGGGATCAGATTATAGCCGGCCAAATATTTGTTAGCAGCTATTCGGGCATGAATTCGCGTTAGCTTGATTCAAAGGCAGTTCTCTAACCTCTCGGCCAACCTGACCCCCATAATTCCAATTCAATTAAGAAATAAATGTCTTTTTACTTTATCCAATGCGAAGCATGGGAGAAAGTATTGCAATCGGTCGCGCGGCAAGCGCGACTTCAACGGGTCCTCAGGTAAAGACTACGGAACCCATGGACTCAATTAAGGTCACAAATTGAAGTATTCAATGAGATTGAATTTTAGCACGTGGCGGTTTTGCTAAAAGTTACCTGGAATCTCGTCGAGAGGCCAAAAAGTGCCATTTTTTTGGAAGTGCGTGCGGATGGATGGATGGATGGATGTTATCGTTTTTTTCGTCCACGATTTTTCCACACCTTTGCACCGATTGAAATGAAATTGAAAACCTACCATCATTTTAACAAAATGAAGCGCTGATTAGTTTTTGGTACATATCGGCCCACAAACATTAGTATTATACAACATTATTTATTTCAGTACTTTTTTAGTTTTTTCTAAATATCTTTAAAATGACTTAACCAATTTTGATGAAATTTAATATCCTAATTAAGTACCTTGGGGCCGACAAAAAAGGTTAAATAAAGTTTTTAGTAAAATTATATTTTAAAGTACTTTACTCTAAAGTAAGATTTTTGAATTCTTTAAAATTTATTCATTTGATCTGTTTATGGTAATATAGGACTCATTTAACCTAACTAAGAGTGGATAGGCTTTTCTCTGTGAAATGCTAAAAATTTGGGAGGAAAGTTTATAAGTAACCATAGCAACTGCGTTCTTTTCTTATCCGTTACCTTTATAGAGGAATCGACTTAAAACCAAAAGTAGCGATTGATTCTCATCTAGTACTTGAGGAATAACCATTCTATATTGGATTTTTGACGTTTCGGGTTTTATTGGTAACCATTGCTGAAGACATAGAGGAATCGACTTAAAATCAAAAATAGCAATTGATTCTCATCTAGTTTTTTTAAACAATTTGCAAAATAATTATAAAAGTTCAAATTACCTATAGAAATAGATTTTAAATTTTCTAATAAAAGAATCACTAGATGGTAGGTCATCTATTAGATTCGAGATATAATGAATTATTTTTAATTATAATATGTCAGAAGAGTTGTTTTTACCCATCTCGAGAATCGATCCTGAGTCCAAAATGAGCAATCTGGGCCAATTGGCTATTCTGTAAGGTTAGCTCCCTGACTAAGGATTGCATACACAAAAACAGAGCATACAACTTGAACCTGAATGATGAACATGAGGCTGTGAGTGTGGAATGCCCGACATATATCAGAGCGTTAGAAGAAGAGAAAAAGAGAACAGGATGGGATTCTACAAAATAGCAACAACAGAGGGAATCAATTATATACATGAATGCTCAAAGTCTGATGGCGCATAAAGATGAAATTCAACACCAGATTATGAAGAAGATGAAGCCGGCGTTCTTGGCGCTTTCGGAGACAAGATTGATAGAGGACATTGAAGATAGTGAAGTGAATGTGCCGGGTTATAGTGTCGCTAGATGTGATGCGGAAACCAGGAACACAGGGGGAGTCATGTTATATGTAAGAAACGACATAATATATCAAGTAATATTAAAAGAAAAAATAATATCTAATTGTTGGTGTATTGCGGTGGAAGTAAAAAGTAATATGTATAAAGGAGTGATCGCGGTTGTATACCACTCGCCGAGTGCATCAGATGGTAATTTTATACGTTTTTTAGAGAATATAGTGAACACTATGATAGTAAAAAAAATATGTATAGTGATGGGGGATGTTAATATAAACTTAATGACAGACTCATTTTATACGAAAAAGTTAAAAACAGAAATGCTATGTTTGAGTATGAAACAATATGTTGATAAACCAACGAGAATTACGAAAGATAGTAAAACATTGATAGATGTAGTTTTCGCTAATATTAATATAAATTGTAGGGTACATGATGAACCAAAGATAACAGATCATTCATGTATAAGCGTTGAATTTGTTATAAACAAAAAATATGGAAAATATAGAGAAATTACCAGTAGAGATTATAGTAAATTTCACTTAGGGGAATTCCTCAGTACAGTGGAAACAAGTCTCGAACATAACGACGAGCTAGAATTAAACTTAAGAGCTGAGAAATTTGTTCAGAGTATAGTGAGTGCATTAGACACGACTGCATCTAAGAAAAAATTTAGGATACCAAAAATATGGGAAGGTAAGAAATGGTACTCGGAGGAGATAAGAATAGCTACGAAGAAAAGAGATGAATCATATACTACGGCGCTATATACGAATACCGAACAAGCTTGGCTTCAATTTAAATTTGAAAGAAATATGGTAGTCAAATTGATTAGAAGGAAAAGGAAAGAATATTATGAAGATATGGTAGACAAGAATAAAAATGATCCGAGAATGATGTGGAAAACTCTAAAAGAAATAATAAAAGGACAATACGGGGACAAGGAAGATACATAATGTGGATTTTGAAATATTAAATAATACAGAGGAATGTGAGTTAGCAGATAAATTTAATTTATGTTATACAAAGAGTATTAAGGATATAACTAAGACTATAAATAGGGAAAGAAACAGTCAAAAAACTATTTATACTATAGAAAACAAGGGAATGATAGAAAATTTTGAATTGGTTGATGTACATCAATTTTAACGAATCATTATGAACTTGCCACGCAAGAAAGGAACCGATAAAGGAATAAGTAGTGACTTAATGAAAGCAAGCGTCCTAGTTATAAAGAGGGAATTAATGGGTATAATAAATGATTCGTTAAGTAGGGGCATATGCCCTGAGGGATGGAAAACATCAACAATTATACCAATTCTTAAAATAGCAAAACCAAACAAAGCAAGTGAATATAGACCAATAAATGTATTGCCGATTTATGAAAAAGTATTGGAATTGGTGGTAAAAAACCAAATAGAAATCTATATAGAAAACAACAAAATAATAACGGAACACCAATCGGGATTTAGAAAAAATCACTCTTGTGAAACGGCAATACAAACTGTTATTGATGATTGGAAACTCACAATAAGTGAAGGAGAAATAATAGGAGTCATATTTCTGGACTTGAAACGAGCATTTGAGACAGTAGATAGGGAAATATTATTAGATAAATTATATCAATATGGAATGAGAGGAATGGTATTAAAATAGTTAAAGTCATATCTAAATAATAGAACGCAAAAAGTTAAATTTAATAACCAATGCTCTAAATCTATTATAACAGAGTACGGGGTCCCACAGGGATCTGTACTGGGCCCACTGTTGTTTTCGTTGTATATAAATGATATAATTCAGATTTGCCCAAAGGAATGCACGATAAAAATGTTTTCAGATGACACAATTATATATGTGAGGGGGGGGGGCAGTGCTGAGATTGAGACGAGACTGAATGAAGTATTACACATTATTGAAAAGTGGATGAATAATAATGGACTGAAAATGAATGCTACCAAGACGAAATATATGTTAATTAAAAGTGTGCGAAAAGAACTGAGGAAAAACACAATACTAAAAGGTTTAGATGGCACAGAAATAGAACGCGTGGAAAAGATAAAGTATCTTGGTGTTATTATCGATAGTGAACTTAAATTTGATGACCACTGCGACTACATGCTAAAGAAAATAGTGAAAAAAATTACTTTCTTAAACAGAATAGGAAATAGCATATCTGACTATACTAGATGTATAGTCTATAAATCAATTATAGCGCCACATTTTGAATATTGTGCGACGTTGTTAGTGGGAATGGGAGAGACTCAGCTGTCGAAGCTGCAGATAATGCAAAACCGAGCTATGAGAGTAATAATACAGTGTAATAGATATACTAGGGTGGAAGAAATGCTACAAGTATTGCAATTTATGTCTATAAGGCAAAGGTTGTACTATAATGTTTGTATTTGTATTTTTAAAATTATAAAGGGAATGCTGCCCATAGAATTAGGAAATAAAATAGTATTAGTGGGGGGTTGAACGAGGCAAGTAGACAATATTATGATACAATTTCGAAGAACGAAAAGTGCGCAAAAAAGTTTATTTTATGAAGGCATAAAAATGTATAATGACATTCCAACAGAGTTAAAACAATGTGACAATCTTATAATATTTAAACGAAAATTAAAAGAATACATTTTACAAAGATAATAATCTTTATTAGCTATTGTAGCTATACATCATATAATACAACTTTTAAAATGCTCCAAACATTGTTTTGCTTGGTGTGCCTGTTGCACTTTAGTATATTTCTCATTGCTTTATTCTGGGGTTTTTGTAGCCCGTCAAAATCCGTTTTACATGCAGAACTATCGGACAGTACATGGAATGCGGCGATGTTATTGTTCTGTAGACAAGGGAAGCTGTATAGGTCGGGATGTGTTTTCTTATTCTGTTGAGACATAATACCTACCATAGGTATTTTGTTTTCTTTACCTGTTCCACTTTTTCATTTTTCCTTAATATGTCCTATTATATTGAAACTGTTAATGTGAAGAATTATATTACTTGTACCTAAAATTGTAAATTAATATGTCAAACTATATGTAAAACTATAAATGTAAAACTATAAATGTAAAAAAAAAATAGCCGAGAAGGCTAATAATAAAGATCAATCAATCCCGCGGTGGCTAGGTAGCTAGGTCCTCCAAACATCAATACAATCTAGCTACAATACATTAACAAACATCAATACAAATTAACAACAATTTAACACAAGTAAAAAAAAAAAAAAGAAATGTATGCTCATTAACAAATAACATGATCACAATAACAATCGCTATTTTTGATTTTAACCTGATTCCTCTATGTCTTCAGCAATGGTTACCAATAAAAACCGAAATGTCAAAAATCCAATATAGAATGGTTATTCCTCAAGTACTAGATGACAATCAATCGTCATTTTTGATTTTAACTCGATTCCTCTATGTCTTCAGCAAAGGTAACGGATGGGAAAACAACGCAGTTGCTATGGTTACTTATAAAATTTCCTCCCAAATTTTTAGCATTTCACAGAGAGAAGCCTATCCATTCTTACTTAAGCAAGGTTAAATGAACTATATAAAACGATCAATTGAATAAGTGTAAGGAATTTAAAATAAGAAATTTTAAAAAGTACTATCTTACTCTAGAGTAAAGTACTTTAAAATATAATTTTACTAAAAACTTTATTTAACCTTTTTTGTGGTCCCCAAGTTACTTAATTAGGATATTAAATTTCATCAAAATTGGTTAGGTCATTTTCAAGATATTTAGAAAAAACTAAAAAAGTACTGAAATAAATTACTAATGTTTGTGGACCGATATGTACCAAAAACTAATCAGCGCTTCATTTTCTTAAACTAATGGTAGGTTTTCAATTTCATTTCAATCGGTGCAACGGTGTGGAAAAAATCGTGGGCCAAAAAAACGATAACAGACATCCATACATCCGCACGCACTAAATGAAAAAATCGCACTTTTTGGCCTCTCGACGAGACCCCATGTAATTTTTGGCAAAACCGTCACGTGCTAAAATTCAACCTCATTGAATACTACAATTTGTGACTTTAATCGAGACCATGGGTTCCGTAGTCTTTACCTGAGGACCCTTTGAAGCCACGCTTGCCTCGAGACCGATTACAATACTTTCCCCATGCTTCGCATTGGATAAAGTAAAAATATTTTAAACATAAACAAAATATTTACCTTAGCAACACAGAGATTTCCTTATTCCAGCCTAATTTCAAAAACCAACCCTTGCTTTTCGTATATCTAAATATGGAAAGAAGAGTTAACCAACCCCCCTCCCCAAAAGAGACAAAAAAAGAACTAATAAAAACCTACCAAAAAGCTTCAAATTCGTAAGACAGCTTTTTGTTTACCCACCAGACTTCAAAGAGACCTAAATATCCATTCTTTATAGTTGAGGAAGCCTCCTTTAGAGATGAAACGTTGCTGAATAAACATAGAAGTATTTACAAAAAAATTTGTTCGAAATTCCTAAAAACGGCAATTCTACGGTAACTGTGGCGCCGCGATCTGACGATGGATTCTTATAGTGCACACCAAAATAAGACGAAAATGAAGAATACCATTTTTTGAGATTTCGCTTAGTTTTCGAGATATCCAGTTTAAAAAATACTGTTTTTTGTATTTATTTTATTTTATTTTTCAATTGTTTTTTTATTGAAACCTTGGAAACCGTAGTGTGCCGCCCCTACTGACGACGGATTCTTTTAGAAAATAAATATTAATTAAAAAATAATTAGTAAATGCCCAATAAATTCGAATATGTAAAAGTCGTTGCCGGTTCGGTTAAGATATATTCAGTTCGGCCTAAAAACCAGCCCGAAATGAAGATATTCGAGCAGAACTGAATAATTAACTAAAAATTAATTAATTTTTTAAAAACTAACCGAACCTTTCAAAGTTTGATCGGGAACCCATTTTTTTTATATAAATGAACTGAGATGATGAATAGAACCGAACCTATGAAAAGTTCTAAAAGTGAAAATTGCCAACGCCCACTGGCGCTCACTTGAGACAATTTGAGACATCACAGTCCATAAACTCAATTTCAGTTCAAATTTGTAGTTTAAAATTTTATTTTTACTTTCCCACTTATTTTGTCAGTTCTAAAAGATCAGATAGCGGCACCTCACGGCACCCGTGATACCTTAGACCAGTGATTCCCAACCGATGGTTCGCGAACCCCTGGGGGTTCGCGAAAATAATATTGTAATGGCGGATTTTTTAAAACGCCATTAAAATCAAAAAGCAAAACAAAACAAAACAAAAACATAAAAATTAAAGAACACACCCACTGTAAAACAGATTGTTCCCTACCTGTTTGTTAAGAAATCTCTAATAAATTTCAATATTTTCATTTCTTTTTTCCTTATTTTGTTTTCAAAATTACTTCATCAATATCAAATTATATCAACAATTTTATACATTATAATTTATTCCTTTTATTCAAGTAATCAAATAATATTCTCTTTTTACTACAAACATTTATTTATATTTAAAACATTTTATCAATGTGATTAGTATCATGTTCTGCTTTATATTTAAAATTATTGCAGCAGTTTTCCCTTCTATGTAATATTTTTTTTACAATACAATTGGAAATAAATATCAAATTAAGGCAGTTTACTACAGATTTTAGAATTAGATACTTGTTCACAACCGGGAACTGGGAGAGTAGTGTTGTATTAACCGACGTTCATACATAGGCTTAGCACTTGTAAAGCTTGAGTGATAGTGATACTGTGACTGTCAAGTTCTCGTGTAAATGATTTAATAATTATTAATTTAATTATTATTATAGCTTATTTTTATTATGGATCGATGGTTAAAAACGGGTCGTTTAGAAACGAGACATGATAATCGAGATGATAGTACTGAAAGCTGTAGTGAGGTACCGTTTCACCAGACGAAAAACAAAGGAAATGATGATAGAAAAGGGAAAAAGCGAAAATATGACAGCGACTATCTACAATTGGGTTTTCATTTTACTGGGGATGAGTCGGAACCTAAACCGCTTTGTGTTATATGTAACGAAGTTCTTGCCAACAGCAGTTTAAAACCATCACTTCTTCGTAGACATATTGAAACAAAACATCCGACACACAAAGACAAATAAACCTCTTGAATATTTCAAAAGAAAATTAGCAGATATCAAAAAGTGTAGCCTTTCTTCTTTCTTGACTTCAAACGAAGATAGTAAAATGGCCCTTGAAGCATCACTTCGAGTAAGTTATAGAATTGCAAGATCTCGACAAGCGCATATAATAGCAGAAAATATTATGTGCTAAAGATATCGCCAAATGTATGCTTGGGGAAAAGGCAGCAAAGAAAATTGAGCTAGTTCCCTTATCAAACAACACGGTGTCGCGTAGAATTAATGTCTTGGCTAATTATGTCGAGAACGAACTTGTAAAAAGAATAAAATTGAATTATTTTGCAATTCAACTTGACGAATCGACTGAACAAATGCCGCAGTCTTGCTTCTCTACGTTAGATATCTTTTTACGAATATTGTTCAAGAAGATGTACTATTTGCAAAACCTTTGAAAACCTACACAACTGGAGAGGCGATTTTCGATATGATCAATGGGTATTTTGAAAAGAATGGAATAAACTGGACTTATTGTGTGGGTGTGTGTACAGATGGTGCAAAATCAATGACAGGAAAATTTTCTGGTTTTATGGCACGGGTGAAGAAGATCAACGAGAAAATTCAATGGACTCATTGTTGTATTCATAGACAAGCTTTAGTATGTAAGCGTATTCCTGCAGAGTTATCTACTACTTTAAGTGATGCTGTGAAAATTGTGAACTTTATAAAATCGCGTGCTACAAATTGCCGTCTATTCCGTACGCTTTGTGAGGATTTTGGAAGTTTCCACGTTTCTTTACTACTTCACACAGAAGTTAGATGACTTTCCCGTGGTAAAGCTTTGACGCGTTTGTTTGAATTGAAGTCTGAAGTTCAAGCATTTTTTTATTGATCATCCGTTTCATTTGTCTTCTTGTATATCCGATGTTCTTTGGCTGCAAAGGCTTGCGTATTTAGCTGGCATTTTTTGTAAACTGAATGAATTAAATATGTCTTTACAAGGTGAGGGTGTCACCATTTTCAGTGTACATGATAGAATTGAGGCTATGTTGAAAAAGATCAATTTTTGGATTCAATGCCTGCAGATGAATGAGTATGGATGTTTCGATTCTGTTAGCACTTTTTTATCAGAAAATTCAATTAAACTTGACGAAAACATTAAAAGGAGTATATGTGAACATCTGAACTATCATCGATTAACTTTCGATGACTATTTTCCCAACAGATGCAATATATCCATCTCAAACAACTGGATACGTAATCCATTTCAAGGAAATGTACCTAAGTTCAGAAACCTCTCTAAATATACTGGAAAAAGAAAACTCATAGAGTTATCTTGTGACAGTTCTCTAGAAGCAAATTTTAAAGATCAATCTTTAATTGACTTCTGGCTCAGTATACAAAATGAATATCCTGTTCTGTCAAAAAAGCCATTGAAGTTCTATTACCATTTTGAACAACATATCTATGAGAGAAAGGATTTTCAACATATACTTATCTGAAAGATAAATACAGAAACAGGTTAAATGCAGAACCTGATCTAAGACTGAAATTGTCAGATATTGAGCCTAACTTTGAATTTCTTTGTTCTATCAAACAGACACAAATATCCCATTAAGAGTTTTTCCAAATATAAAACATAAGAACCAGTTTGTTAAATTTATCTTGTTTTCAACTTTTATAGCCATCATTTTAGTCTTATCTTATTAATGTTTTATTTAAATGTTTCACGATTAATATAATCACTTATTCTGCAATATGAAAAATATATATTCTATCAAATTTCATTGCTTTTTTTTACCTGACATTAACGACTACATAGGGGGTTCGACAAATTTTTTCGGACCTTTCTTTTGGTTCGCGAGGAAAAAAAGGTTGGGAAACACTGCCTTAGGCCATGAAATATATAGACACGCCCTCTGCTACTCTCCACACAGAGTGAAGTTAGGCCAACATCGCCTACAGATGACGTCACGTTCTCGCATAAATATTTTGGTAATATTAATTTAATATTAATTTGCGATTATTGGAATCAAAATAAATAATCTAAACTACGATAAATTTATCTCAATGTATTATAATTCCTATAGTGGCCATGCTATTTCTGGGTGTTCCTACCTACAGATGACGTCACATTCTCTAGTTGATGTTGGCCTCACCAAAACGACACCAGGGCGTGTCTATATATTTCATGGTCTAAGCGTGATACTACGGTTCCCAAGGTTTCAATAAAAAACAAATGAAAAATAAAAGAAAATAAATACAAAAAACAGTATTTTTTAAACTGGATATCTCGAAAACTAATCGATATCTCAAAAAATGGTATTCTTCATTTTCTTCTTATTTTGGTGAGTACTATAAGAATCCGTCGTCAGATCGAGGCGCCACAGTTACCGTAGAATCCCCCTAAAAACTAATATTAAAATTTTCATCAAGAAACAGAATTATTAAAAACTAATAATTTTTAATTGAAGGTAATGGAAGGCAGCCCAGGGGTAGTGAGGAAAGAAAAAATTAACAAATATCAAATAAGGTGTAAAATTTATTGGAATCCCTTTCCTTTCAAACTGACGTTTCGGAGGATTTTTCCCTCCTTCTTCAGGGTTTCAAAGGGTCAATGAATGAAACAAATAAAATGTTTCCTACTTCTCCACAGCAGTATTTAAAACTTTTTTCTTTTTTAACAATGGCATAGAAAAAAGATGTTAAAAAAGAAGAAAGTTCTAAACACTGCTGTGGAGAGAAGAAGGAACATTTTATTTGTTTCATTCATTGACCCTTTGAAACCCTGAAAAAAGAGGGAAAATCCTCCGAAACGTCGCCTCGGTTTGAAAGGAAAGGACGAAGGATTCCAATAAATTACACCTAATTTGATATGTGTTAATTTTTTCTTTCCTCACTACCCCTGGGCTGCATTCCATTACATTCAATTAAAATTTCTACCAGTCCGTCTCTCTCTAGAGAAAATTTCGTTGCTAATATTTTTTTTTTCTATTATAGTTTGTGCATTTCACGTCAAATTCGATGAGATGAAGCTGGACCATAACGTCGGCCGCTGGGCTGTCAATGTAATTGAACTTTCAAGAACAAAGCGGCATTTGGATCGCGCTGCATTGATGGTCTTCTGGGAGAAACTAGATAAACACATGATCAAAAATAAACCCCAGCTTAGATTCTAGGCTCTTATTTATTATTATATTTATTTATATATTTCAGTTTCATTTTTCTTTATCGAAAAAATGTCTCTCTTGAACAAAAATCATAATCGAATAATATTTTATATACCTCTTTTGTAATTATTTTTGTCCAAATATATATGTATATTTTTTTTTATTTATTTATAATATTAATTACAAACTGGAATAAAATATTATTTATCTTAGAGTATAATCACAAGATAAATTTTACTCAAAGACATTATATGTATATTAATATGTTAAAAATTATATAATATATATACGAGAATATTCATTTCACTTTAATTTTAAATAACTGTTTGTAAGATATTATATAAAGTATTCAATTTCATTTTTTTTTAGCTGAAAAAAATTAAATAATAATTTTATCATTGATTGTTTGTATTCATAAATTGAAAAAATAAAACAAAAAAAAAAAAAATTATAAATAAACTTGCTAGCTTATATTTTTCTTTTTTGTTAATAAAACTAGTCATTCTTCTAATGGAATATACTCTCAATCAATTATAAATATAAAAATTTTGTAAATAAAAGACATATTTTAGATTATTTAACTTTGTTTTTCTTTTTATTTTATTTCTTTTCCAGTTATTAATTATGTATTAGAATTTAGTAGATAGGATAGGCGAAGGGAATTGTAAGACACATTCTGCAAGTAGATACAAGAATTATATTGTATTTTACTTAACCAGCTCTGAAAGTAAAAAATAAACTGCAACGGATCGTTGCTAAACTTTATCCAAATTCATTTGAAATATTAATATGTTTATTCCTTTATCATTAATCAGATATCACTTGCTATTTGCAGTTCATGTTTACTTTAATTAAAAAATAATGATCGATTCTTATTTAAAAGTCGAGGAATAACCATTCTACATTCGTTTTTTGACATTTCGGTTATTATTAGTAACCATTGGTGAAGACATGGAGGAATCGTCTTCAAATCAAAAATAGGGATCGATTCTCATCTAATACTTGATGTATAACAATTCTACATTAGATTTTTGACGCTTCGATTATTATTGGTAACCATTGCTGAAGACATGGAGGAATCGACTTGAAATAAAAAATAACAATCTCAAGCTTGAGTTGTTTACTAAAAAAGAATTTAGTCTTTTTGATTTTAAGTCGATTCTTCCACGTTTTCAGTAGAGGTTGCCATTAATAGTCAAAACATCAAAAATGGAATGCAATAAGGCTATTCCTCTAGTATTAGATAATAATCGATAGTTATTTTTGATTTTAAGCCGATTCCTCCATGTCTTCAGCAATGGTTACCAATAATAATCGAAGCGTCAAAAATCCAATATAGAATGGTTATTCCTCAAGTAATAGATGAGAATCAATCGCTATTTTTGATTTTAACTCGATTCCTCTATGTCTTCAGCAATGGTTACCAATAAAAGCCGAAATGTCAAAAATTCAATATAGAATGGTTATTCCTCAAGTACTAGATGAGAATCAATCGCTATTTTTGATTTTAACTCGATTCCTCTATGTCTTCAGCAATGGTTACCAATAAAAACCGAAGCGTCGAAAATCCAATATAGAATGGTTATTCTTCAAGTACTAGATGACAATCAATCGTCATTTTTGATTTTAACTCGATTCCTCTATGTCTTCAGCAATGGTTACCAATAAACACCGAAACGTCGAAAATCCAATATAGAATGGTTATTCCTCAAGTACTAGATGAGAATCAATCGCTATTTTTGATTTTAACCCGATTCCTCTATGTTTTCAGCAATGGTTACCAATAAAAACCGAAACGTCAAAAATCCAATATAGAATGATTATTCCTCAAGTACTAGATGAGAATCAATCGCTATTTTTGATTTTAACCCGATTCCTCTATGTCTTCAGCAATGGTTACCAATAAAAACCTAAAGGTCAAAAATCCAATATAGAATGGTTATTCCTCAAGTACTAGATGAGAATCAATCGCTATTTTTGATTTTAACTCGATTCCTCTATGTCTTCAGCAAAGGTAACGGATAAGAAAACAACGCAGTTGCTATGGTTACTTATAAAATTTCCTCCCAAATTTTTAGCATTTCACAGAGAGAATCCTATCCATTCTTACTTAAGCAAGGTTAAATGAGCTATATTAAAATGATCCAATGAATAAATTTTAAAGAATTTAAAATATAAAAATTAAAAAAAAGTACTATCTTACTCTTGAGTAAAGTACTTTAAAATATAATTTTACTTCTTCTTCTTCTGGTCCCTATCCACTCAGCGAATGTTGGCGATCATTCTGGCTATGATTGTTTTATTGACGGCGGCCCGAAACAACTCCAAGGAAGTCTTCCCGAACCATTGCCGCAGGTTCTTTAACCATGATGTCCTTCTTCTCCAGGTCCTCGTTTACCGGCTATTTTCCCTTGAATAATAAGCTGTAGAAATTGGTATTTAGAGTTACGTAACATATGGCCGAAGTACGATAATTTTCTAATTTTGATGTTATTTATTAATTCTTTTTCTTTTTTCATTCTTCTTAAAACCTCTTCATTTGTAACTCTATCCATCCAGCTTATTCTCAGGATTCGCCGGTATATCCACATCTCAAATGCCTGCACTCTATTACTTGTCGCTTCTGTAAGAGTCCAGGCCTCCATCCCATATAGAAGAACCGGAAACACGTAACATCTTACTAGCCGCATCCTCAAATCCATACTGAGGTTGTGACTGCACAGCAGAGGTCTTATTCGCTGGAATGCATTACGTGCCATTTCAATTCTCTGTTTGATTTCCACAGAGTGATCCCATTTATCATTTAAAGTGCAACCTAGGTATTTAATTTGTTGCACTCTCTCAAGAGGGTTGTTACTAACTTTTAGTCCGGTGTCATAGGGGTTTATCTTTTTACTGATGACCATATATTTTGTTTTGGCCACATTCAGTTTTAGCCCATACTCTTCACTCACGACGGTTGTTCTATTTAGCAGCCTCTGTAGATCTTCCAGAGTACTAGCTATTAACAGCGTGTCGTCTGCATATCTGATGTTGTTGATGTTTATGCCATTCACCACGATTCCTCCCTCCTGATCTTCGAAAGCCTGTTTAAATATTTCCTCTGAATAAACATTGAAGAGGAGCGGTGATAGCACACACCCCTGTCGGACTCCGCGCAGTATGTCTATCTCCTCCGTAAGTTCACCCTCCACCCTGACTTTTGCTTTCTGCATCCAGTATAGATTTGCGATGATCCTGATGTCTTTGTCATCAATTCCAGTGTTTCGGAGGATATCTAGCATCTTTTGATGTTTAATCTTATCAAATGCTTTCTCGAAGTCGATGAAACAAAGATAGACATCTACGTCGACATCGCGGCAGCGCTGAATGAGGACCTGCGCCGAGAAAAGAGCCTCTCTGGTTCCAAGCCCACTGATGAATCCGAACTGTGATTGCCCAATACGCTCTTCAAGCCTTCGGTAAATCCTCTCATGAATGATTTTTAAAAACAGCTTGAGAGCATGGGCTCATTAAACTGATGGTACGATAATCTTCACATTTCTTGGCGTTTGATCTTTTTGGGACTGTGATGAAGGTAGATTTAAGCCAATCCATTGGTATATTTCCGGTGTTGTAAATGCTGTTAAAAATTTGAACCAATATATTAAGTCCATTTTCATCCATCAATTTTAAAACTTCTATATGGATTTCATCTGGTCCTACTAGCCTTGCCGTCCTTCATTCTGCCTAGAGCCTGCTTAATTTCTGATATTGTAATAGATGGGCCAGAACTGGCTTCATTTATTACCGTGTTCCATTGGTCTCATATCATGAAATAGTTCTTCAATATATTTCTTCCATACAGCCAATTTGTCATTCACGCTGGTTTGAATTTGCCCAATTTTATTCCTAATACAATTTATATTGGGTCTGCGAGTTCCAATAGTCCACTTGATCTTCTTATGGACTCCAAAAAAGTCATGCTTTTCTTGCATTGACTCAATCTCCTTACAATCCTCTGCAAGCTTTAGTTCTTTAGCTGCTCGGATGTCTCGCCTTATCTCCCGCTGTATTTCTTTATATTTGGATTGATCTTTATTCTTAAATTTTCTTCGATGTTTCATTTTTTCCAGGATTTCTTCAGTCATCCATCCTTTTTTAGCTACGACTTCATTACTTATCAATTTCTCCTTTCCCACCGTGACAGTTGCCAGCTTGACTCTTTCCCAGGACTCTTCTGTCCTTAAATTTGCGAAGGAGATGTTTTCTAGCTTCGACGTCAGAAGTTTAGAAGCCTCTTCTTTAGTCTGTTGGTTTTTCAGCTTACGGTTGTCGATTTGCTTATTTTTCTTGCCTCTACGGATCTTCTTAGGGCGAAATATTACATCTGCCAGCAGGAGGCTGTGGTCTGATGTTACATCTGCTCCCGGATAGGTTTTGCAAGAGGTCACAAAATTGCGAAATCTTTTATTGATCGTAATGAAATCAATTTGATTTCTGACTATATGTCCTGGTTGATCAGATGGTGATCTCCATGTATATAAACGTCTCTCAGGCAGTTGGAAGAAAGTATTAGCAATTACCAAGGATTTCTCCTGACAGAACTGTACCATTCGATCTCCTCTCTCATTACGGACCCCCAATCCATGGTTTCCTATTATTTCGTTCACCCTTCCCTTCCCGATCTTGGAATTAAAATCGCCCATCACCATCACAATCTCGTTTTTCTTCGCCAATTTAACGACTTCATCAAGGTTATGGTAGAACTCTTCTATTTTCTCATCAGCTGCATCTGTTGTTGGAGCATATACCTGTATTAAGTTAAGATTTACAGGGTTAGCTTGTATTTTAAGTAATGCAACTCTGTCAGACAAAGGTACAAAACTGATCACCTCCTGTGCCACATCTTTCGACACGATAAAGCCTACTCCATTTCTATGTTTGTTGCTTTCTTCTCCAGAATAGTACACCTGATGATCATCCACTCGGCCAACACCCGACCCCGGCCATCTCATCTCGCTGACGCCTAATATTGAAATATTAAGTCTCTTTAACTCAAGGATGGTATTATGCAATTTCCCCGCCATAAACAAACTCCGAACGTTCCATGTTCCTATCTTTATCTTCGTGGCTGACCGGGAGATTCTTAGCACCCCTCCCCCATTAAAGGGGGCCCGGAACTAGGGGCCATTGTTCGATTTTCAGCCATGATAATTTTTCCTGGGGAGATAATTGTGCGTTGGTTTCCCGTTTCCTTACACACCGCAGTCCTTCAACCGGTCCACTCGTCCCGAGCCCGCCTGAAGGTGTCCGATGATGAGCCATTCCGAAGTCATTCTTCTTCTGCCTCACCCCAGTAGATGTTGCTGCTGCCCAACATCTGGACCGCTTATTTGATGGCGGCGTGACTCGCCATGTCACAACTCCTTGTCGGCTTGTGGTATTTACTACTCCCCGGATTCCATCCCGAGAAGCCCCACGCCCTAAGAAGTTGCCGCTACTTGGTCAGGGACTGCTTATTCGTAGAGAAAACCCTCTTATTTCGCAGCTAACCTCCATATCTGAAGGCCGTTCGCTATCCGCCACCTGCGACCCTGGGGGTGGCCTGTAGCTCAGCCATGTCTACTTGCGAAGACACCTCCCTTTTTTACTAAAAACTTTATTTAACCTTTTTTGTGGTCCCCAAGGTACTTAATTAGGATAATAAATTTCATCAAAATTGGTTAAGTCATTTTCAAAATATTTAGTAAAAACTAAAAAAATACTGAAATAAAGTACTAATGTTTGTGGGCCGATATGTACCAAAAACTAATCAGCGCTTCATTTTGTTAAACTAATGGTAGGTTTTCAATTTCATTTCAATCGGTGCAACGGTGTGGAAAAAAAACGATAACATACATCCATACATCCGCACGCACTAAATGAAAAAATCGCACTTTTTGGCCTCTCGACGAGACCCCATGTAATTTTTGGCAAAACCGTCACGTGCTAAAATTCAACCTAATTGAATACTACAATTTGTGACTTTAATTGAGACCATGGGTTCCGTAGTCTTTACCTGAGGACCCTTTAAAGTCACGCTTGCCGCGAGGCCGATTACAATACTTTCCCCATGCTTCGCATTGGATAAAGTAAAAATTTAAACTTCCAAAATGAGGTATTTGAAGCCAAAGAGAGACAGATGTGAAGCTCTCGAAGTAAAATAAAAAAATTCTTCTTAATTGGAAAAACTTATCTAAGTAGGTAATAAAGAGAAGTTTTTTTAATTAAGAAGAATTTTATGTCTCTTTTGGGCTTCAAATACCTTATTTTGGAAGTTTATACATATTAATTACCATTTCAAGTAGTAATTATTGAAAAAAAATTTAATTGAAAAGTTTTTATTTTGCCGCGAGTAGGGATGGCAAATTATTTCGATATATCGATATTAGCTATAAGCTATAATTTATATAACTTTTAAAGAGTTAGGTATTGGTTCTAGGTGAAACATTTTAAAATAATAATAAAACTTGAGCAAGTTGCGAGGTAGGTTTCACAAAAAATAAATAAAACAAAATTGAGTTTTGAATTCGATATATTTCGGGGGAGACCCCATCATCAGGAGTCAAAGAAAACTGATTATACATTGGAAAAATAATTTTACAAATAACAATTTTTTATTTTTTTGAAATGTATGTTGTGAGGGAAAAGTAGAGGGAAGAGGGAGAAGGTGTTCTAAGAATTAATATTTTCAATAAATGGAAAAATTGAGTATTTAACCAGCTGAAGGGAAACTATACCTGCTATTATAATAAGGAATGGGAATGTACCTGAAAGGGTACAACTAGAAAAGTACCTGAGAGGGTACAATTACCCTAATATATTCAATGTGCGAACAATAGAAGGAATGTTTAGTTAATATATTATAATATATAATTAATAATTGTATTTTTATGCACTTCTAATTGGTTATTTAAAATATTTGAATTATTTGAGAGGGCTATTTTAATTTCCCTAGATTCTAAGAGATCCAATTTAAGGCCTTTTCTTTCGAAATGAATGGGGATAGGGTTATTATTAGAGGTTGAATGATTGGATTCATGTAAGTGAAATACGAAGGCTAAGGTCGAATCTAAATTAATGTTATCGGATCTATTGAGACGATTAAGAGCTCTTACATGCTCAGAGTAACGAATTTTGAATGACCGGCCTGTCTGCCCTATATAAAAAGCATCACAATCGTGACAAGTTAATTTATACACTCCTGATTTGTCTAATTTATCAATTTTGTCTATTTTATTGTTAATTAATTGGGAGCCTAAATTGTTGTTGTTGTATAAAGCAGGAGTGATTCCATATGATCTAAGAGTATAAGCTAATGAAGATGTCAGATGATTAGAAATGAAGGGTATTCTTCTATATATTTGTTCAGTTCCAGATTGTAATGAGTGTAAGTGTGAAATAATGAATTTACGTTTGATTTTATTATAAATTTTGTTAATAGTCGAAATATTATAACCATTATTCAGGGCTATATTCTGAATGATGTTAAGTTCTTTATTGAAATTATTAGTATTCATAGGTATACTGAAGAGTCTATGAATCATTGAATAGAAAGCTGCAAATTTAGTATTAATGGGGTGATTAGATGAGAAGGGAATGACAGTGTCAGTGAAAGTGGGTTTTCTATATATTTCGTAGTGTAATTTTTGATGCGAAATAGTTATTTGAAGGTCCAGGAAAGCGAGAGTATTATTTGTACCACTTTCAGAAGTAGTTAGAAGTTTGTTTCCGGTGACAATAAATAAATAAAAAAACATACGGTTTTCTAGATTTTTACCATTTTCGTAAAAACTAATCAATCAATTTCTTTTGAAATTGAATATAATTATTAATAATCGATTGTTTTATAATATTTATTAATTTTATATTTTAAAAAATTATTTCAAAGTAGTAATTAACTTTTTCCAAATTAGAATTCAAATAAACTACCCTTTAAAATGCAAATACTGGTCCTGTAATTTTTTATGGAGTACCTTAGAAAAAAATTTAAAAATATTTCTTAATTAATGTTTAATTTAATTTTTTAGTATTTTATTTAGTAAATGTAATCTGTGAGCCCTATGGAAATAGAAACTAAATAAAAATAATTTTTAGAAAAAAGCGACCTCAAAAAAATTAAATTAAACAAATAAAATAAAAAGAACTCAAAAATCAAATAAAATGCACTAAAATGTATGAAATAATTATCTAATTTAGTTACAACTAAACGGCGAAATTTTTACATAAAATCACTTTTTGTGGCAAAAAAAAGGGGGGGGGGGAGAGAGTATTAAAAGAAATTAATACGATAAAATATCCAAACAAAAATACTAGAAGGATACTGACCTATAGAGAGTGGCATATTTAAAAGGAAATTAATTACTGCTTTCGTGAATGATTATAAATTAGTTTATTAAGTATTAAATAAATATGAGAAGGGAAACTGTATGGCGAGGGGTGAACCGTGATTTGAATTAGGTGTACACCGTCTTTGGAATTATTTTGGAATTCATTAGATAATCTATTGAAATCTTGTCTACTACTTGGAAATGAGAGTGGAAGTGGAAGTAGGTGTAAACGATTTTAGGTCGCGGTTCACCCCTCGCTGTATGGTGGTAAAGTCGTATTACACGTGGCCGAAGGTTGCAATTGGAACATTGATTATTTTATGTAATGAAATGGTTTTTTTATCTAGATGAACTCAATATGAAATAGATATCTTTGAAATGTCTTACAGATATTTCTACTCTAGTACAATAATAATGACTGAAATTATGAAGCAACGTCCATAAATAATATTAAAATAATTGAACTCCAGAGTTAGATATAATAAATATATTTACATATTTTTTCTCAGTTATTTTTAGTCTCCTTTGAGTGTACTTTAGTTCATAACTCAAAGAGTCAATTCGATCTTGTCTATAACCATCATGGATATTAAATATTCGTTATTAATATTATTAATAAATATTATAGATGAAAGTATATCTATGAAAAGTCAGAAAAATTTCGATCTTCTCATTAATATTTCAAAACAACATTTTAATCCTAATCAAAAGTTGTATCTGCTAGAGAATCCAAGTTCTAGACCTTATAAATATATTGATCAACTGTGTAAAGCTCTTGGTGAAAGTTGGCCTCTGATTATAAAAATAAAAACTAAAAAAACTAAAAAGTGAATATATTTCGGATAAAAATGATTTATTTAGAAGGAATATACTATTTTTAGAAATAGAACCTAGATCAACCAATCACATCTACAAAAATTATCCTCATAATACTAAATATCTTTTTGATATCGATCTGAGGGAAAACTATTCTACTTGTTCATGGAAGCAATATTTAATAAATATACCGAAAAAGGATATTTGGGATGAACTGTTTCAATCGATCTTTTTATTTCAATATCAGAAAAATTGTTCGAATGAATTCGAAATTTGGGTTCGAGAACCCTGGTCGCAAAAGCGTGGAAGAAAAATTGAAAATATCAAAGAGGCCTATTTTAATAAAAAGCCAAACTTGCATGGCACCAAAGTTACATTACATACGATTAGGCGAGAAAGAGTAATGTTCCAGAAACCCAAAGGAAATTCACTACAACTTTTTAAGAAAATCTGGTTTCAAAAATGGAATATGGTTGATGGCAGGAACCGTATCTCTTCGATATTTACTGAACCAGGATATGTGAAAATTGAAATTCATCCCTACAGAATGATGGCAATGTGTTTCGTAGTTCATAAAGGAAAGGAACATCCGAAATGGGAGGTGATCGTTTGGTGTTTCCACTGGAAGATGTGGATGTGGTTGGCAGTGACTTGGTTTATCTCTGGTCTGGCTTGGTTTTTCATCAAAAAGCACAGTTCTCTGGCGCTAAACTTTTAATATTAAAAAACAAAACAAAAACAAAAATAAAAAAATACTTATAAATTACCCCAATCGAGTGTAAATGATATAATATAATCATTATGCCAAATTTATTTCTTATAAAGAAAAAACTATTTAAAAATATCACTTAAATTAAATTATAAAAAAAGGCATGGCATTACTAAGTTATTTGAAGGTAATTTCAATTGGCCTGTATGAACGATAACTGACCTCTTGAATCCATCATAAACTCAATTTCGAAAAATGGACTTAACCTGTTCTTTCCGTGGGGTCTTCATTTATCATTTCGATAATTACTTTGAATTTTTATCACGAAATATTTGAATTATTAGTAATCGTTTTATGATTGTTTTTATAGAGAACTGTATTTATTTATAATAATAAAGTTAAAAAAATCAAGAATTTATTTCCAAATATGTTATATAATTATCCAGATT
The DNA here is from genome assembly GCA_024734495.1 of Forficula auricularia. Taxonomy (NCBI): domain Eukaryota; kingdom Metazoa; phylum Arthropoda; class Insecta; order Dermaptera; family Forficulidae; genus Forficula; species Forficula auricularia. The sequence continues at coordinate 591,268 of JALMQS010000153.1, read as the reverse complement.
TCAATTTTGTGAAAAAATATTTTGAAAAGTTTTTGGAGTTTACTCCTTAAGAATCGATTTTCATATAAGGAGCCCGGTATGGAAAAAATATGGGGAGTGAAATCTACTCAACGAATGACCTCGTTACGTTTTTCGTGCGCACACTATCTGCGCACCTTTCACTTTTCAAGCTCTCGTGGCATGGGAAGAGCGCATCTCCGGCCAGGGGAGGGTGCGAGGCAAGGGGGGGGGCTTTAGGCTTTTAGCGGGAAAAGAACCAAGATCGTCTGCACTTTTATTATCAATGAGAAAATTAAAAAACATTCCACTTATCGAAATTTAAAAAAACTTCAAGTAGAATTTTTAAAAAATGATCAGATGTCTGCTGATTTCAATATCAAATAATTTTTGGAGTATTAATACAAATTATTACTAAATTACTGAATTCAATAATATAAATTTTATAATTTTATTAAATAATTATTAATAATTAATTAATAACAATAATATTATAAATTTAATAATTTTAATAAATAATTATTTTGAAAATACATTTTATTTTTCTGCTAGATAGGGTTTGTGTTGTGTTTTATACAGGCTAGCGCACGTGATCAGAAAGACAAGATGGATTAAAAAATTGTTATTTAATTCTAACTAGATCAATCTTATTATTATTATAATATTATTAAAAAGAAATAGAAGATATCGAACAATTTGATTTTTTTTTTTTAAATATAAATTCTTTAAAGATATGGAAAATCCAGTTGAAAATTTAACAAAACACTATCCATGCATTTTTCAAATTTTCACTTTATAAATATTTTTTTTTTCTATTTTTTGCGGCGAGATGTACTTTGCCTAACAGTAATCACATTATTGTCGGTCTCAATTTACATTTCTGTTAATCAAAAGGTTGATGATGTAATAGATTTCATTCATGAGACATTGTTAGCTTATACAGAAGGTGGATCAAAACTACTGAAGGAACAGTATCATGTATGGTACTTCCACTCATACTTAGCGGCGATTTTAATGTCGACTTTAATAAAGATGACGGATTGAAATTAATTCAGTTTTTAAAATCCGAACTTAATTTAGATATTATTTCCGATAGAACATTGGGGACAACGAGGTATGGTACAACCATTGATGCGATATTTTCAAGATTTGTGAACCACATATCTATCAACGTTCATGTGTCGTATTTCAGTTACCATAAGCCTCTAGTCACAGTAATTAATAACGAATGCGCTATTGATCTAATTAATTTTTGAAATTGTAATAATAGCTTAGATTATAATAATAAAATAATTATTTTTGTAAAATGTTTGGTGTATAATATTACCCAATAGTCATAATAAATGTAAATAAATAGAATAAAAATATATATTGAAGAGATTTTCTTTAGGAGACGGACTGGTATAAATATGCAATTGGATGTTGATGAAAGCAGTCCACGGTGGTTGTAAAAAATAAGACTATAGAGGTTTTATTATTTTACATTTATTTAGTTAAACCGACGTTTAGGAGATTTATTCTCTCCTTCTTCAGGGTAACAAAAAGTCAATGAAAGTAGTTCAAAAAATAGTTACTTTCTGTCTCCCTTGACAATGCCAAAAAAACATTACAAAATTTTTTTTCATCTCTCTTTTTCACTTTTTGTTACCCTGAAGAAGGAGAGAATAAATCTCCGAAACGTCGGTTTAACAAATAAATGTAAAATAATAAAACCTCTATAGTCTTATTTTTTACAACCACCGTGGACTGCTTTCATCAACATCCAATTGTAAAAATATATACATTATTTAGGTATTTTCACTGATTCGTTTATTTATCATTTGATATGGTATTAATTTTTTTCTTAGACTAGTAAGCCTTTTTTTGTACCTATTTACACAGTCGATCTGAATGAGTAAACTCCAGTCGTGCGTCGGAGCTGACACACAACAATTTTTTTTAATTAATCTTATTATTAACAAGTGTTTGAAAAAAATGATATGATGTAGAATCAAAACAAAACAAATAGTTGATAAGAATTAATAAGAAACAAATACTGAGGGAAGCTCAGTCTTTCAGTACTTGCAAATAAAAACCCGTGGATTTCTATTCTTGTGTTAAATATTGCTAGCGATATTTTTCAATCGAAGTATTGTGTTTTCTGTCTATTCTGAAGTCAAAAATTTTTATGTTACCTGTATCTCAAACAAATTTGCTGTACTTGCGATCTTAGCTAAATCGTCTCAAAACATAAATTTATTCCTTTATATGAAAGAATATAACAATTTTATTTAAAGATGACTTGATTGCTGTAAAATTTTCAATCAATTTAAAAAGTTTCTCATTTTTCAATCACCAATTACAGCTGGCCTTTAAGCCAATTTTTCTTTAAAAATGTATATTTTCAGTAATTGTGTAAAAATAAACAAGTTAGATTTTTAATTAATGTAGTTTTTTCACACATTATTTCATTGTAAATATTTCCCTCACATTTTATCTTTATTATTATCATTATTTGTATAAATTTTTATTTTATTGTACTTTGTTCACTTTTTGTAATTAATTTTAAATAATTAGAACACAGGATTTGCAATCTAATTCATGGAAATTATTTATATACTTACGTGGTCCAATTATTAAAAATTAATTATTATTTGTATTTTTCCACATTAGTCTTATTTATCTAGATTGACAGCAAGTTATATATTATTTTTTGTTCAGCGAGAATAGAGAATTTAACACCTTTACTTTTTAGGTAGGATAGCACCCGAAATGGGCAGAGATTCATAAAATGAAAATTCTAGTCGTTTGGACCAAACTCAACCAAATTTTCTATACATACCTAATATATGGGCCCCAGAAAACTTGAAATGCAAAAACTAACCACGCGATATGGATGAAGACTCATAAAATTAAAATTTTCGACTTTTTGTACAAACTTGACCAAATTTTGTAAATGTAATCTGTGAGCCCCTACGGAAATAGAAACTCAATAAAAATAATTTTTTTTTAAAAAATGACATCAAAAAACTTCCCAAAAAAATTAAATTAAATAAAAATGATTCAAAAATAAAATAAAATGCAGTAAAATGTATAAAATAATTATCTAATTTAGTTAAAACTAAACGACGAAATATTTACATGAAATCACTTTTTTGTGGCAGAAAAAAAAGGGGGGGGGGGGGAGTATTGAAACAAATTAATAAGATAAAATATTCAAACAAAAATACTAGCAGGATATTTACTTAAAAAGGTTTGTATATTTAAAAGGAGATTAATTACTGCATTTGTAAAGAGTTGCATATTTAAAAGGATATTAATTACAGCTTTCGTGAATGATTATAAATTAACTTATCAAGTATTAAATAAATATGAGAAGGGCCAAGTGTATGGTAAAGTCGTGTGGAAGGTAACAACAGTTTTTTAATCTCCCCCCCACCCCCTCCCCTTCTACCCTCAAGTATTACACGTGGCCGAGGGTTAATTGCAATTGGAACATTGATTATTTTATAAATATTTTATGTAATGAAATTGTTTTTTTATCTAGATGAACTCAATATTGAAATAGTCATGTGTGAAATCACTTACAGATATTTCTACTCTAGTACAATATAATAATGACTGAAATGATGAAGCAACGAGCATAAATAATATTAAAATAATTGAACTCCAAATCGTTAGATATAATAAAAATATTTACATATTAATAATTAAGTGTTTTATAATATTTATTAATTTCATATTTTTAAAAAAATTTCAACTGAGTTATTAGTATTTTTTAAATTGGTCTTCAAGTAAGTTACCCTTTAAAATGCAAATTTCCTAATAATAATTATTTGATATAAAAGAGAAATGAAAATAACACAGAGATATGAACTTTCAATAGATTTGAATAATTATCTAATGAGAAAAAAAAATTAAACTTTTGCCAATTTCTAGTTGATTCGCTCCCGGAGAGAAGAAATTGAATCTTTTCATACAATTTCTTTTAAACTACAAAATTCTTAATCAAAATGCTATTTTCTTATATAATAGACATAGTGAAAACCTTCAGATAGATGAAATCGATAAAATAAGATGGTTTTTCTTTCTCATTTATAATTTTTTTGTCTGTTAAATTGAGAAGTTGTCTCGCCCTATCAGAGACATTTGTTATTGATTTAATTAATTTACTCTATCTACAATATTGGATTATCTTTTTTCAAAAAGGAGGAGGTTAACAATTCGATTGAATTTATTTGTGTCTATAATACCTGATTTCTTTGGCAATTATCAAAGAATCAGCACCAATTACAGGCCTTTAAGCCAATTTTTCTTTAAAAATGTATATTTTCAGTAATTGTGTAAATTTTAAAAATAAACAATTTTGATTTTTAATTAATGTAGTTTTTTCACACTTTATTTCATTATAAATATTTCCCTCACATTTTATAATTATTTGTATAAATTTTTATTTTATTGTACTTTGTTCACGTTTTGTAATTAATTTTAAATAATTGGACCACAGAATTTGCAAGCTAAGTCATGGAAATTATTTATATTTACGCGATCCAATTATTAAAAATTAATTATTATTCGTATTTTCCCACATTAGTGTTATTTATCTAGATTGACAGCAAGTTATATATTATTTTTTGTTCAGCGAGAATAGAGAATTTAGCACCTTTAATTTTTAAGTAGGATAGCATCGAGTGGGCGGAGATTCATAAAATGAAAATTCTAGGCGTTTTGACCAAACTCAACCAAATTTTCTATACATACCTAATCTATTGGCCCCAGAAAAATGGAAATGCAAAAACTAACCACGCGTATAGATGAAGACTCATAAAAATAAAATTTTCGACTTTTTGAACAAACTTGAACAAATATTGTAAATGTAATCTGTGAGCCCCTATGGAAATAGAAACTCAATAAAAATAATTTTTTTTAAAAAAACGACCTCAAAAAAAATAAAAAAAAAAATAAAAAGAGCTAAAAAATCAAATAAAATGCAGTAAAATGTATAAAATAATTATCTAATTTAGTTACAACTAAACGACGAAATTTTTACATGAAATAACTTTTTGTGGCAGACAAAAAGGGGGGGGGGGCGGGAAAGAGTTACAATATATCCAAAGATATATTGCACAAAAGAAATTGCAAAGAGAGGCAGATTAGAGAAAGAAGGATAAAATAATATTTGTTTAATTATAGCTAAATATAAATTTCATTAACAATAAAGTAAGTCAAAATTAAAAATTAGTAAGCATAAGAACAAATAATAAAATTTAAATTTGAATTCGCGCAGAGAACGGGGTGCAATGCGGACGGAGATGGCCTCTTAGGAATCATTTATGTATATTTTCTTCTTTTATAAAAACCAATAAGGATATAAATAATTTGAAAACCGCTGCTTGAAGGAAACAGAAGAAGTTAAGAGGAGAAGTACTAATGGTGGGGGGAGTCGTTAATGATATCTCACGAAGCGCTCATTAAGGAGACCAGTCTTTGATCATACCTCAACATATATATATAACAGACTATACACATCTCACGAGGCACACATTATTACAACAACCAGGCGAGTCTTAGATATACCTCTCGCTACATAGAACAGGAGATCTCTCACAAGAATCGTAGATTATACCTCAACATATATATACTACAAATACATCTCACGAGGCGTTCATTGAAGGAGTTTCATGAATATATACCTTCATAACGATTGCCATAGCCGCCCGGCGAGGAGTCACGTCCTTACCATCCTAGTGGCTTGAATCCGGCTCTACTCGACTCGGTCTACACCAGCTTCGTGGACAACACACGTCGATAAAGACGTTTATCGAGGACGTCTATCTCCTTCAACAAGACACGGAGAGAGACTGCTATCCACGGGACTGGTTATCAGAAGAGCGTAACCACCATCTTGTATTTTCTCTTTAACAACTATCTATATCTGCTGATATCAAGCGGCGATTAAATAAATTCACATTATCAATAATAAATGATTCCAACATGATCTCTATTATTATTGAAAATTAATAACTCCTGCTTGCCAATCCAATGTCCTTTGTTCCTTTTTTTATTATAACTTTTTATATAAGCAATTTCAGTAATCCATTATTTTTTTAATTTCATAGTAAATCAATTAATAATAAAATCAGTAAATATAATTTCAGACCATAAGCATCAAGAGAGTTAACCCTGAGTTTACACCCGCCAACCAAATAAATTCAAAAAAGAACAATCAAAACATCATTAAACCTATTAAAGAGTATTAAAAGAAATTAATATGATAAAATATTCAAACAAAAATACTAGAAGGAAATTTACCTAAAATGCTTTGTATATTTAAAAGGACATTAATTACTGCTTTTGTGAATGATTATAAATTAGTTTATTAAGTATTAATTATATGTATATGAGAACAGGAAAGTGTATGGTAAAGTCGTTTTGAAGCTATCAACAGTTGTTTTTTTTTTAATTCCTCCCCTCTCCTACCCTCAATTATTACATGTGGCCGAGGGTTGCCATTGGAACAATGAATATTTTATAAATATTTTATGTAATGAAATGGTTTTTTTATCTAGATGAACTTAATATTGAAATAGACATCTTTGAAATATCTTACAGATATTTCTACTCTAGTACAGTCAATAATAATGACTGAAATGATGAAGCAACGAGCATAAATAATATTAAAATGATTGAATTCCAAATCGTTCGATATAATAAAAATATTTACATATTAATAATTAAGTGTTTTATAATATTTATTAATTTCATATTTTAAAAAAATTTCAACTGAGTTATTAGTATTTTTTAAATTGGACTTCAAGTAAGCTACCCTTTAAAATACAAATTTCCTAATAATAATTATTTGATATAAAAGAGAAATGAAAATAACACAGAGATATGAACTTTCAATAGATTTGAATAATTATCTAATGAGAAAAAAAAATTAAACTTTTGCCAATTTCTAGTTGATTCGCTCCCTGAGAGAAGAAATTGAATCTTTTCATACAATTTCTTTTAAACTACAAAATTCTTAATCAAAATGCTATTTTCTTAATAGACATAGTGAAAACCTTCAGATAGAGGAAACCGATAAAATAAGATGGTTTTCTTTCTCATTTATAATTCTTTGTCTGTTAAATTGAGAAGTTGTCTCGCCCTATCAGAGACATTTGTTATTGATTTAAGTCCATTTACTCTATCTACAATAATGGATTATCTTTTTTCAAAAAAAGAGGAGGTTAACAATTCGATTGAATTTATTTGTGTCTATAATACCTGATTTCTTCGCCAATTATTAACAAATTTTGATTATTTTTTTTGTATTGGGTTCAGTATAGCTTCCGATTGGTACCATATAAATTGTAACTCTTGTCAGAAATCGAATTTTAATTTGAGAAAATTGTGAAAAACGCAATAACCCGCCTATGAAAGGCCGTTTTAGAAACATTTCAAAATTCACTTCCATGTCACAAGTTATCGTTTTGTTTCATTGTTTTTTTTTAACTTTTTTCAACGGCATCTCTTGCTTTCTAAAAACATCGTTTTTCTGACGGTTCAGATGCTTTTTGACAATTTTCTCAAAAAGTACTTAATAAATTTCGTTCAAAATTAAATTAAATTATTAATAAATAATTGTTTTATAATAATTATTAATTTCATATTTTTAAAAACAATTTCAATGGAGTTGTTATCGTTTTTTCAAATTAGACTACAAGTTAACTACCTTTTAAAATGGAAATTTCCAAATAATAATTATATGCTATAAAAGATAAATGAAAATAACTCAGAGATATGAAATTTCAATAGATTTGAATAAATATCTAATGAGAAAATAATAAAAAAATTTCCAACTTCTAGTTGATTTGCTCCCGGAGAAAAGAAATTGAATCTTTTCATACACTTTCTTTTAAACAACAACATTTTTAATCAAAATGCTATTTTCTATTATAATAGACATACTGTGAACGTTCAGATAGATGAAATCGATAAATCAAGATCGTTTTCTTTCTCATTTATAATTCTTTTGGATTGTTTTATCAAGAGGTTACGGGGAAAGTCACCCGGCACTAGCGAGTCATTTGATATGGTGAAGCTAATTCAATCGTCTTAAAAACGATATATGTATATAAAAAACTTTATATCGAATGGTAGTATAACTGTGAAAATTATCCGACAAAGGATAACTCAGAAATTGCGTTGTGCGGTTGCCATTGGAACATTGATTATTTTATAAATATTGTATGTAATGAAATTGTTTTTTTATCTAAATGAACTCAATATTGAAATAGACATCTTTGAAATCACTTACAGATATTTCTACTCTAGTACAATAATAATTACTGAAATGATAAAGCAACGAGCATAAGTAATATTAAAATAATTGAATTCCAAATCGTTCGATATAATAAAAATATTTACATATTTTTTCTCAGTCATTTTTAGTCTCCTTTCAGTGTACTTTAATTCAAAAACTCGAACAGTCAATTCTATCTTGTCTATAACCATCATGGATATTAAATATTTGATATTAATATTATTAATAAATATTATAGATGATAGTATATCTCTGAAAATTAAGAAAAATTTCGATCTTCTCATCAATATTTCAAAACAACATTTTCATCCAAATCGAAAGTTGTATCTGCTAGAGAATCCAAATACTAGGCCTTATAAATATATTGATCAACTGTCTAAAGCTCTTGGTGAAAATTGGCCTCTGGTTATATTAAGGAAAAGTGAATATTTTTTCGATACAATTGGTAAATTTAGAAGGAATATACTATTTTTAGAAATAGAAACCAAAGTCCACGTGAAGTACGGTTATCCTCATAGTAGTAAATATCTCTTTTATATCGATCTAAGGGAAAACTATTCTACTTGTTCATGGAAGCAATATTTAAATAATATACCGAAACCGGATATTTGGTATGAACTGTTTCAATCGATCTTTTTATTTCATTATCAGAAAAATTGTTCGAATGTATTCGAAATTTGGGTTCGAGAACCCTGGTCGGAAAATCCTGGAAGAAAAATTGAAAATATCAAAGAGGCCTATTTTAATAAAAAGCCAAACTTGCATGGCACCAAAGTTATATTATTTACGACTATGCGAGAAAGAGTAATGCTCCAGAAATTCAAAGGAAATTCACTACAACTTTTTAAGAAAATCTGGTTTCAGAAATGGAATATGGTTGATGGCATTGGTCGGGATTTCTATTTCTCTTCGATATTGACTGAACCAGGATATATGGATATGGAAATTCATCCATACAAAATGATGGCAATGTGTTTCGTAGTTCATAAAGGAAAGGAACATCCGAAATGGGAGGTGATCGTTTGGTGTTTCCACTGGAAGGTGTGGATGTGGTTGGCAGTGACTTGGTTTATCTCTGGTCTGGCTTGGTTTTTCATCAAAAAGCACAGTTCTCTCACGCAATCTTTGTCTGAAGTGTACAGTTTATTAGTTACAGAGCCGATTTCTTGGTTACCAAAGTTAAACAGCGATTTGATCAGACTTACAGCTGGACTGTTAAATAATTGAACAACAGAATCTGCAAGCTAAGGCATGGAAATTATTTATACTTACGCGTTCCAATTATTAAAAATTAATTATTATTCGTATTTTCCCACATTAGAGTTATTTACATAGATTGACAGCAAGTTATATATTATTTTTTGTTCGGCGAGAATAGAGAATTTAGCAGCTTTACTTTTTAGGTAGGATAGCACTCGAAATGGGCAGAGATTCATAAAATGAAAATTCTAGGCGTTTGGACCAAACTCAACCAAATTTTCTATACATATCTAATATATGGGCCCAAGAAAACTTGAAATGCAAAAACTAACCACCCGATATGGATGGATGGTCATAAAATTAAAATTTTCGACATTTTGAACAAACTTGACCAAATTTTGTAAATGTAATCTGTGAGACCCTACGGAAATAGAAACTCAATAAAAATATTTTTTTTTAAACGACCTCAAAAAACTTCTCAAAAAATGAAATTATTTAAGAAGAATTCAAAAATCAAATAAAATGCAGTAAAATGTATAAAATAATTATCTAATTTAGTTACAAATAAACGACGATATCTTTACATGAAATAACTTTATGTGGCAGAAATCAAGGGATGGGGGGGGGGGGAAGTGTATTAAAAGAAATTAATATAATAAAATATTCAAACAAAAATACTTGAAGGATATTTACCTAAAAAGGTTTGCATATTTAAAAGGACATTAATTACTGCTATTGTGAATGATTACAAATTAGTTTATTAAGTATTAAATATTTATGAGAAGGGAAACTGTATGGTAAAGTCTTGTTGAAGCTATCAACAGTTATTTTTTTTTAATTCCTCCACTCTCCTACCCTCAAGTATTACATGTGGCCGAGGGTTGCCATTGGAACATTGAATATTTTATAAATATTTTATGTAATGAAATTGTTTTTTTATCTAGATGAACTCAATATTGAAATAGACATGTTTGAAATAACTTACAGATATTTATACTCTAGTACAATAATAATGACTGAAATGATGAAGCAACGAGCATAAATACTATTAAAATAATTGAATTCCAAATCGTTCGATATAATAAAAATATTTACATATTAATAATTAAGTGCTTTATAATATTTATTAATTCCATATTTTTAAAAAAATTTCAACTGTGTTATTAGTATTTTTTAAATTGGACTTCAAGTAAGCTACCCTTTAAAATGCAAATTTCCTAATAATAATTATTTGATATAAAATAGAAATGAAAATAACACAGAAAACTTTCAATAGATTTGAATAATTACCTAATGAGAAAAAAAATAAAACTTTTGCCAATTTCTAGTTGATTCGCTTCCCGGAGAGAAGAAATTGAATCTTTTCATACAATTTCTTTTATACTACAAAATTCTTAATCAAAATGCCATTTTCTTATATAATAGACATATATAATGCAAACCTTCAGATAGATGAAATCGACAAAATAAGATGGTTTTCTTTCTCATTTATAATTTTTTTGTCTGTTAAATTGAGAAGTTGTCTCGCCCTATCAGAGACATTTGTTATTGATTTAATTAATTTACTCTATCTACAATAAAGGATTATCTTTTTTTCAAAAAAGGAGGAGGTTAACAATTCGCTTGAATTTATTTGTGTCTATAATACCTGATTTCTTCGCCAATTATCAACGAATTTTGATTATTTTCTTTTGTATTGGGTTCAGTATAGTTTCCGATTGGTACCATATAAATTGTAACTCTTGTCAGAATGCGAATTTTAATTTGAGAAAATTGTCAAAAACGGCATAACCCGCCTATGAAAGGCCGTTTTAGAATCATTTCAAAATTCACTTCCATGTCACAAGCTATCGTTTAGTTTCATATGACTTTTTTATCTTTTTTCAACGGCATCTCTTGCTTTCTAAAAACATCGTTTTTCTGACGGTTCAGATGCATTTTGACCATTTACACAAAAAGCACTTAAAAAATTCGTTCAAAATTAAATTAAATTATTAATAAATAATTGTTTTATAATAATTATTAATTTCATATTTTTAAAAACAATTTCAATGGAGTTGTTAGCGTTTTTTCAAATTAGACTTCAAGTAAACTACCTTTTAAAATGGAAATTTCCAAATAAAAATTATATGCTATAAAAGATTAATAAAAATAACTCAGAGATATGAAATTTCAATACATTTGAATAAATATCTAATGAGAAAAAAATAAAAATTTTTCCAACTTCTAGTTGATTTGCTCCCGGAGAGAAGAAATTGAATCTTTTCATACACTTTCTTTTAAAAAACAATATTTTTAATCAAAATGATATTTTTTATTATAATAGACATACTGTGAACGTTCAGATAGATGAAATCGATAAAATAAGATCGTTTTCTTTCTCATTTATAATTCTTTTAGAATGTTTTATCAAGAGGTTACGTGGAAAGTCACCCGGCATTAGCGAGTCATTTGATATTGTGAGGTTAATTCAAGCGTCTTGAAAACGATATATCTATATAAAAAACTTCATATCGAATGGTAGTATAACTGTGAAAATTATCCGACAAAGGATAACTCAGAAATTGCGTTCTTCTGGAGTTAGATTATTTAGATTAATGATCATTTGACTATAGCCTACTGTTCACAACAATCCCAAATAATGGTTGCTGCTTTACAGATTTTTATTGTTCAATTCAACCTTTCGGAAGTAATTCTCCTTGGGAAAGGTTTAGTAGTAGAAAAAAAAGGGGGGGGGGGGAGAGTATTAAAAGAAATTAATATTATAAAATATTCAAAAAAAAAAAAAAAAATAATAGAAGGATATTTACTTAAAAAGAGTTGCATATTTAAAAGGAGATTAATTACTGCATTCGTGAAAGATAATACATTAGTTTATTAAGTATTAAATATATATTTATGAGAAGGGGCAAGTGTATGGTAAAGTCGTGTGGAAGGTAACAAGACTTATATTTTTTTAATTCCTCCTCCCTCCTACCCTCAAGTATTACACGTGGCCGAGGGTTGCCATTGGAACATTGATTATTTTATAAATATTTTATGTAATGAAATTGTTTTTTTATCTATATGAACTCAATATTGAAATAGACATGTGTGAAATCACTTACAGATATTTCTACTCTAGTACAATAATAATGACTGAAATGATGAAGCAACGAGCATAAGTAATATTAAAAAAATTGAATTCCAAATCGGTGGATATAATAAAAATATTAACATATTTTTTCTCAGTCAATTTTAGTCTCCTTTCAGTGTACTTTAATTCAAAATCTCGAACAGTCAATTCTATCTTATCTATAACCATCATGGATATTAAATATTTGTTATTAATATTATTAATAAATATTATAGATGAGAGTATATCTCTGAAAAGTCAGAAAAATTTTGATCTTCTCATCAATATTTCAAAACAACATTTTCATCCGAATCTAAATTTGTATCTGCTAGAGAATCCAAATACTAGGCCTTATAAATATATTGATCAACTGTCTAAAGCTCTTGGTGAAAGTTGGCCTCTGTTTATATTAAGAAATAATAATAAACTAAAAGGAACATATTTTCCGGATAGAAATGATAAATTTAGAAAGAATATACTATTTTTAGAAATAGAAACCAAAGACCACACGTACTACGCTTATCCTCATAGTAGTAAATATCTCTTTTATATTGATCTAAGGGAGAACTATTCTACTTGTACATGGAAGCAATATTTAAATAATATACCGAAACCGGATATTTGGTATCAACTGTTTCAATCGATCTTTTTATTTCATTATCAGAAAAATTGTTCGAATGAATTCGAAATTTGGTTTCGAGAACCCTGGTCGGAAAATCCTGGAAGAAAAATTGAAAATATCAAAGAGGCCTATTTTAATAAAAAGCCAAACTTGCATGGCACCAAAGTTACATTATTTACGACTATGCGAGAAAGAGTAATGTTCCAGAAACCCAAAGGAAATTCACTACAACTTTTTAAGAAAATCTGGTTTCAGAAATTGAATATGGTTGATGGCATTGGTCGGGATTTCTATTTCTCTTCGATATTGACTGAACCAGGATATGTGGATATGGAAATTCATCCATACAAAATGATGGCAATGTGTTTCGTAGTTCATAAAGGAAAGGAACATCCGAAATGGGAGGTGATCGTTTGGTGTTTCCACTGGAAGGTGTGGATGTGGTTGGCAGTGACTTGGTTTATCTCTGGTCTGGCTTGGTTTTTCATCAAAAAGAACAGTTCTCTCAAGCAATCTTTGTCTGAAGTGTACAGTTTATTAGTTACGGAGCCGATTTCTTGGTTACCAAAGTTAAACAGCGATTTGAGCAGACTTACAGCTGGACTGTTCATGTTAATGTCAATTGTAATCATCACTGGATTTCTGAGTAACCTTTACAAGAATATGCAAGTACCAATATTATATCCACCCATCAATGAAATTAAACAAATCAAAGAACTAAATCTCGAGATCATCTGTGCATATCCAGGGGCGTGTCAATCAATTTTCGGAAAAACGGGTGAGGATTTGTTATTTGATGATTTATTATCGAATATGTACCATCAAGTGACTAAAGATTCTCTCTATTATGAAACGGAACCTAATAATTATACATTATATGACGTTTATAACAATCCAAACATGTCTTTAATAACATCTTGTGAGGCTGCACAATTAATGATTAATTCAATTGAAGTGTTTTCAAAAAATTTGCATGTCGTAAAAGAAGTAATTACCACTTATCCTCTTAATTATGAGACTTTTCCATTCGAAAATCAACTTCATCAATTGCTCTTGTCCTATTTCGAGAGTGACAATGGCCTTTGGGAAGAACAAATGATTGAGAGCGTGATATTGACGAGCATTTTGCGGAACGAAAAGAAAGAACCTTTAATCAGGGTTTTTAATATGAATGACCTACAAGTTGGCTTCATCATTCTTTTTTTTGGTCTATGCATATCAACTTTTGTTTTTATTTTAGAATTAATAACTAAACATTGGCTGATTTATTAGATTTTCGATAAAAATCACGGATTAAAGGGGTTTGGATCGAGAAATCGATCTCTTGGAGCATCATTTTCTGGTAAATTGAATTTAATAAATTTATTGCTAATCAAAGCAATCAATCACATGTGTGTGTAAAAGATTTCCTTTCTTTGTATTTATACTAGCAACGGACTTGGGCAGGTCATTTTTCTCAAAGACCTTGGAGAGTTATTGTGGAATGGTTCTCCTCATTTTTAACTTTTTTGAAGATTCTATGAGAAAACTAGGTAAGTCAAATTTCGCAAATTTAAACAGAAATTTTAAACTTGGACTTGACCTGTTCTTTCCGCGGGGCTTCATTTATCATTTCGATAATAACTTTGAATTTTTATCCCGAAATATTTAAACTATTAGTAATCGTTTTATTTTTGTTTTTATAAAGAACTGTATTTATTTATAATAATAGAAAATTAAAAATAACCAAGAATTTATTTCCAAATATGTTTTATAATTATTCAAGATTCAATTGTGTGAAAAAATATTTTGAAAAGTTTTTTAATTAATCTTAATATTAAAAACTCACTGAAGCTTTATCATGCTAATGCTATAGCCTCTAACTTATATCTTATATTGTGTAATTTCTATTTTGTAATATATACTTTGTATTTCTATTTTGTATTTTTTTTTATGTTTTGTTCTGTTTCTTGAATTTTTCTATCTAATTTATATTTTATTTTTCTTTATATTGTTAATCTCTATATTTGTCAGTTTCTTTTTTTTTTTTGATTGTACACTATAAGGGTCTACTCTGTCCTATCTACATAACAGCATTAATAAGTAAATAAATAATAAATAAAAGTGGTTGAAGGAAAATCATATGTTGTAGAAACAAAACAAAACAAGTAGTTGATTAAATAAAAAATAATTAATAATAAAATATTACTGACGGTAGCTCAGTCTTTCAGGTACTTGCAAATAAAAACCCGTGGATTTCTATTCAGGTTTTAAATATTGCTAGCGATATTTTTCAATCGAAGTGTTGTGTTTCCTGTCTATTCTGGCGTAATTATCTCATCAAAAGTTTTTATGTTACCTGTATCTCAAGCAAGTTTGCTTTACTTGCGCTCTTAGATAAATCGTCTCAAAACATAAATTTATTCCTTTATATGAAAGAATATAAACTTTTTATTTATAATAAATGTCATTATTTATTATTATTAAAGTTTTTATTTAAAGATGACTTGATTGCTGTAAAATTTTCAACCAATTTAAAAAGTTTCTCATTTTTCAAGCACAGGCATTTAAGACAATTTTTCTTTAAAAATGTATATTTTCAGTAATTATGTAAATTTTAAAAATAAACAATTTTGATTTTTAATTAATGTAGTTTTTTCACACTTTATTTAATTTTAAATATTTCCCTCACATTTTATCCTTATTATTATCATAATTTGTATAAATTTTTATTTTATTGTATGTTGTTCACTTTTTGTAATTAATTTTAAATAATTGGACCACAGAATTTGCAAGCTAAGTCATGGAAATTATTTATACTTACGCGTTCCAATTATTAAAAATTAATTATTATTCGTATTTTCCCACATTAGTGTTATTTATATAGATTGACAGCAAGTTATATATTATTTTTTGTTCAGCGAGAATAGAGAATTTAGCACCTTTAATTTTTAAGTAGGATAGCATCGAGTGGGCGGAGATTCATAAAATGAAAATTCTAGGCGTTTTGACCAAACTCAACCAAATTTTCTATATATACCTAATATATGGGCCCCAGAAAAATGGAAATGCAAAAACTAACCACGCGATATGGATGAAGACTCATAAAATTAAAATTTTCGACTTTTTGTACAAACTTGACCAAATTTTGTAAATGTAATCTGTGAACCCCTATGGAAATAGAAACTCAATAAAAATATATTTTTTTTTTAAATACGACCTCAAAAAACTTCTCAAAAAAATGAAATAAAATGAACTCAAAAATCAAATAAAATACACTAAAATGTATAAAATAATTATCTAATTTAGTTACAACTAAACGACGAAATTTTTACATAAAATAACTTTTTGTGGCCGAAAAATGGAAGGGGGGGGGGGGCGGGAAATAGTATTAAAAGAAATAAATATGATAAAATATTCAAACAAATTATCTATAATTAGGAACCTGACTATTTAAGTAGCTAGAGAGGATTAAAATTTCTAAATTAAATAATTTTTTCATAGAAAAGTAAACATTATTTTTAACCGACTTCAAAAAAGGAGGAGGTGAGGAGGAGAATTCTCCTGAATTTTTTCTTGCTATGTTACTTGATTTCTTCGCCAATTATCAACCAATTTTGATGATTTCTTTGCATTGGGTTCAGTATAGTTTCCGATTGGTACCATATAAATTGTATCTTTTGTCCGAAATCGAATTTGAATTTGAATTATTATTTTATTTAGAGTTTTTTAACTAAATCAATTTTTTTTGGCACATATAAGAAAAAAAATTGAATTATAAAAAATAAATAAATAACTGTACCAATTAAAATCCTCCAAGTGTAGTCTGAATTTGAATTTTTTTTGACGCTGTTGCGCCTGTATTTAGGCAACAAATTCCTCGCAGAAGAATGTAAGCTGCGTATGAGCTAGGCGAGTCCAGGCGTTGATCGAATGATCAAGACTCAAGAGCTTATTGTATTAGCCCTCTAGTATGTATGAATGGATAATTTTTACATAAATTTAATTAAGGTAGTTGTTCCGCCAAATGCGTTTTCGTAGGATTTTTCTGAAATTTAGATATATTATTATTGAAATACTTGTGCATCGATTGGTGGCAAAACGAAATTGATGAACAATACAGTTCCGGAGATATTTAATTTCAAAAATCGAGTTTTTCGGGCACTTTAGCATTGCACTATACGGGATATGGGAAAGTTTACATACATATTTAATTATAATTAAGAAACCCTTCGTACAATTTTTATAAAAAACTAAACCAACATTAAACAATAACCAATACATATTTTAAGACAAGTTCATTCATAGTTACAACACAGTTTCTGAGATAATAAGGAATAAATAATGAAAAATGTATATAAAAAATTCTCACTAAAAACATTTTGGCAACAGCGCATTTATTAAACCAGCGAAAGAGGGAGTAAAAAGTAGAAAGCGCGCGTGCGCTAGATTTTTTCAAAATTATAATTTTCATAAGATGTAACGTAGGCGTTGATTACATTTGTTAAAAAATAACAAAACGATATTTATAGAAATTTTTGAAAATATTATTATTTTTATTATTATTAGTTCACTCTTTAAAGTATATAAGTTTAATTTTTTTCTGGATAAGGGTATGGCTAATCATTTTTTACTTTACCATACAGGGTGTATGGTCAAGTATTGTGATCGTGCATGAAATAAGCGTTTTTTTCTTCTTTTTTTTTCGAAATAATAATTGTTTTCTCAAAATGTCTGCTAGTCTGTTAGTCTGTGCGTTACCAAATTTTTGTGGACGAGCTAGCTCAAAAACTAGTGTGAATATCGAAACCAAATTTCACACGTAGTTTTGGTCCATTGACATTAAGAGCTGGTTAGATTTTGGTGCATATCGACCCAAAATTAAGGGAGGAGGGGTTAAAATTTAAAATTATAATCTTTTCAAACTAAAAAAAAAACAAGAAAAATGAAATATACAATAAAATAATCCTATAATAATGAAAATATTTTTTTCTGGGACCAAAATTAATGGTGGGGGGGGGGGGGGGGGCGAAATCTAGGCCATTTTAGCAAACTCAACCAAATTTTGTACACATAATCAGCGGACTCCCTAGAAGTTTAAAAATACAAAAACTAACCACCCAAAATGTATGTTTCTTTCCAGTACTGACATGAGTTAATGTATAGCAATCTTGACATTTTATTGAAAAAATAGAATTCAAACCTAATCGCCTTTCATCAACAATATTTTTTAATAAAATATCTTTCTGACAGTGACAACAGGTTAGGTTATTCGCCAACTCGCCCACTTCAATTATTCGGGTACCTACATTAGCACTCTTAGTACACATTTTTTTCTCGTTTTTTTCCCTCATTCATTACCACAACAGCTTTTAATCGTTTATTTAGAACTTTTTGATTAATAAATCGACCTTTAAAATGTATTTTATCATTCATTTTATCTGTCATTTTAATGTCATGTATAAAAATATTCAATCTCTTTCAATGTTGCCAAATTTCTCAAACGAGCACGGGATTGGCTAGATTTGGTACAAAAACAGCAAAAAGTGTTGGCCTTATGAACTATGAATCCTTATTGACTGTTCTATATACTTGAGCATTAACTTTTTGCTGGTATTGTCGTGAAACAACTACCTTAAATAGGTAGAGAAATAGAAAAGGTAAAGTTTACCATATAAACATTCGAGTTTTCCCGATTTGCTGCCTCAGTTCCATTTTATTAATGTGATTTTGTTTTTTACTTTATCCAATACTCGCTACAATGCGATACGACTGTCTATCCGTCTGTCTGATAGAGGTCCAGTGTATTGAAATCATAGTCTGAAATAGGTTTGGATTTGTGTTTGACATCATTGCCTTAACTCTAAATCTCCATCAATTTTAGTCTTTTTCTTCGATCAGATTCCAATCAAACAATCGCTCATTCGCACATTCATTAAATAATTAAAAGTGAAAACTTATTTACGTTAGAGACGCCTTTATAATTAGTTAATAATAAACTTAAATATGAAATAAATTGTTCATTTATATGGCGATATTATAACATTGACTTAATACTGAATAAAATCATTCCAAAAATTATGTTTTCTTTATTTTTTTTAGTTCTAAAGCTAGAAAGCCTAAAATCTAATTAGTTCCCTGTAACGGAAATAAAAATATTTTAGCACATAAACGAACTTTCTACGACTTTTTGTTCTTAAATTGGGTATCTAAGTCCAGACACACAGCTCAAAAACTTTTTTAAACATTTCTATTATACAGGGGAGCCCACTAACCCCTAGCTTCAAGACACCCCCCCCCCTCAGTTCATGAAAAGCCCTCCCCCACTTTCATTAAAATTACCCCCTCCCTCCATTTTATTTACTAATTTTTTTTATTAAATATGTCTTTTTGCTTCGTTCGTTTTTTCAAAATATCTCAAAAATTGCTGTAACTATTTTGATACAAAAATCTACAAAAAAGCCTTAATGGATGAACGTCTACAAATTTATATTTTTCGAGATATTAATTGTTTTGTCTGTTATTAAGTACGTATGTTACCAAATTTTGTGATTAGATTTTAGTTGAAATCGAACCAAAAATTAACTGTGGAGAGATTGTCATTGAAATCCATCTCATCAACCAAATTATATTTTTTGATTCAAAAAATTACCTGGCCAATTCATTGGGCTTGAATTTTAATAATATTTTGAAAAATATTTTATCTTTAATAAAGGTTTTTATATAAATTTGTTGTACATCAAAGGGTTGATGGTGAAATTTAAGTCCAACCTATAAAAAAATTTTCAATAAAAAAATGAATTGGCCAGGTAATTTTTTGAATAAAAAAAAATAGAATTTGGTTGATGAGATGGATTTCTATGACAATCTCCATTAAATTTTTGAATCAAAATATATATATATATGAATTTTGGTTGATGACACGCATTTCAATAAAAATTTTCACATTTAATCTAAGGTGATAATACAATTTCCAAATCAAAATGATTTAATTTTTTATTTTCGTACCTAGTAAGAGCTTAGTGGTATAGGTATGTAGTGTCGTTAGAATTTAATTTTTACAACAGACACACAGCTATAAAGAAATTTTCTGTTCAAATCCTAATTAAATTTAAGGTAATTCATCAGGCCGCGCGAATAGAGCATCAAATTAAAATTACAAAATGATATGATTAATAGAATTTTTAAAAATCTTTTCAAAGCTATCTTAATCGATAGGGAGCGCAAATTTTTCATTGATATGAACTTTTCAGTAGCGATTGGTGACTTTTCAGCCAGGGGATGCTGTCCAAAAAAGTACCCTTCATTTTTTGAAATTTTACTTTTATTTTAATCTTCGCATTTTTTTTGCCAATTTCATCGAATACGGCATCATTTTCGTAATTTTTCAAATTTAACATTGGATTTAAAAAAAATATTTTGGGACCTTTGCCCTGAACGGATACTGCTTTGTGTGAGTGGGGGTAGGAGTCAAAAATTAAATTTTGTGACTTAAACTCCACACTCCCTGAGGCAAAGAAATCATTCGACCAGAGGATAGCTGACCGTCTCGCATCTTGCCCCAATGGAAAACGGGCCTTTTTCTCGTTACACAAGGCAATAAATAGAAATTTCGCGTCCCCCTCACTTCCACCCCTCTTTCACCCAAATGGTTCAGTAGCCACGATCCCCGCTGAAAAAGCCGAATTACTAGCATCCTATTTCGCAACTAACTCCACTTTAGATGACAAAGGGCTTAACCCGCCCACTTATACCCCCCAAACCAACCTCATGGGCAAAATAATTTTCAGGCCCCAAATAATCATAAAAGCCACTAATAAATTAAATTCCAAATCCGCCGCTGGCCCGGATAACATCCCACCAATTCTCATTAAAAAATGCGCCCCTGAACTTGCCCCAATCTTATCCAAGCTATTCCAACTCTCTTACGAGTCGGGCATATTCCCCAAAAGCTGGAAAATAGCCAGAGTCACACCTATTCCTAAAAAAGGAGACACATCACAAATCTCTAATTACAGGCCTATCTCGATCACCTCTGTTCTTTCCAAATTAATGGAATTAGTCATAAACCAACACGTCCTTCATCACTTAGAAAACAATAAATTAATTCACGATAGGCAATATGGATTCAGACAAAATCGTTCCACAGGCGATATCCTAACCTATGTCACCCACACCTTGAACAATACTCTAGAGGCCGGAAAAGAAACCCTCGCTGTAGCCCTTGATATCTCCAAAGCTTTTGACCAGGTTTGGCACAAAAATCTTCTTGCCAAACTGCCAGCCTTTGGATTCACACCAACACTTCGCAAATGGATAGAAAGCTTTCTGACAAACCGGAGTATAAAAGTTGTGGTGGATGGAACATCATCTGAATCGTTCTCCACAAACTCTGGTGTTCCCCAAGGCTCTGTAATCTACTCCACACTCTTCGTTATTTATATAAACGACCTTATTGATCAAACGGCAAACCCCACTCATTGTTACGCCGACGATAGCACTCTACACGGCAAACCCTCTCTCCCGAATAATCGAATCAATATTGCCTCCTCAATTACTCTCGACCTAGACAAACTGAATAAATGGGGCTCTCAAAATTTAGTTAACTTTAATTCAAATAAGACTCAATGTTGTATAATTTCTAGGCGCGAAAATAGAGATTTCCCTGATATTCACTTCGATTCGAATACCCTGAAAATGTGTGACAGCCTATCCATGTTGGGCGTCTCTGTCGCATCTGACCTGTCTTGGAATGAACACATCTCCTCTGTAGCGAAATCTGCAGCAAGGAAGATTGGCTTCTTATTCAGGTCCAAGCGATTTTACAAACCCCCACAACTTCTCACCATCTACAAGGCCTCGAATACGGCTCTCATCTGTGGAGAGGAGCCTCAAAATATTCTCTTGCTCCCTTGATGCAATTCAGAAACGAGCCGTCAGGCTAATTGACGATTCTACCCTCACCGACTCCCTCGACTCGCTGACTCATCGAAGAGATGTCTCTGCCCTTTCCCTTTTCTATAGATACTATCACGGCAGGTGCTCTGATGAGATAAAATCAATAATTCCCCCCAAAGCATGCTTTGCACGCAGCACACGTTTTGCCGACTCCCAACACTCTTTCGCGGTCAAATTGGAAAAGTGGCGGACCACTTCATTCGCGAATACATATATCCCCATGACTTCAAGGAACTGGAACTCTCTCCCAGCCTCTATCTTTCCCAGCACCTATGATCTTCAAACCTTCAAAACCAGGGTGCATAGACACCTACGTCTACACCCTCTCACTTAATCATCTTTCCCTTCTCTTCGGTAATGCAAGGGTCTTTCGAGATCCATAGGGGCTACATCTTTACTGGTGCACCCCTTCTTGCATTCGATTGCATTAAAAAAAAAAAAAGAAATGAAAATCGACCATCTTGCAAAATGAATCAGCATGTCCTATAAGAAAATCTTAAATTTCACCTAATTCTATTGCTATAAGCAAGCTATGACTTGTCTATAGCAATCTTAGTTATTTCCGATCTTAAATACTTATTGAGAGTTCTTAGAAATGGGTGGATTAGTCCAAAAATTCTCGAATCATCTTTATTTATTCCTTTTTTGTATTATTACTATTTTAATAGTTTCTCAGCGAGAACAATTTTTATTCGACTAAAACTCGTCTGACTTGTTTTTGATATGCTTGAACTGGAAAATATATTTACCAAGGAAGGACTTCAAACCTTCTTTCTATCCACACACTTTTCGGAAAATCATTCATTTTAATTTCCCCTTGGAACTATTCAACAATTTTATTTCATTTCAAGAACCAATATACTTTTCAAAACAAAATAAATTAGCGCATTCTGATGTGGCCATTCACATGACTATACCATACACCCTATCACCTCTCTTATATTTAATATTTAATAAAATTATGTATAATCATGTAGGGGGGGGTTAGTTAGTGCATTTTTAGTTTACTAAGGGCCCACTGATTATCTCTACAAAATTTGGTTGAGTTTGTTAAAGAGCCTAGATGTACACTTATGAGGGCTATTTTAATACCGAAATGCTATGGTTTCGTCCAATTTTTTTTAATCAAAATAGTTTTACCCGTTTTTGAAATATTTCTAAAATAATAATAATAATAATAATAATAAACACTTTTTTCATGCACGATTACAATATTTGACCATACCATGTATGTTAAAGTAAAAGAATTCAAAGATTTCCCTTTTACTATTGTACCCAGACAGACAATGGGTTGGGCAAATTCATTGTTCTCAAAGGCCTTGAAGAACTATTGTGATTGTGGTGTGTTGTTGTCCCTAACCGTTAGAATTATTAATAAACGTTTTATAATTGTTTTTATAAAGAACCTTATTTATTTAATAGAATAAAAAATAATCAAGAATTTATTTAAAAATATCTTTCGCATAAGCAGGTCTCAATTTTCTGAAAAAATAACACATTTTGATAGGTTTTATTTATTAACAATTGGATGAATAAAAATGAATCATGTGGTTGAATCAAAACAAAATAATTGGCTGTTCAAATAATCAATAACTAAACCCGAATGAAGCTCGGTCTTCCAGGTATATTGGTAGATATATATTTGTATTTTTTTAACGATTTTGATGAAACAAACTCTATTAACAAGTTTTGAGGATGAGAAAGCGATCTGGATGCGGAGCGGGGGTGGATGTGGGGGAGGGGGGGGGGCAGAAGGTGGGGCGCAGTGATGGGGGATCCGGGGGTAGTGCGAGGTTTCAGGGGTGGGGTCGAGCAGGGGGTACAGTGGGCGAATACTATATATATTTGTATTTTTTTTTAATTTGAAAAAGGCTCTCAAATAAAAGTTGACCTTTTTATCAGAATTTTAAATTAAAAATAATATTAAAATAAAGCTTTTAACTGAAGGAAGAAGTTACCGAGCATCGCTCGGTGCCTCCAGGTATTTTTCTACTTATTAGAACTACTTAAAACCCTTGAGCTTAAAAAAGTTTATTTCTCGTGTCAATCCAGTAGATAGTTATATTGTATTACCATAATAAAAATGGATCATTTTTTTGTAGAAGACAGAATTAAAATAGTCTTAATTTATAGTGAATGTGGAAGAAGTGTTATGGGGCTGCCATTGAAATGAATGCCGAGCATTTCCTGACAGGGATACACCCTCACGAGCTTCATTTTATCGTGTTGTAAATCTGTTAAAAAAACATCAGGAAATGTAAAGGGTACGAAGAAACTGAAACATGCCAAAATAACGAAATTGGAACTGGAATTCACCCAGAAAACTTGCGATAACACTAAGAAATATCACAGAACAGTGTCGGAAAATGATTAAATTATTGATTATTATTATTTTTTTTATTGACTCATCCCTGGCCTTTTAGCCATCAGATACAGATATTTACAATTAAAATTGAATTGATAACATAAAAAGTGAAATACAAATACAGTACATAAACAATACAATACAAAATAAATTACAATACAATACAATACAATACAATATCAAATACAAAACACAACAAAATACAATACAAATACAAATATAAAAATACACATAAATACCGCTACAGCAATCCATCTACAAGAATTAAGATTTTACACATATGATGATGATAATTAAGTTGAATAATTGTTAAAAATAATTATTAGGATTTTTTTTGAGATCTAATTGATTTAATATTTTGTTTATTTGATGTAGAATAAAAAATAGTTCTTATGAAAGTTGTTCAGTTTTTTTCGTAGATTCAGAATATGTAAACAAATATATAGGTTTCCATTTAAAAAACAGAACTTGACCTTGAAATACCCTTGAAAGCTTGTTCTAGGTAAACAAACAATAGCGTAGTTTAGTTTCCCCTTCAATATAAATAAACTTTTATTTGAATCCTTTTTCCACATAATGCACTGTTTTTGAATTATAAGACTGTCTCAAGATAAAAACTCACCCGGTATATATATCGTAGATAGTCAGTATTTATGGAGTGTGATTTTTAAGGAGGATAACATTTTGCCCGTATTTTATTAACTCTAATATTTGTAAAATAACGTACGCCCTTAACGGGAAATTCTCTTTTAAGGAACCAAGATTTTTCGAATTTCGAGCGCTTATTTTATTCCACTAGGGGAATGATTTTTTTTCATGTTGGTACCGCCACTAGATAATATTTTGAATTCTGAAATCTGCAATCTGGAATACACATGGTACATGTTAAAAATCTTGAACCAATTATTTTATATATAAGTAATTATATTTATTTGTGATTTGAATTTTTAATTTAAATATATTACCATGGCTGAAATTGTAAATTTAGAATCCGAAAAATGGATTCCAGAATTGGAACAGATGCAAAGAATCAATTTATTTAATAAAAATGAATTAAGGTTAGTATTTTTTTCCCTTTAATTTTAACCGAAACAAGAAATAATTTAAATTAATCTCGACAAGGAATTTATTAAATATCTATTGGGTTTCTTTTTCTTAAAAAAGAAAAACCAATGATTTATTTTAATTAATTGACTTACACAAAAAATGGGACAAAATATACATTTGAATCCTTAAGACTTTTCTTTAAGATATTGTCATTTCTTATTAAACATTGTCGATTGGAATATATTATTTCTAACATTCGTGTCCGTAATTTATAAATTGAATTGAAAAATCGTCGAAATGTCAACAAATTAATTTAAAAAACAAAATAAATAATTAAAAATTTATTTTTCCAGCAGAGGACACACTCTTTTATTGTCTCCTTCAATTTATAAAAATTCTGCTACTCTCGGCAAAAAGGAACTTTCAATTTAATTACAAAATAAAAATTAATCACTGTTGGAAGTTTGGTTGATTTATTTCAACTTCATCTACAGCTACAAAATTTATTTTATTTATTTATTTATTCATTTTTCAACGGCTAAAAGCCTTAAGGTAGTTGTTCCGCCAAATGCGTTTTCTTAGGATTTTTTTGAAATTTATACAGATTATTATTTAAATACTTCTGCATCGATTGGTGGCAAAACGAAATTTATGAACAATACAGTTCCGGAGATATTAAATTTCAAAAATCGAGTTTTTCAGCCTCTTTAACATTGCACTATACGGGATATCGGAAAATTTACATACATATTTAATTATAATTAAGAAACCCTTCTTACCATTTTTATAAAAACTAAACCAACATTAAAACAATAACCAATACATATTTTAAGACAATTTTGATTCATAGTTACAACACAGTTTCTGAGATAATAATGAATAAATAATGAAAAATATATAAAAAAATTTTACACTAAAAACAATTTGGCAACAGCGCATTTATTTAACCAGTGAAAGATGTATAAAGTCGCATGCTAGATTTTTTCAAAATTATAATTTTCATATAGGTGTAACGTATGCGTTGATTACATTTGTTAAAAAATAACAAAACGATTTTTATAGAATAATCGCTTTAAAATGTATTTTATCTGTCATTTTAATATAAAAATATTCAATCTCTTACAATGGTGCCAGATTTGTCAAATGAGCACCGGATTGGCTAGAATTAGTATATAAACAGCAAAAAGTTTTGGGCTTATGAACTATGAATCCTTATTGTCTGTTCTATATACTCTAGCATACTTTTTGCTAGTATTGTCGCGAAACAACTACCTTAATTTACAGAATTATAAAATTAAACACCAACAAAACTAATTAGATACATTTTAAATATAAATCTAAGTGGGTACTTAATAGACAAATAAAATATAAAGAATATATAAAACAGGGAACTTATATAATTATTCAGAATTTTAAACAACAATTATTCATATATGTCTGAGCTTCTTGAATAAAGCCGTTACCTTATTAATTTCCAAAGGAATTATTTCACAACATCATATTCTTTACCATTGTATGTTGATATTCTGAAATAAATACACTTACATTTATTTTAATAAAATGGCTAAGAGGCGAGTATCGTAGAAA
Organism: Forficula auricularia; assembly: GCA_024734495.1. Classification (NCBI taxonomy): domain Eukaryota; kingdom Metazoa; phylum Arthropoda; class Insecta; order Dermaptera; family Forficulidae; genus Forficula; species Forficula auricularia. The sequence goes on along the minus strand of JALMQS010000153.1, from coordinate 564,108 downwards.
AAGGTGAAAATAAAAATATTATTTTTTCATTTAGACTTTTATTATGGGCAGACGTAGGTCGAAACGTTTCGAGCGCTTCACCACATCTCTTCATCAGTGCACGTCCGCTGGAAAATCATCAGTGCATGTCTTAATATTTTATTAATTTGAAAGTTTATAATAGGAAAATAAGGACAAGTTTTTATGTGTGACTTTTTTATTTATCAGCCAGATTTAAATTTGAGATTTCTTTATGTAAGGATCAAAAAGAAAAATATTCTATTCTGTTTTTAAAAAGATTGTTGCCTCATTCTATTTATATTATTTCTGTTTTATATTTAATGTAATTGTTAATATAAAAAGAAAAGAAAGAAAAATTGTTTATGTAAATGTGCCAAATATTTTTTGAAATTTGTATTTCTGATGGTCTTCAATGGTAACGAAGATAACGAATGTGTGGCATGACTATTTAAAGCCCTGAAGAAGTCGGCAAAGTCGACGAAACGTTGGTTGATAAATAAAAATGTCACATATAAAAACTTGTCTTTATTTTCCTATTATAAACTTTCAAATTAATACAAATTATGAACGGAAATGATAATAATAATTAATATTTCATTAAAAAATTTTTTTTATAAATTATTTACTTGTGGTGTAGCGAAACAACAAAAGCTATTAACATGTTCAGTGAAGTAAGACAGAGATTGATTGAGCTCTAAGCTCTTCAACGTGATAATGGACGATATTATCAAAAATCTTCCTGAGCACCTTGGCTACAAAGAGGACCTTCAAATTCTGCGAAAACTCCTATCGGCTTAACATGCAAGTCTCTACCGCCAAGATAAAATGTATAGGCAATTGCAAAAGGTCGCTTAGGTATCAACAACAGCCCAAAAGAACAAGTTCCAAGTTTAGGAGTCTAGATTTCTAACAAACAGAAACTTAAGGAAGAAGTAATCCCAAAAAAGGCTCTAGAATGGATCCCCCCCCCCCCCCTAAAAGACGAAAAAGAGGTCCACCCAGGCGCTCCTGGATGGACGAGGTGAATGAGGCTATGAGTTCCAGAAATCTCGAGTGAACGAGGCCATAAAATAAAAAAAAAAAATCTCTGGCTCGACAACCCTTTATGGGTCTTGGCCTACTGAATTGGTTGCTGTCCTAATTGGAAACAGTACCGAGGGGTCAAGTGGTTAGCTCAACGCAATCTCTACAACCTTCGAAACGAAACGGTTTCAGTGTTCATAACCGAGATTCGCTGCATCTCAATCAAGCAGCTACTTATTTATCCTCACGAGGCTGAGTGAACCCCGTTCCAGACCCTATACTTATAGAAAAATTTCTGAGTATAGCCGGGAATCGAACCCGGAACCTCCTTGTTGGCAGCCAGCCATGCTAACCACTACACCAATGAGGCCAGTGAACGAGGCTATGAATTCCAGAAATCTGGGATCGTGGAACCTGGATCGGAGAAGCGTCGCCAGGCGTAGAAATCCGGAAGAAGAAGGTAGAAGTAAAACCACAAGTCATCAAAGGAGCAAAGATTTTAAAACGATAAAAAAATTATTATTATTATATGAAATATTCATTTACTAAGAGTTAAAATTCCTAGAAATCTTAACTCATTGTAAATGAATATTTCATATAATATTTATTTACTTTTATCTTTATTAAAGATGTTTCACCTTGCACCAACACCACAATCTCTATTAATTATTGCAAAGATATTAACCATCTTGTTTGAAAAAATAAGTTTATATCTCGCCTAAAGTAAAATTCGCATACATTAGACCTATGTGCGCCCGATACCTATGGGCTGAGTCAAGGGCAGACAATTGTTACAAAGCAGCCGAGAGTAGCATAATTTTTATATATTGAAGGAGACTATAAAAAGTGTGCCTTCTGCTGGAATTATAAATTTTATAATTCCAGCAGAAGACACATTCATTTATTGTCTCCTTCGATACCTAATATGTTAGATGAGTTTGTTTATATATCAGAATGGCTTATCTCCGCTCGGAAATCTAAATCTAATGGGACAACAGCCCTTCTGACATATAAACTTCTCTAACAACATCTTAGATAACCGCCAATAGAGACATTTATATATCAGAATGGCTTATCTCCGCTCGGAAATCTAAATCTAATGGGACACCAGCCCTTCTGACATATAAACTTCTCTAACAACATCTTAGATAACAATCAATAGGGACATTTATATATCAGAATGGCTCATCTCCGCTCGGAAATCTAAATCTAATGGGACACCAGCCCTTCTGACATATAAACTTCTCTAATAACATCTTAGATAACCGTCATTAGGGACATTTATATATCAGAATGGCTTATCTGCGCTCGGAAATCTAAATCTAATGGGACACCAGCCCTTCTGACATATAAACTTCTCTAATAACATCTTAGATAACCGTCAATAGGGACATTTATATATCAGAATGGCTTATCTGCGCTCGGAAATCTAAATCTAATGGGACACCAGCCCTTCTGACATATAAACTTCTCTAATAACATCTTAGATAACCGTCAATAGGGACATTTATATATCAGAATGGCTTATCTGCGCTCGGAAATCTAAATCTAATGGGACACCAGCCCTTCTGACATATAAACTTTTCTAACAACATCTTAGATAACCGTCAATAGGGACATTTATATATCAGAATGGCTTATCTCCGCTCGAAAATCTAAATCTAATGGGACAACAGCCCTTCTGACATATAAACTTCTCTACCAACATCTTAGATAACCGTCAATAGGGACACTCTCGTTAATTTTCTCTTATAAACTCTTCTATTATCTGCATAAAACCATTTCAAGTTTAATTTATCTTGAATTTGATTATGTCCAGAAAGGTCATTGATCTTGTTAATCATCATCGATTCAAATATTAATAAAAATTTATATTTTAGGGCTATTACTAAAAAACGTAAAGAATTTTTGTATAGAATTAACAGAAGAACAAAAAATAAAGAAGATTATATAAGATTTATTAACTACGAAATGAATTTGTTGAAATTAATCACAATCAAAAGAAAAGTAAGCATATTATTTTATTTATGAATATATTTTGAATTATCCATTTATTGTCTTTTTTTTTTTTTTAATAAAATCATTGAAATTTTTAGAAAACTCAAAATTTCTTTAAAAAACATGAAATAGACTATTCTATTACAGGACGTATAAATAATTTATATAAAAAAGTTATTCATCGTTTTAAATCTGATGTTGATTTGTGGATTTCTCATATTGAATTTTGTAAAGAAGTTGTAAGTAATCAATTATATTCTTTAAATTATATATATATATATATATGGATTTGCAGTTTTTTGTAATTTATTGATTAATAAAAACAAAATGTATTTATTTAGAAACAAGTTTAGGCTGCTAAATGGGCATTTAGTTCCCCAGGCCAAGAGGGTAGGAAAAAAAGAAACAAGCGAGTTTCCAAATTTTGTTAATATACTCAATAAACACCATAATTTTATAAAAATAATTTACAAAAGCCGTATCAAAAATATATTTGAATTAATCTCCAAAGTGGTTTTCCTCCATCGGAAACCAACTTAAATATCAAATTACCAAGTAGACTAATGACTATCATTTGAAACAATTCTCTTCTGACATATATTTAATTTAATTACTACATTTTCTGTCCTTTATTTGGGATTGTTTTACTTTTATTTATATTGGGTTCGTGCATAATTATTGCGGCTTTTTTTCGCGACTTTTTTTTTCTTTAAAAATTGGCTTTTTATTTATTTTTTTTTATAAAAATAATCTTCTCTTTTCAGTTAAGGTAGTTCTTTCCCGACAATCCACCCAAAAAGTTTTAGACTCGTAACCACTCTATACAAATGAACGGTACTAAAATTTTAGGTTATGTTTTTTAACGTGACTGTACTTCTCACACTACTATATCCTCTTTATGAATGGATCGTTTCCAAGCGACTGTTCTTATATCCCTCCACTAAAAATAATCGCCCAAAAATGTTTTTTTTTATTTTTTATCAAAACTACGAGGTAAATAATTTCAATTTTTTTTTTAAGTTACTCCAAATATATTCTAACAAATACCTACTAGTTTTTCATCAAAATCGAGAAAGTCCTTCAATGAAAAAAATAAAATAATGATCATTTTCCCAATCTACCATATGTAAAAAATTTCATTTTTAATTGCAATTATTTCATGTTTGGTCTGATAAATTGTCTTCAAATTTTAACAGTGTGTTTATTGTGCTTTTAATGACTTATATTCCAAGTTTCAAAGACTTGTTGAATTTTTGCATATGTGAAAGAACTACCTTAAGAAAATGCGTATCGAAAATCATATCCATATTCGCCATATTATGCTCTACCACTTCGAGAAAGGTTGGAATGCAGCACAGTCATTTCGCGATCTCAACGAACTTTTTGGCGAAGAAACAATCAGCAAAAGCCAAGTTGAAAGATGGTTCAAGAAGTTCAAATCGGGCGATACAAACCTCGCAGATGAAAAAGGAAGAGGTCGATTAGCAAATTTCGACTACCAGGCACTTTTAGCAACAAAGAGAAGAGTAAATAAATATTATATTTAATATTCATTTACTATGAGTTAAGGATTCTTGGTCACTTGTTTCATATTAATATTAAAAAATTATTAAAAGATGTAAAACTTTTCTTTTTCAATATATATATTTCGGGCTATCAACCCATCTTCAGGAAGTACAGAAAACATTTTCAACCCATCTTCAGGAAGTACAGAAAACATTTTCAACCCATCTTCAGGAAGTACAGAAAACATTTTCTCTACTTCCTGAAGATTGGTTGATAGCCCGAAATATATATATTGAAAAAGAAATTTTTTACATCTTTTAATAATGTTTTAATTTTAATGTGAAACAAGTTACCAAGAATCCTTAACTCATAGTAAATGAATAATATTTATTTACTCTTATCTTTATTGAAGATGTTTCACCTTGCCCAACACCACAATCTCTACTAATTACTTTTAGCAACCGTGGAAGAGGACGAAAGCTTAACAACTAGAATTTTGACTCTAATCTGGATCATTCGATCATCGTTCGTCGTCTCAAAAAGCTTGGAAAAGTATAGAAATTGGCTGGATGGGTACCTCACGAACTCTCCGCCTACAACAAAACCGAACCTGTCCGAATTTTTACCGATTAGCTGCAGCGAAACGAGCAAACTCTGTTCCTGAAGAATCTCGTCACTGGGGACGAATCGTGGCTTCTCTCCAAAAATGTCAAAAGAAAAGAGGTTTACGTTTCGCCGAGGTGTTTCAGGCAAAGGAATACCGAAAGACCTCTCTAAGGGCCAGTTGTAGTCGGTTGGTAAACTCTTTTTAAACGTTGGCAAAGGGTAAAACCTTAAAATTCACCTTGGGCCCGGTGGGATGACCAATCAGATCACAGGCACTGTCATCTGATTGGCCATTCCAGCGGGCACAAGGTGAATTTTAAGGTTTTACCCTTTGCCAACGTTTAAAAAGAGTTTACCAACCGACATACAACAGGCCCTAAGAAGGCAATGTGGTGTGGGTCATCTATCAACTTGGCTTTTGCTGATTGTCCATTCGCCAAAAATTTCTTCGAGATCGCGAAATGACTGTGCTGCATTGCCTTCTCGTTGTGGTAGAGCATAATATGGTGAATATGGATATGTTTTTCGATAGGCATTTTCATTAACTGAAAAGAAAATATTATTTTTATGAAAAAAATTAACAAAACTTAATTTAAAAAAAAGTCGAAAAAAGAAGCAGAAGACTTTTGAAATCTTAATTTCAATTTAAAGTAACGGAAGGGAGCCCTGGGTTAGTGAGGAAAGAAAACATTAACACATATCCAAATAACGTGTAATTTATTGGAATCCTTCCTCCTTTCCTTTCAAACCGATGTTTTGGAGATTCTTCCCTCCTTATTTGGATATCTGTTAATTTTTTCTTTCCTCACTATCCCTGGGCTGCCTTCCATTACTTTCAATTGAGATTTCTACCAGTCCGTCTCTCCAGAGAAAATTTCGTGAAAACTTAATTTCAATATTATCAATTTGACTTCAATTTTTGATTTCCAGTTGGAAGTAATATAAAAATTTTTATAGTACAAATTTTCAATAGAAAGCGCTCTAAATAAAAGCCATTTTCTGTGAGCTTGTGTTATAGATCAGCGATCTGCAACCGTCGCGTAATTTTATTGGTCCTTAAAGAAATTCAGTTATTATTTTAGCAGCAAATGTCTCACTAATTTTTAATATATATTATTATTATTATTTCTTTTTCTTTTGTGTTATCCTCAAATAAATGCAATTAAAATTATTAATATATAAATCAAAACATATATGTATATGGTATGGACATCTTACTCAATGTAGATAAATAATTCGTACTATAATCAGAAAAATTTTCTCTTTCGATTGGTGTAGGTTTCATGTATCTGGAATTTAATTTCGATATAAAGTCTTAAGGTAATTCTTTCACAAATTCAAGAAGTCTTTGCAACTTGGAATATAAGTCATTAAAAGCATAATACACATACTGTTAAAATTTGAAGACGATTTACCACATCAAACATGAAATAATTGCAATTAAAAATGACATTTTTTCATAGGCTAGATAGAGAAAGGGTGGGGATATATTCATTATTTTATGTTTTTTCATTGAAGGACTTTCACCATCTTGATGAAAAACTAATATTTGATAGAATAATATATTCGAAGTAACTTAGAAAAAAATTGAAATTATTTACCTCTTAGTTTGGATAAAAAGCCAAAAAAAAACAAACATATTTGGGCGGTTATTTTTAGTGGAGGGAATATAAGCACAATGGCTTGGAAACGATCCGGCTAGTATGTGTGTATCCATATAGAGATTTCGTAGTGTGAGTGGACTGTCACGTTAAAAAAATATAACCTAAAATTTTAGTTCCGTTCATATTTATAGAGTGGTTACGAGGTTAAACTTTTTGTGTGGATTATCGCGAAAGAACCTCCTTAATTGGACTGGGCTAACAAATCCATATATATTTCATATTTATTATATATTCTTAAAAATCATTTATATATATGTTTTAACATTCTAATTTCTTTCTTTTTTTTTTAATAGAATTTTATTGATTGTATCAATCCAATGCTTGCTAAAATGCTACAATTTCATAATGATAAACCTGCATTATGGATATACGCAGCCAAATGCGAACTTGGAAAAAGACACAAGACTAAGGATTCAAGAGAATTTTTAGTGCAAGGAATTAGATTTAATCCCAAATCTGAACTTTTATATGCTGAAGTAATTTTATTTACTTATTTATTTTAGATTTAATTTAACAAGTTCGATTTATACACACCAGTCGTTTATACCCACCCATCACAACCGGTTTCCAAAATACTTAATTATACTGTTGTCACAGAATCCATATACGATGTTTCGGAAAGGGTGGAACCCATTTATATTTTAGAAACACTATCATATCCCTAATTTAATATTGAAATAAGTGAACCCCATAAATGATTATTTTTTAAATTAAAGTATAAAGTTTGCCGGCACTTGAACCCGGGGATCTTAGCGTATCCTGCGCGATTATTTTTCATTTTATTTAATTGGGAGTTGTTTAAAAATAAAGTTTGATAATTTTTTTATATAATAAAAATTCAGTCGAATTGAGAACCTCCTCCTTTTTTGAAGTCGGTTAATAAAATGAGAATTGTTGAAATAATTTATTGAATGTTTTTTGTATAAAATAAATACTGATTCTTTTATAAAACGATCTAAAAATGTTTATTAGATATCCAAGCCTTTTCGGGAGAAATTCTCCATTTGGAAAAAAGGAAATATAAAGTTAACATATTAATCATCATCTAATAAATAAAGGTTTTGAGATTGTTTTATAAAAGAAATTGTATTTATTTTATACAAAAAATAATAAATTATTTCAAGATATTATATTTAAATACATATTCATTTCCTTATAGTTGGTTTATATTTCCTTAAAAAAAAACTATTTTTCTAAATTCCATTGGTAAAAGGGCAATTTTTACTGAAACCTTTGGATATCTAAAAAGGTTATGAGATTCTTTTATAAAAGAATTTGAATTTATTTTAAAATGGAACACTTAATTAATAGAAATTCACTTTATACCTTTTGTATCTTAGTATCTTCTTCAAGGGCCATACTCGATTCCGAGCGTCGGCGATTACTATTCTCTACTCTCCATTGTAATTTTCTTAGCAAAATTTTTTCCACAGGGGTGGTTTCTCGTTGCCTTCCCCTGGATTTTTCACAAACATGAAAATTGTTCTCACTAAGGCAAGATTCGATCCCAAGTAAACTAGTTCTGAAGTCAAGGGCCTTAGTCACTACTCTACTGGTGCCTTTTCTATATCTATAACTAATTAATGTAAAAATTGCTGATTTGACGCTTTGCTGGTTGACTTACCTAGCGAAAACAGAATAAAAATTGTATCACATGAAAGCCGATATAAATGCCTCCAAGTTCAGCATCCACAATAGTTATTTATTAATTAAATTAGGGAACGAAGAAATTTTTTTTTATTATAGACAAAAGGATCAGCCGGGATTCGATCCCGGGATCTTTGCATGTGCGCTGCGATGCCTTCATAAGAGCCTTAGTTCTTATCCTTTTGGCCACTGTTCCCCGAACTCAAGCTAATACCTAATGTCAATATGAATTTGGAATTTCATTTTTTATTTAATCTTTTAATCTCTTCGTCGTTCATTTTTGCAGCTCTGTAGTGGCCGGACTATTAAACTATACTCCCTTGATCAAAAAGTTCCCGGAATTTATTCAGAAAATTAAAAATACAAGTTTATTCATCTAAATCTATATTGTCCCCTTCAAAATAATCCCCATCGACTGCAACACACTTATGCCAGCGCTTGATCCAATCCTCGAAACATTTTTTATATTCAGTGCTTCCTGCGATTTTTCCATTACTTCCTCTCGACTGCTGAAACGCGTTCCCCGTATTGGTTTTTTAACTCGATTGAACAGAAAGAAGTCACAGGGAGCCAAATCAGGTAAATTCGGTGGCTGTTGGATGGTATTTTTTGCATTTTTCGTCAAAACGGTGCGTTATCATGGTGCAAAATCTACGAATTTTCTCCCCACAATTCTGGTCTCTTTCGGCGAATTGCTTCACGCAAACGTCTCAAAACGCCAATTAATACTCTTTGTTTACTGTCTGGCCTACTGGCAAAAATTCATGATGCACTACACCGTTGTAATCCATGAAAACCGTGAGCATTGCCTTCTTTTTTGACTGAAAACGACGTGGTTTTTTTGGTCTCTGCTCATTTGGTGAACGCCACATTCACTTGCCTGATGTCTGGATTGCGTGTCGTACTCATAAACCCACGTCTCGTCTCCGATAATGATCCTTTTGATGAATGTGGGATCGGATTCAGTCTCGCAAATCTTTTGCGACGTCAACACGGTCTCTTTGTTGCATGAAATTGAGGTCTTTTGGCACAAACTTTGCTGCTACATGACGGAAATCCAAATCATAAACCAAAATGTCTTGGACGGATCCATAGTCAATGTTCAAGCCCTCCGCTATCTCTCTGATGGTTAATTTGCGTTTATTGACCAACATTTCTTTTACTTTATCAAAGTTTTCATCGGTTTTCGATGTCGATGGTCTGCCACTGCGTTCATCATCTTCGATTGACTCACGACCACTTTTGAACCGCCCGTGCCACTGGTAAACGACCGTTTTCTTTAGAGAATCGTTGCCGAAACACTTTTCCAACATTTCCAACGTTCGCGCACCATTAAATCCGTTTTTTACGCAAAATTTAATACAAGTTCGTTGTTGCAAATTTAAATCCATTTCTAAAATTGTAAAAAATCGCCAACACACACAGAGATAGATGTACTCTTGGCTACGTAATTTTTGCAAATATCAAGCTATGACGCTAAGATTTAGAGGGAATACCAACAACAGATGTACCAACTTAACAAAAAAACAGAACTCAAATCGGAACGATGGGAGCGCCACACTGGGGGGGGGGGGTTATTCCGGGAACGTTTTGATCAAGGTAGTATTTAAACGCCTCCCAATCGATCACAAACCCAAAGGTCGAAAATAATTTTTTCTTTACCCCGGGCCGCGTCGAAAGACAATTATAAATTAAATTAGGGAACGAAGATCACTAGTCACAAACCCAAAGGGTTCGAATCCCGGCTGATCCTTTTGTCTATAATAAAAAAATCTTTTCTTCGTTCCCTAATTTAATTTAATTTATAATTATCTTTCGACGCGGCCTCGTTGTGATTGCGCCCCGGGGTAAAGAAAAATTATTTTTGACCTTTGGGTTTGTGATCGATTGGGAGGCGTTTGAATATAGTTATTTATTAATATTTATTTAAAAAAATAGGGGGATCCACCAAGGCTAGTTGGATGTAGAAAACAGAATCCTCACGGACATATTCGATCAGCAAGCACTACATCATTTATTTTCTTAAAATTGTCAAATTTGTAAAAATGCCTCCTAGAAAATAATAATATTGATTTAAATGAATTCAATTATGATGGCCCGGTTTCCGCAACTTGACTTGACGGGTAGGATTCGGAACTTTCTCGGACAAATGTCCTTGAAATAAGAATATATGAAAATTAAGATAGTTTCATTTTGACGGGATTGAGGAGACAAGTGACTGATGTGTATGAATCAACCTTCGGGATTATTTCTCCATTTCAAAGGGGTTTTCTCAGTGTTTTCTGAACCATACCTTTTTATTTTATTTATTTATTTTTTTGATATAAGAATATTTATAAAATTTTTATCTAAATTGTTAAATTATTAATTTGAAGTTTTTAAACTTAAATATTTAGTTAATTTATTTTTCTTCTATTAAAGGCTTTTAAATTTGAACTGAATCATGCACAAAATATACATAATCGTCTGTTGAAAGAAAAGGACCCACAAATTGATTGTGTAAGTATTTTTCCCTCCACGAGAACATTTATTTATAAATTTTTTTCACTATTTTTGGTTGGTTTAATGAAAAATAAACTCGGTATTTAATTTCTATTATTTATGGTTTTAATTTTGTAGGTAGGTACGGGTTCGAATATTTGCAGTAAATGTAAATCAATGAGGTTGTCCTCTGCTTCATGCAAATAAACATATATATATATATATATATAAATTTACTACAATGCCCATCTGTCTGATTCTTTGGGGAATCGAAACAGATGAATTTTGTTCAGATATTCAATAATACATTTTATTTAGAATGTTTATATGTTAACTTTAGATGAACGCGAAAGTTAAAACTTTTATCCGGCCACTGCCCTATTTTGGTGTCATTGGGACCAGACCCGTTTTGATACTGAACCAAGAGTTGAAAAAAGATAAGGACCCAGTCGCTTAAATGGAAAAGACATCTGCGGGCTTAACGCAGAAGATGTCGGATCATACCCGACTGGGTCCTTATCTTTTTTCAACTCCTGGTTCAGTATCAAAACGAGTCTGGTCCCAATTGCACCAAAATAGGTTCAGTACATTATATGAAAAAAAGTTTATTTATATCAAGGGGAAACTAAACTAAGTCATTGTTTGTTTACCTACAACAAGCTTTCAAGGGTATTTCAAGGTCAAGTTCTGTTTTTAAATGGAAACCTATATATTTGTTTACATATTCTGAATCTACAAAAAAAAAAACTGAACAACTTTCATTAAACTATTTTTTATTCGACATCGAATAAACAAAATATTAATCAATTAGATCTCAGAAAAAAACCCTAATAATTATTTATAACAATTATTCAGCTTAATTATCAAATAATAATGATTAAATAATTAATTATTAAATAAATAATTATTAAATCGAAAAGTCAAAACAATGAAAATAAGTGTTTATAATGATCTTAAAACTTCATTATACACAGATTTAAGAGATTATTTTCTACTTATTAGAACAACTTAAAATTCTTGAGTTTAAAAAAGTTTCTTTCTCATGTCAATCCAGTAGATAGTTATATTGTATTAGCATAATAAAAATGGATCATTTTAATGATATATATGATATCTTAATTTATGGTGAATGTGGAAGAAGTGTTATGGGGCTGCCATTGAAATGGATGCCGAGCATTTCCTGACAGGGATACACCCTCACGAGCTTCATTTTATCGTGTTGTAAATCTGTTAAAAAAACATCAGGAAATGTAAAGGGTTCGAAGAAACTGAAACATTCCAAAATAACGAAATTGAAACTGGAATTCATCCAGAAAACTTGCGATAACACTCTGGAATATCACAGAACAGTGTGGAAAATTGATTAGATTATTAATTATTATTGAATAATTTATTTAAAAATTAAATATTTGATCATTATTATATGATAATTAAGTTGAATAATTGTTAAAAATAATTATTAGGGTTTTTTTCTGAGATCTAATTGATTTAATATTTTGTTTATTTGATGTAGAATAAAAAATAGTTCTTATGAAAGTTGTTCAGTTTTTTTCGTAAATTCAGAATATGTAAACAAATATATAGGTTTCCATTTAAAAAACAGAACTTGACCTTGAAATACCCTTGAAAGCTTGTTGTAGGTAAACAAACAATGACTTAGTTTAGTTTCCCCCTTGATATAAATAAACTTTTATTTGAAACTTTTTTCATATAATGCACTGTTTTTGAATTATAAGACTGTCTCAAGATAAAAAACTCACCCGGTATATATATGAGCCGTTTATTTTGAAAGTGGCCCAAGTCCAATTTTGAAAAAAATAAGTCAATGACAGATTTAGTTAGACATAGATATCTTCTTTTCATATTTATAATATCTCAGCCAAATGAGTACAATATCTTAATGAATTCGTCAAAATATATATAAATAAATATATTTATAAAAATATAAATACAAATATCTGAAAATAACAAATAATGAACTTACGGCACTTTCAAAATAAACGGCTCATAGATATATATAACGAATATAAATATATATGTAATTAATTTGTTAGAGGGTATAGTTTCGAAGTTTTGACCAGCATCAATAGACTTTTTAATTATAAATATTCTATTTGCTATTTCTCATGGGCTAGCCACTCAACAAATGAATTCCTTTGTTGAGTGACCAACTTACTATAACAATAAAATAAATTTACTTACATCCAATCGGGTAATTAAACCATTGAAATATAACAGATAAAATATTTCTAATTAAAAAGACTAGAGTTCCAGGTACTGTTGGTTGACCATCTTTGGTAATAAATATAATTTTACTTTCACTAAAGTTGTTCAACCAGAGATGACCGAAACAGAGAAGTTAATATAAATATTTTTTAAAACGAGTTTAATTTCAAGATCAAATCAAACACAATTAAATGTTGAAATGTTTACGTAAGAAATTGTATAAATTTCATTTTAAAAATTTAATCTAGTCTCCTCTTCTTATTTATCTAAAAAAAAAATTAATTTTGCTATTATTTATTTTTTAGGAAAAGCTATGTCATAATGCAGATAAATTTTTAAACGAAGCAATTAACAAAATAGATAATTTAAATTTTTTTGTTAAATTGATAAATATTGTGAAAAACTATTCGTTTGCAATATCACTTGAAGACAAAATTTTCAAGTAAATATATTTAAAAGATTTTTTATTAATTTTTTTTTTATTATCTAACATTAACAAATTTTTCTAATTGATTATTTTTTATTTTTTCAAGCATTTTAATGAAAAATTTGCTAACGAAGACTTGACTTGGCATGTCACAGCTAGAAGACATCTTGGTAAAATTTTATCAATTCAAGATATATCTAATGCTGAGGGATTTAACGAAGAAGATTTAAAATTGCAAATAAAGTACATAGATTATTTAATTAATATATTTTATTATTTGTTAATTGAATTTTATTAAAACTATTCTCAATTTGTTATTTTTAGGAAATGTTTTGCAGTTTATGAAAAAGCACTTGAACAACAGTCATCGGAAAAACTTTGGTCGTTATATATAAAAACTATAAATGAACTTGTTGATGTATTAGGAGATCATTTGAAAATGTTTATAGAAAATATTCTGCATTCTGTGTTAGATCGTGGACAAAAGTCAAGAATGCTTGATGAATCAGCTTATATTCAATTGGTAATTAATTCAACTTGACTTTACTATACTGACCTGGTAAGAACAGAACAAAGGTGATAACTGAAATAAATATTAATTCGAGATTGATTGAATTTGATTTGAAAACTATGACAAGATAGTAAGATATGTCTTTTTTCATAGAGTCATTTTTAATTAAATAATTACTTATTTTGCTTAATTATAACTAGAGACCGGATTTTTATCCAGTAAAAACTGCCTAAATATGCAGTTAAAAAGGCTGAAATATGCAGAAAACGCAAATATATGCAGTAAAAATTGACAAAATAAATTTTTTTATGCAATAAAAAATTAAAATTGAAGAGAAAAAGACTATATATTTGAAGGAGTGCTATGAAAAGAATAAAATGATAAAGTAAGCTATAGACACCAAGTGTGTACTTTTATTGAGTAAAACATTGGTCAAAATTCTCATTTCATTTAATACATTAAATCTTTAAACTCAAAGAAATATTAGGTTCACTTGAATAAAATCAACATAATAAATATAATAATGTTTCAAAAATGTGATCGAAAAAATACTGGGGGGGGGGGGGGGGGGTAGTTTTATTTAACAGACACGATTGTATTGCTTTTATTTTTTTACATTAACAAGCTTTTCTTATTGACGTACAAATATTAAAATAATAAATTAATGCAAATATTTCTCCGGCTGTAATCTGATCACTACACTCTTTTACACACACTTTCACACACAGACACACGAACACTCAATGACCAAAATTGGCTATAGTTACCGAAGACCATTAAAAAAAAAAAATAATAATAATAATAAAGAAATAATTAACAAAGGATCTCAAAAATAATTAAAATTTGATTCTAAGTGTGAACAATTTATGTTTACAAGTATTTTTCTAAATTATCTTCAGGTTATTATGTCTACGGTCACTTAAAATTGATTGATACGATGAAAAGGAGTGCTCCACATCCGCAAATGTAATAGGGCAAATTTAAAGGAACTTTATATATATATTTCTTAATTTTTTTTCATTCTTTCTCCGAAAATTTACTTTTAAAAAATCTCTATTTGGCGCGAAATAGACAATATTTGACAAAAAATCCTTCAAATATCCAATTTTATGCAATATTACTCATATATACAAAAATATGCAGTATAAAATTTAACCCACAGTATCCTAGAATTCCTAGATGCATGATAGATAATTGATCCCCTGGGTCGTATGTGGCGGCAAACAAAATATGCAATTGCATAGGAATCCGGTCTCTAATTATAAGGTAGAAATGTTAGAAATTTTATAATTTATTGCTTACAACTCAAAACTTATTTTTGACAAAAGAGTTAATTACCACCTTTGTGCTTAGCACGGCAGTATACGTAGTAAACAACATGAGGCACACGGTTGGCCCTTTTTTTTTAATTAGATACAAGAAAAATTTGCACCAAAAAGGAACAATCTCTGTTGTCCGGGATGGATCTTTGCATCGTGAAAATATATTTCAGAGAATAATTGAATTTAAGAAATTAATCTCTACCATTATGAAACAGGCCTGGACATGTATTTGGCATCCATGCAATGCCTTAATTCTAAAGGAAGAGAGATTCTATCCGCGTCCTTTTTAGTTATTTTCCTCGATTAGATTCCAATAAAAGATCATTTTTAAAGAGTTATGTGTCCGTTCAAGGTAAAGCATTTTAATAATAAAACATTTGTTTTATTTTTGTGAAACCTACCTTGAAATTTTACTTATCTATATATATAAAATTAAGGTTTTGTCTGTACATTGCTCCAAATCACGCCAAATTTTGGTTGCACACGTTTCAAGCAAAGTTATGAACGAAAACACCCTCAACAAAATTTCTGTCTGTCTGTCTGTTTCAGTGGTTTCCGCGAAAAGTTGCTCACAATTCACGTCAAAATGGCTAAAGGGATTATTATGAAATTTCATATTTGTATCAGATGTCTTCTAACTTACGTTTTTAGCTATAAAACGTTTTGATATTTTGACCCCAAAAGGGGGTTTGGGGGGGGGGGGGACTCACGAATGAAAATTATCAAATAACTCCTAAACTATTAACTCTACGGCAAATTTTATTATATGCAAAGTTGTAGGGGATGTGGTTTCTGACAACTTTTGTTTAAAAAAATTCCCCCAAAAACCACTCAAAAAGTGGGGAGGGTGAAAAATATGTAAATTCTTGCCCTTCAGAGCAAACTCAACCAACTTTTGTATACATAATCTGTGGGTCACTAGAAGGCTAGAAATGTAAAATCTGGGTGCGGAAGGTGGGGGGTGGGGGGTGGGGTGGAGTGAGGGAGTAAGGCGGAGTAGGGAGGTGGAGAGGGGGTCCAGGGGCGTAGTTGGGGGGGGGGGGTGCAGGGTTGTTGGAGTGAGGAGTTCAGGTGAGGGTCCAGTGGCGTAGTGGTGTGGTACGAGGGTGGGGGTCCGAGGTGGGTGGGATGCAGGATGGGGTGGTGGTGTGGGGGCGGGGGTTGGGTGCATGGTGCAGGGGTGGGGATGCTGGGTGGGTTGGAGTGGGGTGTGAGGTTGGGGGCGAGGGTTGGGTACGGGTGCATGGTGCGGGGGATAGGGGTGCTGGGTGGGTGGGGTTCGTGGGTTGGGGGTCCAGGGGATGTACCCCCTGGCTAGCAAGAAGGCCGCCGAAGGCGGGCCTTGCAGCTAGTTATTCTAATAAAAGAATAGATTTCTTAAACATTTATTAAATAATATAAAAAGTGAAAACTTATTTACGCTAGAGTCATCCTTAGAAGTTATTAATAATAAACTTGAATATAAATTGAACATTTATGGCTATATTATAAATATATCGCCCTAAAATCTCAAAAAAAATAATGTTTTCTGTATTTTTGAATCAGAACTTTTAAAGCTAGAAAGCCGAAAATCTGATCGATTCTCTGCATTGGAAATAGAAACATTTTAGGACAAGAACGAACTTTCTACTCGTTTATCTTATATAACTTCTAGCGAAGGGTGAACCGCGATTGGAATTAGGTGTACACGTCTTTGGAATTATGTGGACTTATTTTGGAATTCATTAGATAATGCCCCTTCATCTATTGTCTTCTACTTGGAAATGAAAGTGGAAGTGGAAGTAGGTGTACACGATATTAG
Source organism: Forficula auricularia (assembly GCA_024734495.1). Classification (NCBI taxonomy): domain Eukaryota; kingdom Metazoa; phylum Arthropoda; class Insecta; order Dermaptera; family Forficulidae; genus Forficula; species Forficula auricularia. The sequence goes on along the minus strand of JALMQS010000153.1, from coordinate 546,896 downwards.
GTCGTGGTTCACCCCTCGACTTCTAGAGACCAGAGACTAGAAATCCATTCCAGCTTCTGTAGCTCTCGTGACATAAACCTTTATTCTTTCAAAACCTGTATTTACCTTCGACTCCAGCACAACCTCAAAAATTTCATTTTTTTCACAATGCTACTGTCAATCCTGGATTATAGGTTGCACTTTTGGGTGTATCATTTTCTAAATATCATCAAAAATTTATTGATTTTTTTCTTTAAAACACTATTAAAAAAAATTGGAATTCTCTATTTTAGGATGATATTTTACAAACAAAAAATAAAGCTTATAAACTCATCAAGATTCTCGCTGATGCCACTTCAAAATATCCTAATTCTACTGAATTATGGTCTCGACGTCTTCACATTCTCTATCTTCAGGATAACATGCAAGAAGCTCAAAAAGTTTTCTCTCAGGCGTGTTCACATTTCTCTGATGAGAATGATTTACTTACTTTATGGAAAATGCGACTCGCTCTACATTATCAATACAAAAATGAAAATAATAATGAAATTGAGAGTATATTCAGAGAAGGTATAAATCTGCCTCTTTCGAAAGTTGTTTCTGAAATTAGACCACAATTTTTAGAATGGGTCTGCAAAAATAAAGGTATATATAAAAATTAGTAAAATAATATTTTTGATTGTTTGTTTTTAGAAAATATTAGTATATTGTATGGCAAGGGCGTAAACAGAGGAGAGTTGCAGCATTAGCTGAAAGCTTATGGCGCATTCACCTAAGTACGAATGTGAATCCATTTCACGAGTCTTAAAACAAATGCAGTGATTCACAAGAGTACTCAGGTGAATGTATTATAAGCCGAAAGGCCGTAACCTTGCTTGTTGGATGTTCCTTACTACGTTCATGCCATACACTATATTTTTACTTTACTATAATAGGGATAGGGTATGCTCAAGTATTGTAATTGTGCATGCAAAAAGTGTTTTTTTTGCTTCTTTTTTTCTAAATATCTAAAAAACGGCTGAAACTATTTTGATTAAAAAAATTGAGCGAAACCATGGCACTTCGGTCTACAAAAAAGCCCTAATAAGTGAACATCGAAAAAATTATATTTTTCGAGATAATAATTGTTTTGTCAAAATGTTTGTTAGTTAGTCTGTGCGTTAACGTAATTAAGAAACTCTTTTTACCATTGTTATAAAAAACTAAACCAACATTAAACAATAACTAATACATTTTTTAAGAAAATTTTAATTCATAGTTACAATACAGTTTCTGAGATAATAATGAATAAATAACGAAAAAATTATAATGAAGAATTTACATTAAAAATAAGCTGGCAACAACGCATTTATTTAACCTAAAAAGTGGGTTAACTTTAGTACTTTTTGAGGTTTTTTCGCTTCAGCCATTGTCGCAACAGCTTTCAATCGCTTATTAAGAACTTTTTGTTTTATAAATCTTCCATTATAATGTACTTTATCTGACATTTTTATGATAAAATATATACAAGCTCGGACAGTGTTGCCAGATTTGTCAAACGAGCACGGAATTGGCTAGTAGTGGTACATAAACAGCAAAAAGTTTTCGGCTTATGAATTATGAATCCTTATTGTCTGTTCTTATATACTCTAGCATTAACTTTTTCTAGTATTGTCGCAAAACAACTACCTTAAGCGTTATACTGATTAATTTGAAAGTTTATAATGGGAAATAAGGACAAGTTTTTTGTGTGATTTTTTATTTTTCAACCAACTTTTCGTCGACTTTTCCGACTTCTTCAGGGCTTCAAATATTTACATCACACATTCGTCTAAAGTACATTATTTTCTTTATCTCCGTTACCATTGAAGACCAACAGAAACTTAAACGTCAAAAATTTGGCACATTCACATAAACAATTTTCGTTTTCTTTTTTTACTAACAATTATATTAGACTAGCTGACGACCGGGCCTTCGGCCCGGCAGTCCACTAGCCCTGGCGGGGAGCGTCTCGTTCATACCAATTTAATAATTGAAATTTAAAATCTTACTGTAAGTATCGAAAGAATGTGCTGAATGAAATTGATTCAAAAATAAGGAAGAATAAGGAAAAGATTTATTTAACACATTGCCTAAGCACGATCACTATCTGACCAATCAGAATCGTTCTAATAATTTAACGCTTTGGCATTGGCTATGCACTGGCCAATCAGATCGTTTCCACATACATATATATCCACATACTTTTCTATTTTATATATATAGAAAGAAGAAGATAGATAAACATTCTTAGAAATAATATAAATAGACTCAGCCAAGCCAACACAGTTTTAAAACAATAGAACGGAATCATTTTGCTTAAATTCATCTTTACATATAGAAATATCAAATTTAAACTTTTTTTTTGGCTTTTCGGCCTTTCTAGCCATAAGCCATTTACGATACTATTTATTTTATTCAAATTTGTCTCTACCCCGGTGGTCAGATTTTAACCGGATGCCTCGAGTCGGATTCGAATTATTGTTGTGTAATATATCGTGGTGCATTATATGTATGTTTAGTGGCTTGTTGTAGAACATTATGATTAAACGTAAATCTAGCACAGTCTATGTTAATTATTTATTTGTGCTTATTTTCTAATTGATTATTTTTTCAGGAATTTCAGCATGCAGAAAAGAGTATACAAAGCTTTTGTTGCATCCCCCTTTTACGTACTCTTTATTTACATCAATGATTTCAATCGAGGAATCTCAAAATCCTCCATCATCTAAAGAAATAAGGAAAATCTATAATTTGGCTTCCAATTTCTTTGGAACTTCTCTAGGTAACATTTTATATATTAAATATAATATAATTATCTTGATTGTTTTATAAATATAAATAAATACAAATCTTTTATTGAAGAAAATCTTAAAACCTTTATTTAAAATCCAAACGTTTCAAGAGAGTTCCTCCCTTTATCCCTTATTTCTTAAAATTCCATTGATAAAGAGAAAAATTCTCTGGAAACAATTGGATTTTAAATAAATATTTTAAGTTAGTTTTTTACAAAAGAATTGTATTTATTTATATTAACTAATTTTTTTAATATTCTTAATTTTTTAAAAGAATTTTAAAAATAGTATATCGTCGCCTTAGAGTGTAAACCTGCTAAATTCATTTTTTATCATATATGACATATTAATACCGTTCGAAAGTGTGCTGTTCGGAAATTCAACATTTATCACTTTGCTCTTGGGGTCACAAACAAATAAAATAAAATGTTTGTAGTTTAAAATTGTATAATTATTTAAACCGGTCTTGTGTATATGTATTAACCGATTTCGATGATTCTTTTTTTATTGGAAAGGGGGTATCTTAGGGATGGTGCCATATTAATTTGGTCAAGTTCTGATGATATGATCACTATAAATAACATCACTAAAAAGAGAAAAATAAAAATAATTTTTAAGAAAAAAATAAAACCGACTTGATCGAAAAATTAAATGCAACAAATAAAATACACTAAAAGGTATAAAATAATTATTATTTTATTTAGTTACAACTAAACGACGAAATATTAACATGGAATTACTTTTTGAAGTCGGTGCCAAACAAACTATACCTATAAGCGAGCGTACCCGTCAAACGTACCAAGTAAGATCCGTCGAGTGCGATTCATAAAAGGTATATGTTTGGCACCGACTTCAAAAAGTAATTTCATGTTAATATTTCGTCGTTTAGTTGTAACTAAATAAGATAATAATTATTTTATACCTTTTTAGTGTACATATTTTATTTGTTGCATTTAATTTTTGAAGTCGGTTTTATTTTTTCTTAAAAATTATTTTTAATTCATCTAGACTTCTAACAGATTAGAAATAGCTGAGAGGCTAACCTAAACGATTGCAAGCTCACGTAGCTCTTAGTTAAAACGTGCTGACTTAATTTACAGATCAATTGAACAAATCTGACATGACTTTAATACATCACGTGATTTTACCATACATCTATCGCTCGCGTATATGTAGACAATTTTATTTCCATTAATCAATAAACGTAAAAATTCTATTTGCTTGGGCGAATTAATTAATAGAAAAGCGAATTATGTATATACATATTAATTATAATTTTAAATATATTTATTTATTTATTAATATAAATGTGTGTTTGTGTTTATTTTTCAGAATTTTGGATGAATTATATTAAATTTGAATACAAATCCGATACGCCTTCCAATGTGGCTGCTGTTTATGATCGTGCTATCAAGAATTTAGACGGACCGAATGCAGATGAATTTATGGCTCAATATTCTTTATATAAAATTAATAATTAAAAACTAAATATTTTATTTATATATTTTATAATAAAAATAACTGTATATTTTGTATAAATAAATTTCATTTCTTAACCCTACAATAATCTTAAATTGGTGGAAAAAGTAAAACTTTTATACCCTATTTGTAGTTTCGGTGGATTAATAATTTTAAATAATAAATATCTAAATCTTATATTCATATAGATTTAATATTTTCATATCTAGTCAAAAGGCTATTCCTAGAATAATAGAAATTAAAAATTAATCCTTACTTAATTAGTAGAGATTGTGGTGTTGGTGCAAGGTGTATTATTATTTAAACATCTTTACTAAAGATAAGAGTAAATAAATATTATATTTAATATTCATTTACTATGAGTTAAGTAAGGATTCTTGGACACTTGTTTCACATTAAAATTAAAAAATTAAAAGATGTAAAAAATTTTTCAATATATATATTTCGGGCTATCAACCCATCTTCAGGAAGTACAGAAAATAAGTGAGTTATTTTCTGTACTTTCTGAAGATGGGTTGATAGCCCGAAAATATATATATTGAAAAAAATTTTACATCTTTTAATTTTTTAATTTTAATGTGAAACAAGTGACCAAGAATCCTTAACTCATAGTAAATGAATATTAAATATAATATTTATTTACTCTTATCTTTAATCCTTACTTGTTTGAAACAGGTCTGGACTTGTATTTCTAAAGGAAGAGAGATCATTCTATCCGCTACCTTTTTTCAATTAGATTCTAATGATAATCGCTCACCCACATATTTATTATATAACAAAAAAGTGAAAACTTATTTACGCTAGAGACGCTCTTATAAGTAATTTAGTATACTATATAATAAACTTAAATATAAATTGTTTATTTATGCTTATATTATAAATACATCTTAAGATCTCTCAATAAAATAATTTAAAAAATTCTTTTCTGTATTTTTGAACTAGGATTTTAAAGCTAGAAAGCCCAAAATCTAATCAATTCTCCGCATTGGAAATACAAATGTTTTAGGACAAGACCGAACTTTCTACGACTTAAGGTAGTTGTTCCGCCAAATGCGTTTTCTTAGGATTTTTCTGAAATTTAGATATATTATTATTTAAATACTTCTGCATCGATTGGTGGCAAAACGAAATTTATGAACAATACAGTTCCGGAGATATTTAATTTCAAAAATCGAGTTTTTCGGGCTCTTTAGCATTGCACTATACGGGATATCGGAAAATTTACATACATATTTAATTATAATTAAGAAACCCTTCTTACCATTTTTATAAAAAACTAAACCAACATTAAACAATAACCAATACATATTTTAAGACAATTTTGATTCATAGTTACAACACAGTTTCTGAGATAATAAGGAATAAATAATGAAAAATGTATAAAAAAAAATTCTCACTAAAAACATTTTGGCAACAGCGCATTTATTTAATCAGCGAAAGAAGCATGCGCTAGATTTTTTCAAAATTATAATTTTCATAAGATGTAACGTAGGCGTTGATTACATTTTGTTAAAAAATAACAAAACGATTTTTATAGAAATTTAAAATGTATTTTATCTGTCATTTTAATATAAAAATATTCAATCTCTTACAATGGTGCCAAATTTGTCAAACGAGCACGGGATTGGCTAGAATTGGTACATAAACAGCAAAAAGTTTTGGGCTTATGAACTATGAATCCTTATTGTCTGTTCTATATACTCTAGCATTAACTTTTTGCTAGTATTGTCGCGAAACAACTACTTTAAGTTCTTAAAGTTATCATATGGAATTGTAATGCAGATACACAAACAGAAAATATATAATGTTTGAAAGCAATTTTTCAGACATTTTTTAATATATAGAGCAAAAAAAATTTAAAAATTTAATAGTAGCCTCCCGGTGAGTACCGAGTAATCTGCTAAGTTTTAATTATCAAGGTCTATTTCATTATATCTAATATTTTTCCACATATTTGTAATTGAAAGAAATCAAGTTTTGAAGTATGACTATATTGAGTCTTTTTAGAAATAAATATGACAAATGTAATATATCAGTGAAAAGTAGTAGAGTATCGATTATCCTAAACATCGGTTAACCGAAAGCGTTCCACTCGGCTTTTCACTGGCTTGAGACAGCTATGAAGTGGTTAGAACACGAAGAAAAATGTGATGCTGTCCAATTGCTGTCTTTAAAACGTGTTAGACATTTAGAGGCAAAAAACGAGTCTCAGTTCAGACGAAGAAGATAATTTTGGACTTCTTTTCCTAAACTTAAGCCTACTTTAATGTACTTTATGTAGATATATCGTAAATCAGGGTTGTCCAACCTTTTTCGGCTTACTCGGGCCACATTATGAAAAACAAATTGTCTCGGGCCACAGATAAAATAATATACTAATTCTACTGATTTTGTTATTCAAAAAGATAGTTAATAATTTTCTATAATGATATCTACCAAGGCAAAGAAGCAAAAATGACATAGCATAATAATCTATAATTTCTATTTGTTCAGAAAACTTGTTTTAAATCATTAAGCTAAAATTGAAATAATAAAAAAATAAAAAAATCATTAAGCACATCAATAAGTTTTAATTACTGAAATAATAAATATTTTATAAAATGGAAATATGAGATGAAGATTAAAAGATAAGAACTTTATTATATTTTTACCTCTTAGTGAGTGAGCTTCTAATTTTACTTTTCCTACATTTTATTCTTGAAAATAGTTAGCTTCTGTATATATATATGTAAATATTATACTTATATTCTTACAAAAACTGATATCATGAATACCTATTGTGAAGACAGAAATATTTGTTTCTGGGTAGATAATTATTATAAAATTCTAATAAGAACATTATTAAATTTTTCTTCAGATCGGTATCTAATTGTAATTCTATACCTACAATCAAACAGAAAGTTTGCAGGTAAATAATTTATATTTAATGAAAATGGAGTCGAAAATAGACCGAATTGGTGATTATTTTCCGTAAATCTTGAAATATAGTTCCAAATTCAAAATTTAGCACTTATTTTTTGAAAACTTTTCAGTAGATTTCTAGATTTCTTATTTTAGAGAAAACAAATTATCATGGCGAATTGTATCATATTCATTTTCCAGTAAACACATAATCTCAAGCAAGTTTTTGATTTTATGTAGGGACGCATTCATTGCAGTCCTGATTCGCACTCACGACCCGCGGGGCGAGAAGGTTGATAACACTGCCGTAAATGATCGGTTATCTGAAAAATCAGTTATCCTAATATTCCCAATCCCGAATTGTTTCGAATAATTGATGCTCTATTTTGTCCGTTTTTGCTTATCTCAAAAACGGTGGGTCGTCAGGAAAAAGTTACTCTTAGCAAAATAAAAGCTTATAATATTTACTACAATATTGGCTCTATTTAATTTTTCACTATTCCTTATGGTTTTTTAGATATTCGCCCGCGAATATCGTTTATTGATGAAAAAATGAAATTTCCATATTTTTCAACAAATTTTTGTCTCATCACCTCAGCCTTTCGTTTTACATTAGAAGTCCTCAGAAAGAAGTTGTAGACCATTCAATTTCCTTTAAAATGATATATACATTTATGATTTTATTTTCAAATCGTCTAGTTATAGCATTTTAAAAATTTCAGATCGATTTATACATTTTGTTTGAAAACCCCGCAATAGCCCAGTATATAGGCGGGGGGTTTCAGCTTACATTAATTGCAGGGAAAATATTTTTTCTAGGATCGTTTGGTATGGTGTCGGTATGCCAAATCTAAGTTTGCGACCTCGAAAGTGTGGGGGACAACTTTTGGTGGCCGAAAAACCTCGAAATTTTCGGACTCAAAAACTCGCACCTTTATTATTTTTACCTCCTAACTAGCCCAAACACATTCCCTAAGAAAAAAATTCTCTCCTCTAAAATGTTTTTCTATAACCCATTCGTTGACTGGACTATATAAGATTAGTTAGAGACAAAAAATACGCTATTTATTTTGATATTAAAGCATGCATAACCTCCCATCTACTTAAAAAATTTTAGTACCATCAAAAAAGTATTTGTTCCCTATAATTTTTTAGCCACTTTTACATTTAGAAAATATTTTAAAATTCTATAAATATAAAATTTTCATTCATAGAAGAAAATAATTAACTTAGAGAAACTCGAAAGAAGCTAAAGAAAAATTATTATGCTTCTACAAACGAGAGAGAGAGAAAAAAATGAAAATAAATAAATATTTGAAGAATTAGAAAAAATACATTTTTTTCTTTGATCATTTAAAAATTTATGTATAGGATTGCAGGAAAATGGGGTCGCCAACTCCCTACGCCATAATAAAATTTTTCGTGAGAATATAATTTAAATCGCAGTAAACTGCAACGGATAGTTGCTAGACTTTATCTATAGTCGTTTTAAAATCCATGCTTCGCTATAGATAAAGTAGTCAAAAATTATAGTGAATATAGAATCTCAAAATTGAGTATGTTGGCTACATCTCAATTATTCAATCCTTTATATCTCAATAGTTAGTTTTATCAAATTATCTTTTATTTAATAAAATATTAAGTATTTTATTCTGAATAAAATGACACCTTAATTTTGAAAATCGGTTTACAATTAATCGAGTTATGATGTTTTTTTATTGTCATTATTATAGGTTAGTCATAGTTTATTGGATGAGATGAAATCGGCCATCATCGAATTTTGAATATTTGAATTTAAACATTATTCATTTTCCAATACTGCCATCTTACATCGATTTGTTCAACTCGCTTGTCAAATTTATGAAAATTCAAACAATCGGTGTTTGGAATCCAGCACCATCTTTTTTTCATTTACTTAAGAATAACTAACCATAACTAAAACCACCATAACTCGGTTAATAATTAACCAACTTGCAAAAATAAGGTGTCATTTTGTTTATAAATAAATTATTAAAATTTTATTAAATATAAGATAATTTAAAAAAGTAACAATTATTGATAAATAAAGAATTAAAAATTGACAGGGCCGCCATTTTAAAAATTTAAGCCTGTATTCACTGTAATTTTTCCTTTATTAGCGACAAGTGAAGATGTGCCTACTTAAAAATTACTGAAAAAGATTTTGGGATATACATATCAGATGAAAGAAACAAGGAAAGTTCGACATTTTTTATTAATTTTAATCCGCAAATTTGAAAATTAATTACAAAGAACGCTTTTTTTGTTATACCATGTTATTTGTCGCTTTTAAGCATTATAAGTATTAAATAAAAATAATCCTTATATTCATTTTAAAAATGTACTAATTAAAATTGTTTCATTTAATTTTTATTAAACTTAAAAAATTATTAGCTAGTCTTAAAAAAGTACAAATTTAAAATCAGGTGACATAACATTAATTTAAAATAAGGTTGAAGTAGTTTTTGGAGACGGGTTAATTGAGTGGCATTCAGGGTTTTGATGATTATTGAATTAAAGCCTAACCGTTTTCCATAATTGGGAGTTTTTTATTCAGCAGAGGCTACCCATTGGATGAATCCTCTCAATACTTAATTATTAGAAAAATATACTATATTTATTAAATAAATATTAATCTAGTTTTTACTTTTTATTTTACTTAATTTTTCAATTTTTAATAGAAATTTTTTTCTCTTTTATTTTTCATGGTGTTTCGTCCATCCCTTCTTCATGTCTTCTTCTTCGCTTGTTGGCTTCATTCTACTCGTCATTTGAATCTGCACATCATAGTTTCGCATTCAATATAAGTACAAAATCTTTCTTTACAAGCATGGCGTTGAATTTATTATATAGGGATCAAATACTTTAACAAATTAGGGATTTTTCCTATAGGATGTTTTTTCTTTCAGCATTCACCCTTCAACTTTTAATTTTAGATTAGAGATTTCATTAATAAAAACAAAATAAATTAAATTAAATTCAACTTTCTTTATCCAATGCAAAGCATGGGTAAAGTATTGTAATCGCTCTCGGGGCAAGCGTGGCTTCAAGGGTCCTCAGGTAAAGACTACGGAACCCAATTGCATCAGGAATAAAAACGCTTCTAATTCGCAGACGCCTTTAACGAGGCAATTCAAATAGGCATAGAAGCCTATATCACAAATTGATTAAAGGGAACAAGGATTCTAAACCTGGTTTGGTAGACAATGCGCAGATTCCGTCCGTGAAAAAAAACAAATCTTTTCAGAAATGGCAACTTTCACATCTAGAATGTGACAGAGTTGCATTACCAGAATCGCGAAGCTCATGCAAAAAAATCATCTCTGAGGCAAAGTCATTCGACCAGAGGATAGCTGACCGTCTCGCATCTTGCCCCAATGGAAAACGGGCCTTTTTCTCGTTACACAAGGCAATAAATAGAAATTTCGCGTCTCCCTCACTTCCGCCCCTCTTTCACCCAAATGGTTCCGATAGCCACAACCCCCGCTGAAAAAAGCGAATCGCTAGCCTCCTATTTCGCAACCAACTCCACTTTAGATGACAAAAGGGCTTAACCCGCCCACTTATACCCCCAAACCAACCTCATGGGCAAAATAATTTTCAGGCCCCAAATAATCATAAAAGCCATTAATAAATTAAATTCCAAATCCGCCGCTGAGCCCGGATAACATCCCACCAATTCTCATTAAAAAAATGCGCCCCTGAACTTGCCCTATCTTATCCAAGCTATTCCAACTCTCTTACGAATCGGGCATATTCCCCAAAAGCTGGAAAATAGCCAGGGTCACACCTATTCCTAAAAAAAGGAGACACTTCTGGAAATCTCTAATTACAGGCCTATCTCGTCCCTACATCTGTTCTTTCCAAAATAATGGAATTAGTCATAAACCAACACGTCCTTCATCATAGAAAACAATAAATTAATTCACGATAGGCAATATGGATTCAGACAAAATCGTTCCACAGGCGACATCTTAACCTATGTCACCCACACCTGGAACAATACTCTAGAGGCCGAAGAAACCTTCGCTGTAGCCCTTGATATCTCCAAAGCTTTTGACCAGGTTTGGCACAAAAATCTTCTTGCCAAACTGCCAGCCTTCGGATTCACACCAACTCTTCGCAAATGGATAGAAAGCTTTCTGACAAACCGAAGTATAAAAGTTGTGGTGGATGGAACATCATCTGAATCGTTCTCCACAAACTCTGGTGTTCCCCAAGGCTCCGTAATCTCCTCCACACTTTTCCTAATGTATATAAACGACCTTTTCGATCAAACGGCAAACCCCACTCATTGTTACACGCCGACGATAGCACTCTACACGATAAACCCTCACTCCCGAACAATCGAATCAATGTTACCTCCTCAATTACTCTCGACCTAGACAAACTGAATAAATGGGGCTCACAAAATTTAGTTAACTTCAATTCAAACAAGACTCAATGTTGTCTAATTTCTAGGCGCGAAAATAAAGATTTCCCTGATATTCTCTTCGATTCGAATACCCTAAAAATGTGTGACAGCCTATCATGCTGGGCGTCTCTGTCACATCTGACCTGTCTTGGAATGAACACATCTCCTCTGTGGCGAAATCTGCAGCAAGGAAGATTGGCTTCTTATTCAGGTCCAAGCGATTTTACAAACCCCCACAACTTCTCACCATCTACAAGGCCCAAATTCGCCCCTGTCTCGAATACGGCTCTCATCTATGGAGAGGAGCCTCAAAATATACTCTTGCTACCCTGGATGCAATTCAAGAAGCGAGCCGTCAGGCTAATTGACGATTCTACCCTCACCGACTCCTCGACTCGCTGGCTCATCGAAGAGATGTCTCTGCCCTTTCCCTTTTCTATAGATACTATCACGGCAGGTGCTCTGATGAGATAAAATCAATAATTCCTCCCAAAGCATGCTTTGCACACGTAGCACGCGTTTTGCCGACTCCCAACACTCTCTCGCGGTCAAACTAGAAAAGTGCGGACCACTTCATTCGCCAATACATATATCCCCATGACTTCAAGGAACTGGAACTCTCTCCCAGCCTCTATCTTTCCCAGCACCTATAATCTTCAAACCTTCCAAAACCAGAGTGCTGCATAGACACCTACGTCTACACCCTCTCACTTAATCAACTTTCTCTTCTCTTCCTCCGGTAATGCAAGGGTCTTTCGAGATCCATAGGGGCTGCATCTTTACTGGTGCACCCCTTCTTGCATTCGATTGCATTAAAAAAAAAAAAAAAAAAAAAATGGACTCAATTAAAGTCACAAATTGTAGTATTCAATTAGGTTGAATTTTAGCACGTGACGGTTTTGCCAAAAATTACATGGGGTCTCGTCGAGAGGCCAAAAAGTGCGATTTTTTCATTTAGTGCGTGCGGATGTATGTATGGATGGATGGATGGATGTTATCGTTTTTGGCCCACGATTTTTCCACACCGTTGCACCGATTGAAATGAAATTGAAAACCTAGCATTCTTTTAACAAAATGAAGCGCTGATTAGTTTTTGGTACATATCGACCCACAAACATTAGTACTTTATTTCAGTACTTTTTAGTTTTTTCTAAATATCTTGAAAATGACTTAACCAATTTTGATGAAATTTAATATCCTAATTAAGTACCTTGGGGACCACAAAAAGGATAAATAAAGTTTTTAGTAAAATTATATTTTAAAGTACTTTACTCTAGAGTAAGAGAGTACTTTTTTAATTTTTTAAATTCTTTAAAATTTATTCATTTGAACCTTTTAATATAGCTCATTTAGCCGTGCTTAAATAAGAATGGATAGGCTTCTCTCTGTGAAATGCTAAAAATTTGGGAGGAAATTTTATAAGTAACCATAGCAACTGCGTTGTTTTCTTATCCCTTACCTTTGCAGAAGACATAGAGGAATCGACTTTAAACCAAAAATAGCGATTGATTCTCATCAAATACTTGAGGAATAACCATTCTATATTGGATTTTTGACGTTTCGGTTTTTATTGGTGACCATTGCTGAAGACATAGAGGAATCGACTTTAAACCAAAAATAGCGATTGATTCTCATCTAGTACTTGAGGAATAACCATTCTATATTGGATTTTTGACGTTTCGGTTTTTATTGGTGACCATTTCTGAAGACATAGAGAATCGACTTTAAACCAAAAATAGCGATTGATTCTCATCTAATACTTGAGGAATAACCATTCTATATTGGATTTTTGACGTTTCGGTTTTTTATTGGTGACCATTGCTGAAGACATGGAGGAATCGACTTAAAATCAAAAATAGCCATCGATTCTCATCTAATACTTGAGGAATAACAATTCTACATTAGGTTTTGACGTTTCGATTATTATTGGTAACCATTGCTGAAGACATGGAGGAATCGACTTAAAATCAAAAATAACGATCGATTCTTATCTAATACTAGAAGAATAACCTTATTGCATTCCATTTTTGATGTTTTGACTATTAATGGCAACCTCTACTAAAAACGTGGAAGAATAGACTTAAAATCAAAAAGACTAAAATCTTTTTTGGTAAACAACTCAAGCTTGAGTCTGATGGTAGAGACATTCTCTGAATATAACAGACAAAATTAATTATAAACGAAAAAGAAATCGATCTTATTTTATCGATTTCATATAAAAAAATAGTACTTTTTTATTAGGAATTTTGTAGTTTAAAAGAAATTGTATGTAAAGATTCAATTTCTTCTCTCCGAAAGCGAATCAACTAGAAATGGTAAACAGTTTTATTTTTTCCTCATTAGATAATTATTCAAATCTATTGAAATTTCATATCTGTAATTTTCATTTATTTTTTATATCAAATAATTATTATTAGGAAATTTGCATTTTAAAGGGTAGTTTATTTGAAAAAACGCTAATATTTCCGTTGAATTTTTGTTTAAAAAATATGAAATTAATAAATATCTATAATAATTAATTAATATCAATTAATTCTGTATCATTTAATACCATTTTGAACGAAATTGATTGGGTGCTTTTCGAGAAAATCGTTAAAAAACCCGAAATGAAGGGCCGTTTTAGAAACATTTTAAAATTCACCTCCATGTCACAAGTCAACATTTCGTTTCATCTAACTTTTTTTTAGCTTTTTTCAAACCCATCTCGTGCTTTCAAAAACCATCGTTTTTTGACCGCTCAGATGGTTTTTGACAATTTTCTCGAAAAGTACCCAATCAATTTCGTTCAAAATGGTATTAAATGATTCAAAATTAATTGTTTTATAATATTGATTAATTTCATATTTTTTTAAAAAAATTTCAACGGAGTTATTAGCGTTTTTTTGAATTAGACTTTAAATAAACTACCATTTAAAATGCAAATTTCCTAATAATAATTATTTGATATAAAGAGATAAAAATTACAGAGAGATATGAAATTTAAATAGATTTGAATAAATATCTAATAAGAAAAAATATAAAACTGTTGGTCATTTCTAGTTGATTGCTCCCGAGGAGAAGAAATTGAATCTTTTCATACAATTTGTTTTAAACTAAAAAATTCTTAATCAAAATGCTATTTTCTTATATAATATACATAGTGTGAACCCTCAGATAGAAGAAATCGATGAAATAAGATCGATTTCTTTCTCATTTATAAATCTTTTGGCCTATTTTATGGCGAGATTGAGACAGTAATAATTAATTAATAACAATTAATTCTGAATCATTTAATACCACTTTGAACGAAATTGATTGGGGTGCTTTTCGAGAAAATCGTTAAAAAACCCGAAATGAAGTGCCGTTTTAGAAACATTTTAAAATTCACCTCCATGTCACAAGTCAACATTTCATTTCACCTAACTTTTTTTTAGCTTTTTTCAAACCCATCTCGTGCTTTCAAAAACCATCGTTTTTTGACCGCTCAGATGGTTTTTGACAATTTTCTCGAAAAGTACCCAATCAATTTCGTTCAAAATGGTATTAAATGATTCAAAATTAATTGTTTTATAATATTGATTAATTTCATATTTTTTTAAAAAATTTCAACGGAGTTATTAGCGTTTTTTTGAATTGGACTTTAAATAAACTACCATTTAAAATGCAAATTTCCTAATAATAATTATTTGATATAAAAATTACAGAGAGATATGAAATTTAAATAGATTTAAATAAATATCTAATAAGAAAAAATATAAAACTGTTGGCCATTTCTAGTTGATTCGCTCCCGAGGAGAAGAAATTGAACCTTTTCATACAATTTGTTTTAAACTAAAAAATTCTTAATCAAAATGCTATTTTCTTATATAATATACATAGTGTGAACCCTCAGATAGAAGAAAACGATGAAATAAGATCGATTTCTTTCTCATTTATAAATCTTTTGGCCTATTTTATGGCGAGATTGAGACAGTCTCTCGGCATCGGGATCACGTTATTTTTTTTTTAGATTGATATTACGCCTAGCATTGAAATTTTATCCCTAAATTCTAGTGAGTTTGAATCGAATGATATGTTTGGGAGGTTTCTGTCGACCCGCCTAGAAATAATGCAACACTGAGTTTTCACTGTATTGAAGTTAACTAAGTTATGGGATCCCCAGTTTTTAAGTCTTCCTAAGTCTAAATTTATTGATATATATATATATATTGAGATGTCTGCTTGGTTTTTATGCGAGCAGGGGCGTTATGTAGGGTGTTGTCATCTGCGTAACAATGTACCCGATTGGAGGGCAAGTTTAGAAGGTCGTTGATATAAATAAGAAAGAGCTTAAGGGAGATAACCTATCCCTGAGGGACTTCAGCGTTTGTATGGAA
The DNA here is from genome assembly GCA_024734495.1 of Forficula auricularia. Classification (NCBI taxonomy): domain Eukaryota; kingdom Metazoa; phylum Arthropoda; class Insecta; order Dermaptera; family Forficulidae; genus Forficula; species Forficula auricularia. The sequence continues at coordinate 530,937 of JALMQS010000153.1, read as the reverse complement.
GTAGGAAGATGATATTCCACCGATGACAACCTCAATTCTAGGGTCTGAAAGAAAACTTTCGAACAACTTGCAGAGTTTCGGCGCAAGGCCGACGGAGGTCAATTTGGCAAGAAGATTTTTGTGCCAGACCATTTCGAAGAGCTTTTGAGATGTTTAAAGCTGCCGCGAGGGTCTCATTCCCGGCCTCCAGGGTTTTATTCCAGATATGAGTTACAAATGCTAGGATGTCTCCGGTCGACCGGGAATGCCTGAAGCCGTATTGGCTATCGTTTCGGAGGATTATTCCCTCCTTCTTCAGGTTTTTGAAAGGTCAGTGAAGTAAATACATAGTGACATTAGTCTCCTCTCTCAGTGGCACTAACAATATTATACAGTATTTCATTCTCAGCAGAATTTACTACACTTTTTTTTCTCCACCTCCTCTTCCTCAAAACTAATATGAGCTGCCCCTCCCCCCTAGGTGAAATCCTGGGCACGCCCTTGTACCTTTATAAGAGTAACAAGTAAAATATTAATAAAAATGATAATAAAATTTGAAGTACAAAACTTTATTTTTTGTCCAGCTAATAGGTTATAATAGCGACAAAATAATAAACAAACAAAAACATTCAGAGTAGACATTAATGGATAATGGACCAACACACTGTGCACTAGGGTGGTCTTTATTTTGGGTATTTTCTAAATTTTACGTTGACAATGGCCCATATGGTTCGAAATAAATTTAAAAAAATATGCCCCAAATTTCAAGTCTCTATCTCAATTATAACCTGTGCCCCAGCAATGTAAGATTCTCATCTAAATAACATGGGGTTTTTGGCATTAAAATATCAATTTTTTATTCCGGCCTAAGTAATAGTTCAAAAAATTGAAACTATGTAGACTTTATTCTTATAATACTAGCTATCCATCAGAATTATTATAGATTTTTAGCTATTATAATTTTGGAGTTACAGCTAGATAAAATACTGCTATATATTAGTGTTACTAAGTTATGGACTCCAAAATTATACTATTATAAGGATAAAGTCTACAGAGTTTTAAATTTTTTGAACTATTATTTTGGCCTGAATAAAAATTGATATTTTAATGCCAAAAACCCCATGTTATAATATTTAGATGAGAAACTTACATCTCTGGGGGCACAGGTTATAGTTGAGATAGAGACTTGAAACTTGCGAGATATTTTTTTTTTTTTATTTCGAACCATATGAGCCTCTGTCAGCGTAAAAATTCGAAAATATCCAAAATAAATACCACCCTACTGTGCACTAACATTCTATTTTTCTTAAATTATATGCTATCGGGAAATCGGGATTTATTTTGATTTTTCAATAACTATTCAAAATTCAGCATATTTATTCGACTTATTATGAGTTTTAAAATTTTTTCTTGATTGATAGAACCGAGGGTGAATCGCGATTGCAATAGGTGTATACCGTTTTTGGAATTATGTGGAATTATTTTGGAATTCATTAGATAATGCCCCTTCATCTATTGTCTTCTACTTGGAAATGAAAGTGGAAGTAGGTGTCACGATATTAGGTCGCGGTTCACCCCTCGGATAGAACTATATGCGGCCTGCGGCCGCCCCTTGTTTTGGCCGCCCGCGTACGGTGCACGCACTGCACACCTGCTAGGATCGGCCCTGGTCCACCGAATCGTCCGATATCGGAGCTACTGTGAAATCTCTGCATTAAACCTAGCTGGGCGCGAAATTCTCAAAAAGCTTTAAAATGTTTCCACTCTTTACTTTACCATACAGGGTATGGTCAAGTATTGTAATCGTGCATGAAAAAATTGTTTTTTTTTATTCTTTTTTCGAAATATCTCAAAAACGGCTGAAACTATTTTGATTAAAAAAATTGAGCGAAACCATGCCATTTCGGTCTGCAAAATAACTCTAATAAGTGAACATCGAAAAAATTAATGTTTCGAGATAATAATTGTTTTGTCAAAATGTCTGTTAGTCTGTCTGTTGGTCTGTGCGTTACCAAATTTTTGTGGACGAGCTAGCTCAAAATCTAGTGTGAATATCAAAACCAAATTCCACACGTAGTTTTGGTCCAGTGAGATTAGATTAGCTGATTAGATTTTGGTGCATATCGACCCAAAATTAAGGGGGGGCGGGGGGAATTAAAAATCTAGGCCATTTGAGCAAACTCAACCAAATTTTGTATACATAATCAATGGACCCCCAGAAGTCTAAAAATGCAAAAACTAATCGCCCAAAATAGAGGGGAGGGGTCAAAAAATGAAAATCTTGGCCATTTACCAAACTCAACCAAATTTTGTATACATAATCAGTAGGACCCCAGAAGTATACAAATGCAAAAACTAATCCCCCTACATGATTATAAATAATTTTAGGGGCCAGGTTGTATGGTAAAGTCAAGTAGATGGCCACATCAGAACACGTCAGCTTATTTGGATTATACATTCATTTTTTATTTTTGTGTAACTTTTTGTAAACTGTTGAAAATGAAACCTGACGAAGTAAAGAGTGTTGATATCGGATGGTGCCCGGGGCAGCCAGCCGGGCGTGCAGGGGGTAAACCGGCTCTCTGTCTTCATTCTGCCTACATTCCTCTTGTTCTTTATCTTGAGCAGCTGCTGCTCCTCCTGGTGTCCATTCCACGGACAATCGGAGCCGCCATCGACATCCTCCACTTCGAGAACCTTGCCGGTTTACATCCGCGCCGCAGGCCATTTACACGTAACTTATTACACTTAACTATCTCTAGCCAATATTTGAAATCAATTTTTTTTTTTTTTTGAAGAAGGGAGGAGAACAACGCGAGCGCACATTTTAACAACAGCAGCCCGCGGGTATGTATGATGCTATAAAATGCAAACATATACCCTTTGATTTTATTATATAGTATATCAAAATGAGAAGAGAGAGATTAAGAATTCATTCCCAAATAAAAAAAATGTATCTAAATTAGGGACAATAAATTCTTTGATGACTTTTCGATAAAAAAAAAAAAAAAATCATCAATGAATTGAAAAAACCTAGATTAATATTTTTCATTTTTAATTATATATAGGTATATAGTACCTAGTTATATTTGCGACCTTAGTAATTAAGTTTTTTAAAAACTAGGTTACAAATATTCTAGGTGGTAGTGCTATGGGTGTAGTTGCTTGGATAGCTTTGATTTATATCTTATTTCAGACTTTTAGGATCTAATGTGGGTGCCGGATGATGTAGGAGATTTATTTAAAGAGTTTATTTATTTAATAATGTTTTAATGTTCTTTGAAGTTAGAAAATGTTTATAATAATGTTTTTCACACTTGATATTGGATTGGACACTGTTTGGAACTTTTTTGAAGATGTTTTGAAGAAAGTTTTAAATTGAATGTAATGGAAGGCAGAACAGAGGTAGTGAGGAAAGAAAAAATTAACACATATCATATAAGGTGTAATTTATTGGAATCCTTCCTCCTTTCCTTTCAAACCGACGTTTCGGAGGATTTTTCCCACCTTCTTCAGGGTTTCAAAGGGTCAATGAATGAAACAAATAAAATGTTTCCTTCTTCTCTCCACAGTAGTGTTCAAAAACTTTCTTCATTTTTAACAAAGGCATAGAAAAACTACCTCTGGGCTGCCTTCCATTACATTCAATTAAAGTTTCTACCAGTCCGTCTCTCTCCAGAGAAAATTTCGCTGCAAAAAAAGTTTTAAAGTTTGAAAAGCTATACTGGGTTGGATGGAGGGTAGTACGGGTCAACCGTTTTGTGTCGAACTTAATTATAGTACGAATAACACAGGAGAATCAGGTGAAGTACAAGATGTAAAATATACTGGTTAAACCGTCATTGTTGGTCCAGTAAATGTGACGAGTACTCACTGTTTTTCGGGCAGCGATTCACTGTTAGAATAATACTGTAGGGATTTTATCCTGTTGTAACTAGGAGTCCGTACGAGTCCTGCCTCGGAACGATTCTACAGTGTCTGTACGCCAAACGATTCTGATTTGCGTGACTGCGAAAGCCTCTTTTATACAGATTTGCGGGGGCTGAGTTTGCACTATTCATGACATCACTAGAAGTGCAAGCTTGGAGTATTGAAGCATTTAACTTACATACATTAGTGTGGTCCTTATTTTTAGTATTTTCGAATTTTTACGCGGGCGGACAAGGGTTCATATGGTTCGAAATAAATAAAAAAAAATATCCCCCAAGTTTCAAGCCTCTATCTCAATTATAACCTGTGCTGCACACCGATGTCAGTTTCTCATCTAAATAACATAGGGCTTTTGGCATTAAAATATCAATTTCTTATTCTGGCTAAAGTAATGGTTCAAAAAATTTGAAACTCTGTAGACTTTCTCCTTATAATAGTAGCTATCAATGAGAATTATTACAGATTTTTAGCTATTATAATTTTGGAGCTACAGCTAGATAAAATACTGCTATTTCATTGGGAAATTTTTCACACAGGTGGTTGCCCGTTGCCTTCCCCTGGACTTAATGAACTGCTTTACATTTTTGACAAATTTGAAAATTTCTGACTAAGGTGAGATTTGCTCCCGAGGTAAACTAAACTGTAAAAAGTGTGTGACATATAGTAAAATATTTTACTCTATAGGCCAGACCTGGAGAGTCCGTCACTGACTTTATATTAATTCTGAAAACACTAATAAAGAACTCAGACCGGGGCATTATATTTTAGCACACTTCCCTTACATTTAACGATGGGAAATAAAAAAATTCACATGAAAATAATCACTATTGTGTATATTGTATCGTAAGAAAGGAAATCCCTTATTGTAGCAATTTAGCTTTAACCATTTGGTGTTAATATTTTTATAAGGAATTAACCAACAAAAGGGTAGTTTAAGAAAGAAAGTAAAATAATTAATTTTGTGGGGTCAAATTGTATATTTAATCTTGATGAGTGAGGTCGAGGTCGAAAATATAATTTTTCTAAAAACTTTTGTGGACCGATAACTAATCACCAAAAAAGTAATCAGAGCTTTATTTTGTTAAAGTAATGGTAAGTTTTCAATTTCATTTCAATCGGTTGAACGGTGTGGAAAAAATCGACGACGAAAAAAATGCGAACATAGGGCAGTGGTTCTTAACCTTTTGTTAGTCGCGGCCCCCTTAAAATCCTAAAATATTTTCGCGGCCAGTACCTCCCCCCACCATTAGGTAACATACTCGTAATTACTCGTACAAAAAAAAAAAAAACTCTCAAATGTAGCAATATTCATAAATGTTCTTGAATACACTTCCCTAATTTGTCTATTCGCACTTCAATTGCGTTACTTTTAAAGCTATTCGCATGCATGAGTCTATTCGAGTCGATTACGTTGCTTCGTTTTAATATTGACCATTGTGGAAAAATCCCTTTTCGCACAGATATGTGAAACAAACGGCAATAAATGTTGTATGGCTATGGTGAACAGGTACCAAACATTGTTTCTTGAAAAGTGAATTCAAACTTAAATCCTTTATCCATTCAATCAGAGTGTCATCGTGGGTCGGTGATAAATTGGTATTATCCCAGTTATTCTAGGAATCTCGAATCCACAATTTTCTGCTATCAATTTCAATATTTGGAAAATATTTGTCAAATTTTTCAATTAATTTTTGAAGATGAATTAAATAATTTGTATGTTCTTTATCAAATTCACATTTCTTTGTAATCATTTGAGAATATTTCGAAAACATTCGATTCTATTCTTCGAATCCATGTACGGAGTTTCATTTTCATCCCCTCTATTTTATTTCACATGGAAAAAAATGTATGTTGATTTCCTTGTATAGATAAATTTAATTGCTTTATTAGATTGTCAGTAATAACACTTCTTCTTCTTCTTCTTCATCTGCTCTATATGCTTTTGCCTGTTCTTCCAATAAGAAAAAAAAGAATAAAGATGTTAGTTTCTTGCTGCGACATCTTTCCATCTTTTTTTTCGGCCGCCCTCTGCTCCGTGTGCCACGTGGGCGATTTTCCTTCACCATTTTTGCAAGGCGGTCATCCGTCATTCGTTCCACATGTTCCCCCCATCCTCTCTTTCTCACATCGATCCATTCCACTATATCCTGGATTTCGCTTAGTTCTCTTAGATCTTTGTTGCGGATTCTATCCCTTAATGTTTTCCCATGTATAGCCCTTATTATTCTCATCTCTGTTGTTCGGAGTAGTTGTTGGGTGGTAATTGTTGATGCTCTGGTTTCTGCTGCATATGTCAACACTGGACGTACGCAGGTCTTATAAATTCGTACTTTGCTTTTTGCTGACATATATTTGTTTTTCCAGACCAAACCATATAGACATCCAGCTATCCTAGCACCTTTTGTTACTTGGGTTTTAACCTCTTGGCTCAGATCTCTGTGCGCCGAAATCTCGGCTCCCAAATAGTTAAATTTTTCAACTTGATCTAATGTTGTATTTTTAATTTTAATTTCACAGTTAAGGTGTTCTTTCGCTATCAAAAGACATTTTGTTTTTCCAATAGATATTTCCATATTTAATCTTTCTGCCATTTGATCGAATTTTGTTTGCAGATTTTGCTCGCTGTCCGACACCAAAACCACGTCATCAGCATAGCACACATCCTGTATGGAGTTTTCTCCCATTTTGTATCCAAGATGGGTCGTCAAATATGATAAAATTTTATCCATAATGAGATTGAAGAGCAAAGGACTTAACGAATCGCCCTGCCTCACTCCACTTGTTATTGAAATAGATCCCGATATCTGGTTATTCGATTTTATTTTTGCTCTTGTATTTGTGTTTAGATCTTTAATTATCCTAATTAATCTTTCTGGAACCTCTCTTTCTCTGAGACAACCTATTATATCTTCTAATCTTACCCGATCAAAAGCTTTTTTAAGGTCTATGAAACATAAGTATATAGTAATAACACATTTCTTGAAAAATAGATATATTTGATATAGTATAAAAATTGTAAACCTAGACATATAAAAAATATTTACACGGTTTTATTCAACTTGTAATTTTGTCTGTCTGTTTGGGTCAAATTTACTTATGCGCTCAAAGTTTTCATTTAGTTTAATCATGTTTAAAAATAATGAGATGTCATTAAATTCATCGCCTCTTATAAAAACTATAATAGTAACATATTTTTTATTTGTAAAGATATAAAAACTTAAAAAATTCTAATATTTTCGCGGCCCCCCTGTTAAGAATCGCTGACATAGGGTACAGTCATCCATCCATTCATCTATCTGCACGCACTAAACGAATAAATTGCACTTTTTGGCCTCTGGCGAGAAACCCCATGTAATTTTTGTCAATACCGTCACCTGATAAAATTCATCCTAAATGAATACTACAATTTGAGACTTTGATTGAGACCATGAGTTCCGTAGTCTTTACCTGAGGATCCTTTGAATTCGCCCTTGGCGTGAGACCGATCCAATCTTTATCTGCTTCGCATTGGATAAAGTAAAAATGGGTAAATGGCTTGCGCCTTTTTGTGGTGGGGTATTCATACCCTTAACTGATGTGCCAATTCAGTTGTCTATATAGCAGGGGCTATATATCTTTATTTATTTATAATAAATATGTATTTAATCCCATTATCTGAGGTCTGGACTGATGCTAGTGGCAAACATTGAGCGTGCCACAACAAGTTTGAACATGATTGTGTCTGGTGATGCTTCCCCCACTCTCTGATCGCTACAAGCCTGCACGCAGGGCCGGATTAAGGGGCAAGCGAAGCAAGCGGTCGCTTGGGGCGACGAAGAAAAAATGTGCCGGTAGTCTTCACAGTTTTTTTTTTTTTTAAACTTGGACTTGGGGACCTTCTGAGTAAAAATTGATCCCTTTTTTACTAAAAATAAATTATAGAGTATACTCTATGAAATAAATAATGAAAAAGAAGATTGTTTGGATAAGAAGAAAATTAAATTATTCTTAATAATTTCAGAATATATGCAACTAATTTTTGTTATTTTAATTTTCGGGAGTACCTATCAAGAGTCGAACTAAACGTTTATTTATTCATATTTCATGTTTTCATTACGTAAATTATTGCAGGAATATAATTTTTTGGGTGTAATCTAAAAAACTCTTAAATTTACCAAAATTATAACTGCTAACAAATTGATTATAAATTTCTTTTTCAAAACAATACAACAGTTCATATTGAATTCTATGGGAAACATATTTCATGCTTGTAGTAAAATTTCCTCTTAGTCCAGCCCTGCCTGCGCATCGCTCAGTTTGTCTGTAGCAATCTTCCGCAGTATCACAATATTAATGTACGGAGATAATTAATCTTTATTGAAAATCGACATAGGAAAAAAATTTCAATACGGGCGAAACCTTCTGACATAGTGTATACATAATAATCTACCTGATCTTTGATAAAATTGTCCTTAAATAAATTAATTCTCCTATAATTAAAATACAGGTATGAAAGTCGGAAGTTGTTCTTTTTTCGAAAAAATTTTCATCCACTTTTTCAAAGAAATAAGACACTTAATTTTGATATTAAATATATAATAAAAAGGTACCATACTTTTTTCAGCTAATGCAGAATTTTATTTATCAATTCTTTTATGATTGGAGTGAAATTTTCTTGCCTTTTTTATAAATGTATGTCAGAGGAAATTCTTCTTTAGGGTTAGGCTAACTGCTCGGATAGAGTGTTAGCACTCGGGTTCATCTCCTGAGGGGGCGAAATCTTCTGACATATACATAATAATCTACTAAGATCTTTGATAAATTTGTCTTAAATAAATAAATTTTCATATAATTAAAAGAAAACAAGGAAGAAATTTATTTCTTAATTTGAATTCACCTACAAAAACGACTCTTATTTTAAAAGATTCACATTTACCACCTCTTTTAAATTCACTCTTATTAGTATTACATTACTACATAATATTGAGCATTAAAAAGTGTTTTTTTGCTTTGTATTTTCGAAATATCTTAAAAATGGCTGAAACTATTTATTATTCGCTCTATGAGTTCTTTTGGTAAAAAAACCTTGTAACGTGAAAAAATGTCGTTGTAGTAATTTGGACTCAGTGTATATAAAAGAGCCAATCAGTATTCGCACGACGGCGTATAAAGGGATTTGGCGCGTCTATTTTTGTTCTAATTTCTAAATTTTATTGTAAAAATAATACTTATATTTATCATGCATATTTTATTAAATTAAATAAAATGGAAATGAACAAAATAAAAAATAAAAAAACAATTTAGTTTTAAAAATATTATATATTACAACGAATCAAGCAAATACAAATATTTACAAAAAAAATCTTCTATTTCATTTTTTTCTAAATTACAAAATATTTATTTTTTTATTATTTAAATATTTTTATTATTTTTTTTTACATATAATACAATAAATCAAATTTTCGAAAAATTTCTTTTAATAATAATAATACATGAATAAAATACCTGCTATATTTTTTAGGTTATTTTTAATTGTATCATGACGCCATTTTAAGAGAACTGGCAAGTCAATATACAATTAATTACTATAAAACTATAAGAAAATTAAATTGAAAGTTTATTTTTGCCGAGAGTAGCAGAATTTTAGGAGACATTAAAAGAGTGTGTCTTCTGCTGGAATTATACATTTTTAATTTATTTATAATGAGACTATAGTTTCGAGAGCTTTCCCCCTTTCATCAGCCTATTACAATTGATTCAAATGAATTAATGTATGTAAGTGAGATTTACACAGCCCAAACCACGTGTAAATCTCACTTAACAGCCCAGACCATGTGTAAATCTTACTTACATACATTAATTCCTGTGAATCAATTGTAATAGGCTGATGAAAAGAGCAAAGCTCTCGAAACTATAGTCTCGTTATAAATAAATTAAAAATTTACAATTCCAGCAGAAGACACACTCTTTTATTGTCTCCTTCAATTTATAAGACAATTATTTTATTTTTATTTTATTTTTATAAATGGACATGATAAAACAAATAAAATAATCTTATCCTATAGTAAATTAAAAAATATTCGGTCTATAAATTTATTTTTGTGGGGAATTTATTTAAAAAAAATTAAAAATTCAATGGACCTATTGACAATCTTTCTGAATATTTGGTAAAAGTGGAGAATAAAGTCCGTAACCTCACATGGAAATACTGTCGCCATATTCGAAAATTTGAATATGTGAAAATATTGTCCGGTATATTCGATTCTGCTCAGTTCTGCGGTTTTAGGAGACCTCAACTTTGCGATAACGCCAAAAGCTCAATAAGTGAAAATTTAGGAGCCAAACTGCTTGTTTACATGTGACGTCACTGACTCTATTCTCAATTTTATTATAATTAACCAAATATTATTAGGTTTTTGACTAGCGAGTTTTCTTCAAACTTTGATCTCAAACTATCCAAGTCATCATTGAAAATAATTCCTTCGCTGCTACCAGCGTATCATAAATAGTCCAAAACGTTGTTAAAAATAATAAATAAATAAAAATAAATCTTTATTCAATTTCATTGTTCTTATATTTAGAATTATATAAAAATATTTCATTGAAAATTTATTTTTTTACAATTTGGTGACCAAAACGAGATTCCCTAAATACTAATAGTATTGGCGAAAATCAGAGGCTCTAGTTTTAACAGAGAAATAAATGTATTATTCTCGAGGGGTGAACCGCGACCTAATATGCCTTACATCTATTTCCACTTGTACTTCCAAATATTTCCAAGTACTTGCAAATATTTCCAAGTATTCCAAATATTTCCAAGTAATTCCATATATTTTCAAGTACTTCCAAATATTTCCAAGTACTTCCAAATATTTCCAAGCACTTTCAAATATTTCCAAGTACTTTCAAATATTCAAATATTTCCAAGTACTTCCAAATATTTCCAAATACTTCCAAAGAGGTGTACATCTACTTCCAATCGCGGATCACCCCTCGATTATTCTTATGGGAGAATCGATTTTGTTTCGCCGATAATCAATAGATGTCAGGAGAGTAGAATTCGTGTGCTTTCACATGTAATTATTAATTTTATATTTCCTCAAAAGATGTCACGCCAATTGCTATTGCAATGTATGAATAGCGACTTCATTCATATATTAAAAATTAGAAGATATTATCGAAATTGATTTATTTTTTTTTATCACTTGGAATTCTTTCCTTTGGACTAAGCGATAATATTACAATATAATTCTTAATTTAAAAATTGAAAACAAAAAGAAAACTTCAAAAATAGTTGAATCCACGAAACTTATATGAATTGAAGTTTTTTATTGTTAGGCCCTTAACTTTGTTTGTTACTTAGCGAAACTACAATCGAAATATTGTCAAATATTTTATGTATTTCATGTTTTTAATACCACGCACCTACGCACTTTATAGTATGTAATAATGGTATTTTGAAAAGTAGTTAATAATTAATTTCCAATAATTTTAAAATTTAAAGAAAAAAATGATGCAATAAATTCAAAGTTGGTTCTAGTTGAAGATTGAGTTTGGTAAGGAAAAAAGAAGTTATGAGAATATATTTAAGAGCCATGTTTCGTAGATTCTTAGTTGAGGATTTTTTTTCAATAAATGAGACATCTTAACTAATTTTTTCTGGCATTTACATCATTTACAAGTTAATTTATTCTGATTTAATTAAAATTGATAAAATATTGGTAAGATAAATAGATTATTGGTAATAAAATATACATTTTTTTTAGGACATAATTTTTTCTGAAATCACACAGTAAATAGTAAATGGTTTATTTTTTTAAATTATTTTTGTGAATTTGTAAAATTGATACTTAAAACATGCCTCAATTATTTTAAGAAAGATTTTTTGTTGTTTAAAATTTAAATGATCAATTTTTCATATACGCATATATATATACTAATGGATATTAATATTTTATGTTCTTTTTTTGTTTTTCATCAATATATTTTTTTTATAATATTTCAAAAAATAAAATAGTTCTTTTGTAGAAAAAAATAATAATAATAAAAATGAAATGATAGCCAGAGCAGAGTCAATTTAATTGTGAAGGCAACTGAAGAAGATCATTTTGCTTACAATTTTTCACTCGAAACACTCATTTCTATTTTTCTAATAGATATATCTAATACCTTTACTACTATAGATATGCAATTTTGAATAAACCATTTTTTAAATATATATTATTTTTTTTTCAAATATCTAGATTTTAGCACAGGGTTTCTTTAGTTTATTCAATTTCTATTAATAAAGGGAGAATTGTCACGAAAAGTTTGTATTTGAAATAAACGTTTTCAAATTGTTTTTTATAAAATGTTTGTATTTATTTATATACACAAACATTTAATAAGATTTTTCTAATATATATTTTTCATTTGTATTAATTTTTGAATGAGCAGTTTCGATCACCATTATTTGACTATCTTCAGTAGGTATAATTCTAATATATCTTTTATTTTCGTCCATTTTTTTCTATTCTATTAACAACAATATTTTTTTTATTATTTGAGTGAGCAAATACTACAATATGGATTATATATACAATATACTTTTTTTTAATTTTATCATTTCTTCAGATGCACGACACAAGTCTGGGTAAATATCATTTGAAATCAGTTTTTTTTTTCTTTATTCGTTTTAAAAACGTTATGTTTAAGGAAATATGTTTTTTATTATTTTTTTTTATATTTTTACGTTTTAATATAAGAATTTCTCTAATTTACAACATATACGTATTTATACAGAGTGTCTGAGAAGGAAATATCAATTCTGTAAGAAAACAAGGAATTTGTCATTTTAAACAAAAAGTTGATATATAAACATGTATTCTAATTTGATTGGTTTCCAAAATAGAAAAGGAACAATAGCTTTTGGTAAAGATCCCGTCAAAAGAGTCATTTGATTATAAAATTATCTAAAAAAAAGACTTTTCATAAAAGCAACTACTGTTTTGGAAATAATAAAATTTCACATTATAGTTTCATATAGGGGTGCGCATTAAATTGGTTTATTTCGAAAACAGTTGATCTTATGAAAAATACATTTACAAGATTTTTTATAATAAAAATGTATGATCTACAAGTGTGATAATAGCTATTTTTGATATACAATCAAGAATTTTTAAAAGTAAATCAAAGAGGATGTATTCTGTTTGGTGCAAATAAACTTAATGAATAAATATACTATAATTTTATTTGTTATTTTTGTTGATGATGTTGGCCTTTATCTTCAGAGCTCTTATATTTTTTTCTAAATATTAATATCAGTTTTTTTCCCTGAGCATGAATACTCACTTACAAACAAATTTTCATTTAATTGAGTATTCATGCTCAGATGAAAAAACTGAAATAAATACTTAGAAAAAAGTTTTCGAAGCTATAATCTCTAACAAATAAAATTATGTCAATATTTTTTACTTTATGGTTAAATCCGACATAGGGGGATCGGGTTAGCCGAGGGGTTAGCGTACCAGCCTGCTAATCAAGGGGACCCGGGTTCGAATCCGATTCGAGGCAACCGGCTAAAAATCTGATCCCTACATAGAAGACATAAATTAATAATAGTATCCTAAATTGGTTGATGGCTAGAAGGGCCGAAAAGCCAAAAAAAAAATCGGACATAGATGGCCCTGGGCTCGTTCGTGTCCCTAGTTTTTGACTGGACTGTACTTACAGCCTAATAAGGCAGGACAATGACGTGGTCAAATCACTTAGGCTAAAATTGGAATGGATCCTCATAATTGAGAACGATCACAGAATAAATAGATCGAAACGTCATAGTATAATTTGAAGGAGACAATAAAAGAGTGTGTCTTCTACTGGAATTATAAATTTTATTTATTTATAACGAGACTATAGTTTCGAGGGCTTTCCCCTCTTCATAAATTAATTCCTGTGAATCAATCGTAATAGACTGATGAAGAGGGCAAAGCCCTCGAAACTGTAGTGTCGTTATAAATAAATAAAATTTATAATTCCAGCAGAAGACACACTCTTTTATTGTCTCCTTCAATATATAAAAATTCTGCTACTCTCGGAAAAAAACTTTCACTTTAATAGTATAATTTGTTATTTGTTTCAGTAAATAGTTATAATTAATTATGTGTGATTTAAACAAAATTTCAACATTCAATAAATTTAATAACAAAAATACAATCTTTAACAGCTACCTATATATCAAATAAAATTATATATAAAGTTTTTTATTTATATGTGTGTATATTTATTTGCATCAAGCATATTACTTTCTTTGATTTACTCTTGACTATCAACAATTCTGCTATTCTCAGTAAGAAAACCTTTTTCCATTTTTAAGCAAACGAGATATTTACGAAAAATCAAATTTTCCTTTAGGTTGTTTTAAATAATAAGGTTTTTTTTTTGTTTAAAATAATTCATATTTCCTACTGAGATATCTTGTATAAATATATATATTAAATAATAACTGGGTAATAATATGAATTTTAATATAAATAAATATATTTTAATATTTTAAAGGCACCAGTTATTTTTTTTTCTTTATCTCTAGCCGCGAGGAGGTTTGTCTATTCTTTTTTTTCCTAAATTTAATAAAAAATAAATTAGCAGGATAGTATTTATACACAGTCGTAGGTAATTTGATAAACGAGGATCGTAATACTTCTAGTTCGTGTCCATACAAGCAAACCACACTTTGATTTAGAACGGAAGTTCGCTCGCTCTTTAGAGTAGTAAATTAAAAATCAAAATTATGGTTTTCTGCGAATAAATTATAAAAATGAATAAGTTTGTGAGTGTCATGTCAGAAAAAGCCTGGATTGGTGTGTTCGATCACACAGCGTTTGCAGTATTTTTTAACCGCGCGGTAACCCTCGAGGGAAATCTGACAATCCTGGATGTTAAGCTGCTGCAGGCCTCTGCAGTAGTAGGCGATACACTGCACGCCCCTGTCGGTGACCAGATCGCAGCTTCGCAAGCTTAACTTCTTCAGGTTGGGACAGCTTTCGGCGAGTGCTCGTAGTCCGGCATCGCTGACGTCGCATTTGCCGATGTCGAGGGCTCGTAGCCGGGGACAGGATCGTGCCAGGACGGTGATCGCGTCGTCGGAGACCGCCTCGCACCCGCGGGCGTTCAGGTACCGCAGTTTGTAGCACCGTCGGGCGATCACCTTCAGCCCTGCGTCCGAGACCTGGTCGCATTTCGCCACCGACAAGTACCGAAGCGTCGCGCCCAGCTTGGCCAGCTCGTAAAGCCCGAAATCAGTCACCTGGGTGCAGTCGGACACACTCAGTTCTCGTAGTCCTGAGCAGAAACTCGGCACGTATTTGATGCCTGCGTCTGAAACAGAAAAAATACACAAACATATAAGAGAAATATTCAAGGAATCGAGAAAATTTTTAATACTAGCGAAGCTGAGGTTTTGCTTCATTTACCAGGTGTCCCAAAACCGGGAACAGAGGGTACGCCAGCTTATAACTGTCCAGGACCTTATTTTATTGTTAATAATTATGATTAATTTAAAAGACTTTGAAAAACAAATTCGTGACCCCCTGCCCCCCGCTGTTTGTAACCTGTATTTTATTATGTTACAAATATCAAATCCGTACAACATTTTTATTAATTTTTATAATTAGGTATCGGCTAAATACACAACTAAGAACTTATAATAGACATATTTTTACATCGCCAAACGCCTCCATGGAAAAGCGATACGACAATAGTAGATTAATAACGCGCGTGCCTACCCAGAATTAACCACAGAAGCTTTGAAGTGTTTAATTCCATTTGCCACTTCTTACTTGTGTGAGTTGACGTTTTCGTCAATGTCCCAAATAAAAAGTAAACACAGAAATCGTCTAAATTTAGAAAACGATTTAATTCTATGGTATGTGTAGCAAAAACGGATCCTCGATGGGAGAAATTAGTTAACGAAAATATTAATGTGAATGTGACTAATTTATTTTGTTGATTTCTGTTAACATTTTTTTTTAAACACTTTGTCAGTTCGTTTAGCTTTGTCATTCATTTATATATAGAGAGAATTAAAGACCAATTTTTAGTTAGAGAAGCGACAGAAACTTTACAAACCAACTGATTTAAAAAAAAAACGTGTCAATACATTATAAAATTAAATCTAAAAACAATGTCCTAGAGTGTAAGCCTGCTAACTCACAACAAGGATGTTTTACTGGACAGACAAAAAACAACATACGATCGTAATTCTAAGTAGCAGTTATACTTGGACGATGCTGCATCTCTTTTTCTTTCAAACGGTATTAATGTGTTATATATGATAAAAATGGATTTATCAGGTTTACACTCTAAGACGATGATATATTAAATCTCTATCAATACCTAGTTAGGCTATTTTAAAATGATTTTTTTCATGTTTTTTATTTCAAGTTAAACACCATGTAAATACCCAAAATGACTTATTAATTAAAAAGACTTAAATACTCGTACACGAAATGTAAAATAAATGTTTTATTGCCTGAAATTAATAACATGGCGAAAATCTAGAGATATAAAGCGTATCTCAAAACTCAACGTTAAGCCGGGAACAGGAGATAGGACAGTTTATAACGGTCCAAAAGCTTCATTTCATTCTTTAAAAGTTCCACTAATACTTTCAACTTCGATTCAATACATAAATAAATAATCCCTCTTTTCTTCTAAAATGCAAGAATCGATCTTAATTTATAGGTATTGCACCTCTTATCCTTAAAAAATATATTCTCATCAATAAGTAAAAAAATAAATACCTACATAAATTTGTCAAGTTATTTAAGAAAAAAAAATAATCAAGTAATTATACTAGTAATAAATAATACAAGGATTAGAAAGCTTAAACATTCCAATGTATTCAATTAAAGTTCAATAATTCTAGGCATTAATGTATTACACTAAAGAAAATTCTTATTGTATTTACATAATTATTTTCTACAGAATGAATATTTACACACATACATATACATTATTAGCTAATCGCTAAATATGATTAAAGCGTTAATAACTGATGTAATAAATTATTGGCAAGCTGATAGAAAAAGACACTAATTGATTGAATTTTAACACCCGAGATGAATTTTAAAAGAAAACCATGCAGAACGCGAGATATATACCTACTCGTTTTCAATTAAGCTTCATTTACGATAAATTATTCCGTCATATAGTTTTTCTACACTCGGCTAAATTAATGTGCACACCACACCCCTCTTTTAAATTTTAATGTAAATTTATAACAGTAGTGCGGATGTTTGTGGAAGAAAGTAAGCGACTCATTAAATTCGCCTTTTTTGCATATTTTATTAGGGGTGAGATTTAACCGATTTTTGTATTTTTATAAGTAATTAATTGAAAGGCTTATTTTTCAGCAGTTTTTAAAATTTTAAATTGTGTTTTTTTTATTTATTAATCCTAATAAAGGTTAGAAAACAGGAATTTGCTATTGAAGACATATGTATGGAGCATAGCCATGTACGGGTATGAAACCTGGACAATTAGAAAAGCGGAGAGAAAGAGATTAGAGGCTTTCGAAATGTGGTGCTACAGAAGAATGATGAATATCAAATGGATGGATAAAATTACAAATGAAGAAGTTCTTGGAAGAATCGGAGAAAGAAGAACCTTGTGGAAGAGTCTGAAGAAGAGAAGAGGTCAGATGATGGGGCACACACTGAGACATGGGGGACTGCTTAGGGATATCTTGGAGGGGGAGGTGGGAAAGAAAAGGGGAAGGGGAAGACCCAGATTAGAATATTTCAACCAAATAATTGGGGATATGGGATGCCAGACATTTAGAGAGGTCAAACAGCTGGCGGGGGACAGAGTCAAATGGAGACGGATTGTTGCATCAAACCAGTCTTAGGACTGTATACTCAATGATGATGATGATCCTAATATTTCGGAAATTTTGTGCAATATTACTTCTTCAGTGGACCTGTTTTTTTTTTGTGCAAATACAATAATAGATTTTTAGGTATGATTAGATATTAAATTAAGTTAAAGGACTTTTTTGAATATATTACATGCTGTGATGTTTGTTTTAAATTACCTCCCCTCACTTGTATTTTTATTTTCATCCCTATTTAATGATTAGAATGACTTCAAAAATCGAATTTAAATTTTAATAAAAAAATACAACTTTTGAAATCCCTGTATTCACTTATATAAAATAAATTGTACAAATTACTCTAAGAAAATCCACAAGAGTGTGTCATCTATTAGATCCGAGATGGAATGGATTATATATATATATTTTTAATTATATGTCAGAAGGTTTTTTTACCCCTCGTGAATCGAGCCCGAAAGTGCCAATAATACTAATCCTGGCCAATTGACTAAATCTTATCGGCAACTTGAACTCTCTCATGTACAAATAACAACTTCTATCTTTATACTAATAGTATCTTTAATAGTACTAATATAATTTGTTTGATGTGTTGATGATAGATGGATAATAATAAATAAATAAATAAAGTAGTATATTTATTTTTGTATATACTTAAAAGATATAAAAATAAACATAAATCTTTTAAAAAACATTCTTCAAACGTTTAATAAAACCTCTGAAACCTACCTAGTATTTTATATTTAAAATTTTAAAAAGTTCCTAAACTTTCCTTTACTTTAAAATGTTTCACCAAGAACCCACACGATTCTCCCTTAACAAAATTAATAAAACCAAAACGTTTCGGAAGAATTTCTCCCTTTATCAATGGAATTTTTAATTATTTAAAAAAGAAAAAAGTTGCTTTATCTAATGATTATAAAAAATATAAATATTTAATGATTTAATATTTATTAAAAAAACAAACATATGGTTTGACTCTTTTCACTATAGGTAAGATATGTAAAACTGGCATAGTGATAGATTAAGGTAGTTGTTTCGCGACAATACTAGAAAAAATTTAATACTAGAGAATATAGTACAGACAATAAGGATTCATAGTTCATAAGCCCAAAACTTTTTGCTGTTTATGTACCAATTCTATCCAATCCCGTGCTCGTTTGACAAATTTGGCACCATTGTAAGAGATTGAATATTTTTATATTAAAATGACAGATAAAATACATTTTAAATTTCTATAAAAATCGTTTTGTTATTTTTTAACAAATGTAATCAACGCCTACGTTACACCTTATGAAAATTATAATTTTGAAAAAATCTAGCGCATGCATCTTTCGCTAGTTAAATAAATACGCTGTTGCCAAATTGTTTTTAGTCTAAATTTTTTTATACATTTTTCAATATTTATTCCTTATTATCTCAGAAACTGTGTTGTAACTATGAATCAAAATTGTTTTAAAATATGTATTGGTTATTGTTTAATGTTGGTTTAGTTTTCTATTAAAATGGTAAGAAGGGTTTCTTAATTATAATTAAATATGTATGTAAATTTTCCGATATCCCGTATAGTGCAATGTTAAAGAGCCTGAAAAACTCGATTTTTGAAATTTAATATCTCCGGATCTGTATTGTTCATAAATTTCGTTTTGCCACCAATCGATGCAGAAGTATTTAAATAATAATCTGTATAAATTTCAAAAAAATCCTAAGAAAACGCATTTAGCGGAACAACTACCTTAAATGTTAATTATTTAAATAATAAATGTCTGTCTGTGTGTGTGGATGTGATTTGAATTTTCGTAAAAATCGCATAGCATTGTCCAATTGATATTGCTGCATAAAACAATTTAATTTTTATTATGTATATACACTCTCGTATATTAGTACTTCCCCAAATGATTTTAATTTAATTGATTACTTTATTACAATTGCAAATATCTTATTCCTTATTTGTTCTTTCAAATAAAACTTATTATAAAAACAATATGAAAAAAACGATGAAGTAAAAAAAATAATATAAAAAATTGCCATCTAACGTATTATGTCGTAGATATGCAAATATGTGATATATTGCAACGAGAAGCGGGATCTCTGGCCTTTGAAACTTGATCTAAACCATGTTGAAAGTAATTACGATGTATTCTCATTTGATTAATACACATAGATACTATAATTATTAATTTTTTATTCTTAAGAAACATTATAGTATTCATTTTAGACATCTCTATATGTAGGTGGCTTTTATCTTTATTTTTGTTATTATGTATTAATATCAGATAGGATTATCAAGTACAAAAACAACATTCATGTAGGTATCTCTATTAGGGTGTATCAAAAATATTCATATAATTTTTTTTGCCTACCTACTTTTGGTTTTATTTTGGATTGTGGTCAATAACAGGGTTATTCAGGATTGGTCAACAAAAATTAGAATCATAAAATATGGAAATTCGTAGTCACAGCATCTAAATATTTGCTGCAGGGTAAGAATTTTCACAATTTTCAAAAAATGCCTTCATCTCAAAAACTATGAGTCTTATTAGTTGTTTTTTAAGCTCTGGTCTGTGATAAACTGACCTAATATTCCCAGTGGCGTAGCGAGCTTAACTCGCGCCCGGGGCACAATACCTTTTTAGCGCCCCCCCCCCCCCCATTCGAAAACCATATAATATTATATGTAAAATATACTCGCAAATTAATAAATAAATAAAGTAAAATAAATAATGTCATAGGCTCAAGCTAGGCTTTAAATTTGAGACAAAAAATGTAGTTGAGAAAACAAGACTAGATTTTGAAATGTAGTATATGATCATCTAGAATTAGTTCAAAAGATACCTATTATTTATTTTACATATTTATAAAGAAATATTTAAAAAAAACGCAGTTTTAAAACAATAAAAAAGTAAATATTTATTATCTCTAAGGAGATACATATATATTTAATAATAATACGATTATAATACATTAATAAAACTAATTACTATGTATAAATTTCCCTTGCTTTTTTGATGAAGCAAATTTATCAATAATATCATCAAAGTTGATCATTTCAAATTTTTCTCTTTCCACACTTAAAAATGCTAGGTCACTTAGGCGATCTTGTCCCATCGTCCCTTTTTTCCTTTTTATTTACGAATTAACATTTATTATATTACACTGGCACTAAATTTAAAATATATTTTCCAGAAATCAATTATAATAAAAATAAAAATTAACCATCAATTTTTTGTTTTGCGGACCATTTGGCGCCCCTTTGTGAGTAGTGCCCGGGGCATGATGACCCCCCTTGCCCCTCCCCCTTCGCCACGCCACTGCCTATTCCCTGTCGAATTTTGTAAGTATAATTATTATTATTATTATTATTATTATTCTATAATTAAAAATAAAACGAATTCAATTATTATTTTATTGGTAATATGGTGAATTTTGAAAAAATGCCCTCAAACGGAATTGATTCCAGAGCTATACACATCAAAGTAAATAATCTAGACATATGCCTCACAATCTTAAATATTTCATATGAAAATAAACCTACAAGAAACTTGAATTTCTTGCACCGAAAAACTATCTGAGTGTTTCTATTTTTTCGAAAAAGTCATATTACCTACATCAATTCTTTTATCAGAGAACTGATGTTAGAGTACATATGTTTTAGTTCACTGAAGAAAAAATCTTTCAAGGATGTGTGGAAGGGCTAGCTTTTGCACGATAGGGTTTTCTTTTTTCAGCAGGAATATTTATGCTTGTGTAGGACTAGCTTTTTTTCTCAATTACTTTTCTTCTTTTCAGTAGGCATACAGTGATTTTTGAAGTTACTAATTGGTTTGACAACGTAACGTGAAGTCAATTTTTTTTCTTAACTTGTGTGGTATTAGGTGTGCGAAAAAATTGATTTTGGCATTTTTAAATATTAAAAAAAAATTTGCAACCTTTTCACTAAAATATAACGATCAAAAAAACTATAATACTATTTTCTGTGCTTACCATAAATGGATAAAATTATTTAAATTAAATAAAATTCACTAAAAATAAAACGAATTTAAGTCGTCCCAAATTAATTCTGTTATGAGAGTTCGCTTTTTTTATGAGACCATCGTTTTTAATTTTAATTTTAAAATGTTTTTATACGTATATAATCGATAGATTAGAAAGCTTTTTTTACAATAACTCTTTAGCGCCTTCAAGATCAAATCAAATAAGCAAAGAGATACTTGAATGATTGTTTTATTTATTTTTTTATTTTTTCATTAGTTGCTCATTCAAATCATATCCATCTATACATACAATTCACTTCACTATCCTTTTCATCATCATTGTAATTTTGTTGCGTTTTATTTATTTATTATTTTTTTTAAACAATAGCGTCCTAATGGTTTTTTAAAAAGTGATTATGCTTCAACATGAACACATAAATCAACATTCTATTATCGAAAAGCAAATATAATAAATAAACATCACCCAGAGTGGGCCCTTCACCCCCCCCCACTCCCCAATCGGATTTTTAATGTACACATGAGAGTTCTTGCTTTACAATTTGAGCGCTTGCTCGCTATACAAACAAACAAACAAACAAGTATTTTACTAAATTCAGACCTTGGGTCTTCTATCAGCTCATCTCTTCTTGGTTATTTTTCCAAAAAAAAAAACTATATATATAAGTATATATACATATTTATTATTAAATTATTTATTTAATAATTAAATTAAATTGAAAGTTTTTGTGCCGAGAGTAGCAGATTTTTATATATTGAAGGAGACAATAAAAGAGTGTCTTCTGCTGGAATTATAAATTTTATTTATTTATAACGAGACTATAGTTTCGAGGGCCTTGCCTTTCATAAATTAATTCCTGTGAATCAATTGAAATAGACTGATGAAGAGGGCAAAGCCCTCGAAACTATAGTCTCGTTATAAATAAATAAAATTTCTAATTCCAGCAGAAGACACTCTTTTATTGTCTCCTTCAATAATAATTAAATATTTGATCATTATTTTTTGATAATTAAGTTGAATGATTGTTAAAAATAATTATTAGGATTTTTTTGAGATCTAATTGATTTAATATTTTTTTTTATTTGATGTCGTATAAATAAATAGTTCTAATGAAAGTTGTTCAGGTTTTTTTCTAGATTAAGAATATGTACAGAAACATATATGTTTTTATTTAAAAAACAGAACTTAACCTCGAAATACCCTTGAAAGCTTGTTCTAGGTCGACAAACAATAACGTAGTTTAGTTTCTCCCTCGATATAAATAAACTTTTATTTGAAACTTTTTCATATAATTCACTGTTTTTGAGTTATAAGACTGTCTCAAGATAAAAAACTCATCCGGTATAAGAATAGCTCGTTTAATATAATAAGATTAAATTTTTTTGTAAATTCTCTTTAGTTCCTTCCTCTGTTGGAAGGGATCCTCCAGGGGAGGATTTGGCAAACCGACGGACGGGGCATATGAAATAATTGTAACGAAACCTAAGGACCTGAATAGCAAACAAGGTATTATTATAATTTATTTGCAATAGTTTTGCATTATTTCATATGCCTTGTCTGTCGGCTTGCCAAATACTCCCCAGGAGGATCCTCTTCCAACAGAAGAAGGGACTGAAAGAGAATTTACAAAAAAAATAAATAAATAATCTTATTATATTAAACGAGCTATTCTTATACCGGGTGAGTTTTTTATCTTGAGACAGTCTTATAACTCAAAAACAGTGAAAAAAAGTTTCAAATAAAAGTTATAATTATGTAAAATTTGATTGATTTTTTTAATTTTAAAACGCAGTAATAGATCATTACAAATATTATTATTTATTAAAATTAGAAAATTCAAATCATTAAATAACTAGGTCAATGAATTGTTAATTATTAAAGAAAAATAATCATAACTCAGAGGTATTTTCTATTGAAGATGGAGAGGTAGAACGCAATGTTGAATATGTTGCTAAGACAAAGGCCCAAAGATAACGAATTACACAAAATCTGAATAAAAGAAATTATTAGAATGCCATTTTCATCTTAAAAAATCCAACGATTCGGAGGATCGTCCCTCCTTCTTCAGGGTTTGAAAAGATAAATAAAGGAACCTCCGTGTATATTTAGAGAGTTCAAATTGCCAATAGAAATAGATTCAATTTTCTAATAAAATCACATCTCGGATCTAATAGATGACACAATCTTGTAATATCCTTATATTAATACGAGCTTTTCGTGCTTGCCTTCAGCACGCCCTCGAAGCTCGCCCCCTCCGGACTGGTGCCCTGGCGGGCAGCGTCTTGGTCAAAAATTTTTATTCCTCTTAAAAACCCACACTCCAAATGTATACCCGTAAACTACCGAAAATACATCGTCTCTTAAAAGTTTCGCCTCTTTAATTTTTTGAGTGGCGGGGGGGGGGGGGGGGAGGAATAATTATGAATATATTTAAATTTAAATTTAAATTTCATTTTTTCCTTTTCAAAACAAAAAACAATGAAATGATTTAAGAATGAAAATCGATTGGAGCCATCAGTTTAAAATCCGAGCTGACAATATATTTCAAATTTGCCTCGTTAATTAATATATATTTAATGTTTCTTAATTTAAAATCTATTGGTGTTTTTTCATTTTCATTCGAGTTCAAATGAATACAATATTATCTCGACACAAAGTCTAAATCAAAAATTTATAGTTTTAGTAACAGAAATCATGGTATATATATTAATGTTAGATTGGTCTAGTGGTTAAAGCTAATGACCTTAGTTCAAGAGTTCGTAGGTTCGATTCTAGGCAAGAGGGAAATTTTTTAGAGAAATTTCTCTTAGCGTTGTTACAAATTAATCTAGACAAATATTATATAGTATTATTTTTTTACAATTTACAATAATAAATTCAATACTTTGTGCACAGCGATGTTGTTGATTACAATAGCAGGTCAAAACTTTAGCAAAAAATAAATTAAATTGTATTTCAAATTTATTTAATTCTGGTTTGAAAAAAATAGACATTTTTACCTGTTTCTAAAACTAAAAATAATATTATTATATTGCTTTTAACTAAAACAAAAAATTACCGAGCACTGCTCGGCCCGCCCTCAGCTACTATTGATATATATAACAAGCATTATTTTATCAAAAGAAACCACTTGTAGTAAATTTTAAAAGAATGTTTGATAAAAAAAATTGATCTTACCTGTGACTTGAACACAACGCCTTAGATAAAGATAAAGAAGTTGAGGACAATTGCGGACGATAACACGGAGGCCAGTATCTTCGACAGCTTGACAATCGGTGAGGTCGAGATACTGGAGGGCGAGCCGTCGTAGAGGCTCCGGGCCCGCTGGAACGCTGATGCACGAAATTCGGGTGCAACCTGCAAAAGAGAATAACATTAAAGTATTAAACAACGACACCTCATAAATAGTGTTTCAAAATAATATATTAATTTTAGACCTAAATCGAAATCATCTACAAGAATGGACAGTGATACAGCTGTTTTACAATATACTGGGTAAAGATAAAGTAAATAGATATTTTATTTAATATGGATTTACTATGAGTTAGGATACTAGTCACTTATTTCACATTAAAATTAAAAAATTAAAAGATATAAAAAATTTTTTCTTTTTCAATATATATATTGAAAAAGAAAAAATTTTTATATCTTTTAATTTTTTAATTTTAATGTGAAATAAGTGACCCAGTATCCTTAACTCATAGTAAATCCATATTAAATAAAATATCTATTTACTCTTTATCTTTATTAAAGATGTTTCACCTTGCACCAACACCACAATCTCTACTGATTAATATACAGGGTGTTTCATAATTAAATGATAATAATGAAGGGGGTGTATGATTTTTTGCTTTATTTTTGATATACAGGGTGACAAAGATTTTTTTTAAGGCAGTTGTTTCGTGACAGCAAAAGAATTAATGCTAGAGTATATAGAACAGACAATAAGGATTCATAATTCATAAGCCCAAAATTTTCTGCTGTTTATGTACCACTACTAGCCAATCCCATGCTCGTTTGACAAATCTGGCAACATTGTCCGGGCTTGAATATTTTTATGATAGAAATTAGAGATAAAGTACATTATTAAGGTCGATTTATAAAACAAAAAGTTCTTAATAAGCGATTGAAAGCTGTTTTGACAATGGCTGAAGCGAAAAAAAGTCAAAAAAAGTACTAAAGTTAACACACTTTTTAGGTTAAATACATGCGTTGTTGCCAGCTTGTTTTTAGTGTAAATTTTTCATTATACATTTTTCATTATTTATTCATTATTAATTATCTCAGAAACTGTGTTATAACTATGAATTAAAATTCTATATTTGGAATTTAATATCTCCGGAACTATATTGTTCATGAATTTCGTTTTGCCAGCAATCGATACAGAAGTATTTAAATAATTATGTCTAAATTTCAAAAAAAATCCTAAGAAAATCCATATGGTGAAACAACTACCTTAAATGTGTTTTTTTTAATAACTTCGAAACCACATGAGATATTTTTATAAATCTTGGTGAGTGTAAACTAGGTGTAAAGACATCTTTTGTGAAAAAAAGCGAATCTTCATTTTAATTTCACTCTGATTTTTTTGAATGAAAAAATGATACGCCACTGCTTTTCGAAAAAGCCATTATCTACATTAATTTTTTCATCAGTGATGGTAGAGTACTTATGTTTTAGTCCTCTGAACACAAGAAAAAAAATCTTTGAAGAGTGTGTGTAGGGCTAGCTTTTACTATATATAGGGTTTTCTTTTTTCAGTATGCAAACAATAATTTCAGAATTTCTACATTGATTAGATTACATAGACTATGAAGTTACTAATCGCTTTGCCAATATAACGCGAAGTCATTTTTTTCTTAACTTGTAAAATTATAACATAATAAATTAAATCTAAATTAAAACAACATAAATAATTTTATAACAAAGAGTAAAAATATAATAAATCGAAATAAGAAAAAATGGACCTAGGTACACTTTTTTCAAAATAAGAGGTCCATTTACCACTTAATATTTCATTGTAATAAAGTTATTTATGTTGTTTTAATTTAGATTTAATATAGTAGGTTGTTATAATTTTTCATGACCCATTAAAGACAAATACGACCCAAATTTGGCTGATATAAGGTACGGAACTATGGTAGGTATGTGATTCGACTCTCACTTGGCGGGCTTATTCTTGATTATCTCTAAACTCGTCATTTGTGACTTAGGTTGTTTCTGAAATTGCTATTAAATTATTTGAATAAACATCGCAATATACCCATTTATAATATATTCTAGGCAAGTAAAATAAATCATCAGTCCTTTTGTATATCCTGTATTGTTTGAATTGAAATGGATAGGTGAGCATTAAAAAGAGGGGAATACTGGTTTCGCAGCCCTCTACATCGATAGAAATGCAACAGCAATAGCTCCTTCCAACCATAAGCCATTTATTATATACCGATAGGCCCTAAATTATCAACACATATTTAATTCTCTTCTCAGAGAATATTTCTTAAACAGAAAATCAATTCAATTTTGAAAAATGATTACTAAACTATAAATCAAACAAAAGGTCTAATGTTTATTTATTTATTTATTTTAAAATGATAAATTTGCTATAGTCCTGAGAGTGTGAATTTAGAATTAGTTAGGTACAATACAATTTATAGACGTAGAAAAATTATTTTACCTTCTTATAATATAAACGGGGCCGGTGAGCCCAGATAAATTTTGCCAAGTGGTGTAAAATAGAAAATTTTGGGGGTAATAACCGGCTCAATAAATATAAATAAAGTGAAGTAAATAAAACTCCTTTAGAAATCAACGAAGAGAGTATTCAAATTGCTTTTACATAAAAAAATCACCACTGGGTACTATGGTATTTTAATATTATTTTATCAATAAGCTAGGCAAATGCGAGTTTTCAGCTATGTGGGGTCAAAAAAGACGAAGCCTTTTGACTAGTAAAAGGTCAGTTTATATTATTTATTATATTATAATAGTATATTTCTTAAAATATGATCTTATTTTTAAGCATGAATAAAATTTAAAAATTTAATTTAATTTAGAAAAATTATAAGTTTAATAAAACTCACTAATTTTACTTTCCGAACAAATATAAAATATTTTATAGGGGCAAGTACTATAATCATTTTTGCTTCTTTTCAAAATAAAATTCAAATTATGTGCTACCTTCGTGAACGATAAAAAATAAAAAATATAAAAGGATGAAGTGCAACAATAGGTCTACAATTAGGAAGCAAAATTTTGAAATTTTTCACATATTCACCTTCAGAAGGGCAAAAATTCATGAAAAAAAGTGTAAAAAGAATGTATCTAAAAGGCTTAATATCTCGAAAACTAAAAAATGCTAGAAACTTCAAAATCTCTTAAAATAATTCTATATATGGGGTATTAAATGTAGCTCATTTTTGTTATCATTTATCAAAGGGGTTAACAGATATTTAGGGGTTAACAGAGTTTTGCAAAAACTCGAAAAAATTGGTTTTACGCGATTTTCTCGAGACCTCTTCAAAGAAAATGACTGAAATTTCTTAAGCAGTTATATATATGTTTTACGTCATTTGCATTTTTTTTTTTTTTTTTTATAATGATATTGATACAAGAAGAAGTTGCACCAAGAAGGTACAACCTCTGAAGTCCGTGGTGGACCCTTGTAACGTGAAGATAAGGGGAGATTTAGGGATTGGGTAGAGGTCGAAGGTATCTGTGGATGCTGGTCTTGAAAGTTTGAAGGTTATAAGTAGCTGGAAAGACGGTCGGGGGAAGAGAATTCCAGTCTCTAGATGTCATAGGGATAAATGAATTGGCGAATGCGTTTGTTCGATTAGTATCTAGTTTAAGCGCGTAGGGGTGTTGAATTTTAGAAAATCGTGTATTTCGGGCAAATGAGGCCTTTGGTGGGATTATCGATTTTATTTCGTCAGAACAAAAGCCATGGTAATATCTATAAAAAAGGGATAGGGCGGAGACAGATCTACGATGGGCTAGGAGTCGAGAGTGTCAGTTAATGTAGGATCGCCTATCAGTCTGATAGCTCGCCTCTGAATTGCATCTAAGGTATTAAGAGAATACTTGGAGGCTCCTCTCCACAAATGCGAGCAATATTCAAGACAGGGGCGAATTTGAGCCTTGTATAATATAAGGAGTTGAGTGGGGGTGAAAAATCGTTTGGTTCGGAAAAGAAAGCCAAGCTTACATGCTGCAGCTTTTGCTACTGAGATAATATGGTCATTCCAAGAGAGGTCAGAACCTAAGGTGACACCTAACATTGATATTTTATTGCGGAATTCCAATGAGCTCGAATCAAAGAAATGTCCGGAAGGTTCCTATCTGCGCGGCTTCAGAAATTAGAGCGGCACTCCGTGTTTTGCCAGCATTAAAGTTTACCAAACGGTGAGATCCCCATTTTTTAAGCATGCTTAAATCTGAATTTATTGAGGAGGCTATGTTTGCGCGATTGTCTAGTAAGGATTGAGCGTTGTGGAGGGGTGCTATCGTCAGCGTAACAATGTATTGGATTGGAGGGCAGATTTAATAGGTCATTAATATAGATAATAAAGAGTGTGGGAGAGATGACTGAGCCCTGAGTGAACTCCAGCATTGGTATTAAAGGACGAGGATGATATTCCGTCAACCTCGACTTTAATGAGAGCGGTTTGAGAGAAAGCTCTCAAGCAACTTGCAGAGGCTCGGGGGAAAGGCCAAATGCATACACAATTATTTCCTTATGTTAAAGGGGTTAAGTGCAATCAGCGTTTTTCGGAAAATTTTTTATTTTGGTCATTACTTCTTTACATTTTAACGGACTTTTATGAAATTTGGCAATCATTTAGAACTAATGGTGTTTGTCAAATCCAAAATTGGCTTTTGTAAAATGACGTCACACTCTACATCAGTTTATAAAAATATAGAATTTGACTGGTAGATAAGGTTGTAGGGGCTTTATCAAAAATAAAGCAAAGACGAACCTGTGTTTATATGAACTTTTTGTTTTTAAATTACGCACAGATAGCCCCCTTCAATATTGATAGCAATTATGAAACACCCTGTATAGTTAGTCTTGCTCAGAGGTTCCCAAACTGTAATTAATTGAAGCAAGACATTTGGCCTAGACAAAAAAACAAAGTGAGAAGCTAAAAATGTATTTATTATTTATTTTTATCTCTTACTTACGATTAGACAAACTTTTACTTATGGGCGCCATGGGAAAATTTTAATCGAAAAAAAGGCGCCGCGACTCGGAATCCCTAGTGGGAACCCCTAGTCTTGCTCATAAACAATATTATTCCTTTGATTTGGGAAACCTACCAAGTAATCTATTTTTAATTTATCAAAAAATAGGTCTCAAATTCTAAACAAATATCTAATTCTACATTAATGAATATTTCTTAAACAGAAAATTAATTCGATATCGAAAAAATGATTAATAAACTATAAATCAAACGCAAGACTCGACCCCCCCCCTCCCCCATTTATTTATTTAGGTATTTATTATGAAATGATAAATTTGCTACACTCCTGAAAGCATAAATTTAGGAATTATTTATTTATTAATAAGCGCCAAAGATTACTAATAAATAAATATAAACAAATAAAAGAATATATAGAAAAATGTAATTATTAATGGAATACACCCAGGGAATATTAATATTAATTAACATTATTAATCATTGATTTTTCAAATGACCACTAGAGAGTGCAAATTTTTCTTTATATTTTTTTTATCTGTTAATGCATGAAACCAGTTTGGGTTATTTATTTTTATCTTTTTTTTTAATAATAAAAATTGATAGAAAAAACATGAAATTGATAAAATCAAACAAAATTCTTTAGGAATTTCAAATATTTAAGTTTATAAGGATAAATTTAATTGAAAGGGGAAAAAACGAAGAAAATTTAATAATTTTATTTACAATTCGGATTGAATTTGAGCAGTCAAAAAATATCTAAGAATTCAAGTTGCGAGAAGTAATAGATTTAAATTTTCTAAGAGAATCACAAGAGGGTATCAACTACTAAAAAATATAATTCATTCCATCTCGGACCTAATAGATGGGCTTGACCACGTACAGCTACGTCAATTGTTTTGAAATAAGCAACACTTATACCACGTCCACTTTAATCTGATTAGAGGAGAGTCCTCCCTACCTAGAGTTACTCTAGTAGAATATTTGCACCCTTAGAAGTTGAGGGCGACAACATTATTTTTACTTTATCCATGGCGAAGCAGTAGTCCCTGACTATCCATTATCTATTATTATCTATTAACATGTAAGAACGTTCAAAGATCTAAAAGACAAGTCCTGACAAGTTTTAGCCCAGGAGAAAATTATCAATTAATTGTGATTGTTCTAGAAAATCCAATTCCTTGTCTCCTTGTACTAGAATGACTAAAACTGTAGACTTGGATTAGTGCCGTAGCATATAAATTACTGAAATAATAAATATTTTAGAAAATGAAAATATGAGAAGAAGAATTTTTAAATATTAGAAACTTCATTTATTTGTTTTATCTTATATAGTTAAGCTTATAATTTTGCTTTTAGTGAATTTTATTCTTGACAAAAGCTTCACGTATTTTACAAATGTACATTCATATTTCGAAAAAAGTGAATAAATCTCAAATGTTTTAAGGAAGTTTATAATTTTATGTTGGGCCCCACTCATTGCAATGAGTGCTGGGTTCCATGCGGCCCGGGGTTTGGACAGCCCCTGTTTCAGGTACTCACGAATATGAGTGATGTTTGTAGAAGATAATTACGAAATGATGAATTTTTTGGCAACCCTTTCATAATTCCCATACTTTAGAATCGTCCCTAATAAATATATTTTATTTGCCCGTAAGGTAAAACTTTGAAATAAATTTTTTTTGTATATAACATGGAGACAGATAAAATAGTCATAAAACAGCACTATTTCGTAACGAAAATCAATTTGATAGAATTTTAAATTTGAAATAGCCACACACTATTTATATAATCATACTTACATTCTTTCGTTTGCGAGAAACATTCATTTTGTTTGATTATTTAGCCAGTATTAGGGAAAATTATTTTCAGCATATTATATTTACCAAAAGGTAATAAAAATTATTTATTATTTTTACACGCTTTATATTAGATTCACCTGTATGTAAGTATGTATGTATGTATCTATGTATTTATCTATGAATGTATCAATGTGACTTTTGTTCTGTTAAATTCCGCAAACATTTCTCTATAAAAATAATTAAGACTAAAAAGTAAAAAAATAAATTATATTTTAAAAAAACTAAAAAACACGCTTCTAAAAAGTACAAAATAATGTAATACTTAATCAAAAAGCGTGGGGCACTTTGTCGAAATTAATTAAAAGTACATGTTTCTGCGCCCACACTTTTTGATTAAATATTACATAATTTTGTAATTTTTAGAAGTCTGTTTTTTAGTTTTTTTAAAATATAATTTATTTTATATTCAAATCGGCTTCGAATTTATTACTATAATTTGTCATATTTTTACTCAGCTTCGCGAGCGACTTCCAGAGACCTTGCGGTCGACCGATAGCCCAAGGACCTTTGATACAATAAAATAGAATTTTACATTTAAGGTAGTTGTTTCGCGACAATACTAGCAAAAAGTTAAAGCTAGAGTATATAGAACGGACAATAAAGATATCATAATTCATAAGTCCAAAACTTTTTGCTGTTTATGTACCACTACTAGCCAATCCCGTGGTCGTTTGACAAATCTGGAAACACTGTCCGAGCTTGTATATATTTTATCATAGAAATGTCAGATAAAGTACATTATAAAGGGAGATTTATAAAACAAAAAGTTCTTAATAAGCGATTGAAAGCTGTTGCGACAATGGCTGAAGTGAAAAAACGTCAACAAATTACTAAAGTTAACCCACTTTTTAGGTTAAATAAATGCGTTGTTGCCAGCTTGTTTTTAGTGTGAATTTTTCATTATTTATTCATTATTATATCAGAAACTGTGTTGTAACTATGAATTAAAATTGTCTTAAATAATGTACTAGTTATTTTTTAATGTTGGTTTAGTTTTTTATAACAATGGTAAGAAGAGTTTATTAATTATAATTAAATATGTATGTAAACTTTCCGATATCCCGTATAGTGCAATCAATGAATAAGAGTCTGAAAAACTCTATCTTTGGAATTTAATATGTCCGGAACTATATTGTTCATAAATTTCGTTTTGCCTCCAATCGATGCAGAAGTATTTAAATAATAATCGAATGAGACAATAAAAGAGTCTGTCTTCTACTGGAATTATAAATTTTATTTATTTAAAACGAGACTATAGTTTCGAGGGCTTTGCCCTCTTCATAAATTAATTCCTGTGAATCAATCGTAATAGACTGATGAAGAGGGCAAAGCCCTCGAAACTGTAGTGTCGTTATAAATAAATAAAATTTATAATTCCAGCAGAAGACACACTCTTTTATTGTCTCCTTCAATATTAAAAATTCTGCTACTCTCGGAAAAAAACTTTCACTTTAAATAATAATCTGTCTAAATTTCAAGAAAATCCATATGGTGAAACAACTACCTTAAGTGTGGTAGCAGAAAGAACTATATCAATGTTCCGGTACAAATTACTTCTCTTGAATTAGTCCTTTATTTATGGTGTTTCTATTTGTATCAATTTAAAGTCGTGCGTGACATTGGAAGAATAATTTCAAAGAAGGAAGGTTATATGTGAAAGTCGTGTTGCGGACACACCACATGTGTTTCTTCCAATTCATAAACACTTTTTTTTTTATTCTTGGGTGGTATCTTATAAATATTAATCATTCATACATTTTATGTCTATATAGAAGTTTATGTTTGTTATCATTCAATGTATTCTGATACTTTTTTAACATGAGAATAAAATATTATAATGTATATATCATTGTAAATTTATTTACAATTAATTTAAATAGAAATGGTAGGTAAGCCATATCGAAAGTGTAAAAAAAACAGAAACAATATTCTTCGATCGCTCGTAAAAACACATAAGGTCAGATAATTAATAAAGCGCATTGGAACATTAAAAGCAAAGACAAAATAAAATTTATTCCTTTGTGGCTGGTGTGTTGATGCGATGCGTTGGCAGATCCTGATGGCCTTCCTGTTGGCCATCCGCAGACCAACACAAACTTTTGCATATTAATTAATTTCACAATTCAATTTCTATTTCATTAGCTCTTTCGCCCTCTCTTTCTATATATATATATATAAATATAATAGAGTAGCAAATGATGTTAGAAATTTTTATTATTTATTTTACTATGTATATAAATTTTCAATTAAATGTTATAAAAAAATAATTAAATGAATAAATAAAGCAATCTTAAAGTATTATACAGCATTAACTTGTTTTCCACTTTTTTCAAAAAAATACTGGAAAATAATAAAAATACACAATTCAATTAATAAAATTTAATAATAATAATTTTTCTTAAATAAGTGAATAAATAAATAAAATTTGAAACTTAAAATTGTAAAAATATATTATTAATTGTTCTCATACACATTAAGTGTAATATTTTTAATAAAGAAGTGGTATGTCCTCTGCTTGATGAAAATAAAAATGTATTTATTTATTTATTTAATCAGTGAAGCTCTGTGGCTAGATTTAAATCATAATTTGTAAAATTTCGCGGTCTAGTGTTGATTCTAAATTTAAACACAGTCATGCTTTATAACTTAAAAAAAGATGGTTGAGTGTTTCGAATTTTGAACTTTTTCAAAATTAGAAGAGCAATGCAATGAGTTTTCCCAAATCGAATAAAGAATTACAAATTGCATATAGAATCAAATTTTTAATCTAAGAAATTCACAAGAGGTTTGTCATCTATTATTTATTTTATAAATTGAGATATAAATCTTCGAGTAAAATATTTAGAACGATACATATTGTTAGAAGAGTTCAGCTCAGATGGTAGCCATTTGACCCGGGTTCCTAATTTTGGTACTCGGGTTTGATTCCCAAGGGTGTTAAAACAACCCTTAATGAAAAATAATCCATTCCAATTCGTTTTATTGTTATAGAAATGTAGTCAATCAACAAATGATGTCACCAGCTTACTAATAACAACAAAACAAATTTACCTACATTCAGTTGGGTATTTCAATCCATAAGAAATAACAGATTATTAAAAAGGCTAATAATGAAGGTCAAACCTTCAAAACTATAGTCCCTAATATACCTATATTGGAAAAAAATAGTTTTGTTTCATAATATAAATAGGTACATAGTTAAGTAAATACAATCTTTTAAAAAACAATCTTCAAATGTTTATTAAAACCCAAATGGTTCGCGAGAATATCTCCCTTCATCAAATTGACAATGATACAAATTGTCTTGGAGATGAAATTAATTAAATAATAAAAAAATATAAATATTTACGAAAAATTATTTTTATCTAAAATTTGTTTATAATTACATATTAAACACAATTTAATTAAAACAGTCTATATCGACTTTTTGTTAATTGAATTTTTGTTGTTTAATATTTCGATCATTTCTAAATTTGACATTTTATCTAAAATTTTGGGAGTAGAAAAGTCAAAATTGTGTCTCAGATTAGTTGAATGTGGCTAGCTCGAGCATGGTACATACGAAATTTTTTGTTTTAATTGAATATTTATGTTCGCAAACATTTATTATAGATATTTTTTTTGGGCGTATATAGGACAGAAACTGTGTTGCTTTATTAGTTGAATAAAAGATTTCACTGTCGATGGTAACAGAATTGTTTTTATTTTAGGTTAAAAATAAAATAAAATGAGTTGCTTTATATTCATTAGATAAAGCAACTTTTTTATTTACATTTCACAAAATAAAATTCTATTGATAAAGGGAGAAATTTTTCCGAAATGTTTGGGTTCTAATAAACATTTAAAGATTGTTTTTTAAGTGATTTATATTTTTTTTATAATATAAAAATAATTAAAATAATTTTTTCAATATACAGTGAAATCTCGATACTTCGTAGCCCGATAAATTGTCTTGGAAAAATTTCGTTAATTCATATAAAACAATGCATTTAAGTCCCCTCGGTTTAATGTATTTTTTTCCTCTCCAAAATCGACAAAACGTCTCATAATTCGTATTTTTCCGTTGAACTAGAAATCGTGTTTTGGGAAAATCTCGTTAATTCGTATAAAACCAATTCCCTTGGTATAAAAATATTTACATGTTTATGTAGTTTTAATTTACTGTACAATCAAAAATAATGTAAAATTCATACTACTGTATTTAAATACAGTATTTATTATGTATACATATGTAAGTATGTACAATGTAAATACATATTTAATAAAAAAATAAAAATAAATTAAAACTTTTGATATACCGTATTTTTAATTTTTACCCTCGTATATCATAATCTCGATATAGCGAACATGTCGATATGTCGTACTTATCCTTTGTCCCCTTGAATATACGATATATCGGGATTCTACTGTATAAGTATAATGTTTATTTGCATAAAGCAGAGGACAACCTCGTTGATTTCTCTTCATGAATCAACAACTCTGCTACTCTCAGAAAACAAAATCTTTTTAATAACTTCGTTATGTTTTTTATGAAATAGAAGTCAATGTTTCTGTCTTTCACTTTTGCTTAAATTTCTCACTATATCCTGCTAATAATAGCCTAGTGTTCTGGAGACTTTAATGCATGGAGGGATGCATTAACGTCATTAAATTTTTATTCTTCTTTTAATCGATATCAGACAATAAAATATAAAGATGTAAATCAGTTGCATAATTCATAAAAATTGTTTCCCATATAAAATTTATGTGATTATTGAACTTTATTATTCTTGTGAGAGAGGTAGAGGCTTGGCGAAGGAAGGTCTTGTCTTGTCTTGTCTTTCTTCTTTGTCTCTTTTTAGCTTATGATAGGGAAACGCTCTTTACTATAATTAGCTTGACTTTGGACAACTCTTCGTCGGCTGGCTTCGACGAGTTATTAATATTGACTTCAATTCATTGGGAATGCAAACCGAGTATTTAAGCATTCTTAACATTCTCTTTATTTATCCAACCCGGGAGGAATCTTGGCCCAAGTGTTTCCAAACTCGCCCACTTCTTTGTATACAAATCAAAAGAGTCTAACTTGTTTCCATTTTTTTTGTATGCATTTCTAAACAGTTTGAATGAAAAAAAATCTTCACATTTTTATCTTTCACTAGATTATTTGTGAAGTAAATATGAATAGTAAAAAAAAAATTTTAAGTAGAAAGGAATTATGTTAATATTAATTTAATTGGAAAGATTTTGTTTTGCCGAGCACAGTTGTTGATTCTTAAAGAGAAATCAAAGAGTTTGTCCTATGCTTGATGCAAATATTTTATTTTATTAATTATTTGAAGTTTTGACCTTCATAATCAGTCTTTTTAATTATAAATAGTTTATTTTTTTATGAGAAATAACAGATAAATAATATTTCTAATTAAAAAGTTAGATGAAGGCAATAACTTCGAAACTATAATCAGAAAAAATAAATTATATATAATATATACAATTATACATATCTTCTTCTTCAAGCGCCATACTCGATTCCAAAGCTTTGGTGATTACTATAGGTAGTATTCTCTCCATTGTGATTTTTCTGTGAAAATTTTTTCACGTGGGTGCTTTCCCATTGCCTTCATTTGTATTTAGTGAGGCGTCTTGCATTTTCAACTAAGAAGAAAATTGTTCTGACTAACGCAAAATTCGATCCTGGGTATCAAGCGCCTTAGCCACTGTTCTACCGGCCCCTCATATACTTGTTAAATATAAATATGGTCGCTGATCATACAAAACCTCATAAGTCCGATTTTTTGTCAAATCCGTATTATACGTTTATACCGACCAACTTTTCACGGCGCATCTGTCTATTAAAACCTTATTATTCTATTCAAATTTAATTTCGGGCTACTGACAAATAATAAATATTGTATTTGTTTTCTGGCAAACAATGACTTTTGTAAAATCAGCCACGATATTCTGTTGTTATTAATTATGTGAAAGAATTTTGTATATTCAGTTTTATTTATTTGATTTTTATATTTCAAAATGTTATCTGTTTTCCTTCCGATTTGTTTAATTTGCAGACTGAAAATAGTTGTGAGTTGCAACCGAAACATATGTTTCGTGTGAGGGGTGAACCGCGATTGGAATTAGGTGTAGGTATACGTCTTTGGAATAATGTGGAATTATTTTGGAATTCATTAGATAATGCTCCTTCATCTATTGTCTACATGAAAATGAAAGTGGAAGTGGAAGTAGGTGTACACGATATTAGGTCATGGTTCACCCCACGGTTTTGTGGTTTTAAATATTAAATAATCTAGCTACAGAACTTCAAGTTAAAAAATTCAGAAATCTTTATTTTTAAAATAATTTTATTGATAACATAGCTGTGACCCATTATGATTGATACTTTTTCTTTTTTGAGTTCCGCATGAAAATTTGTTAGTATTTATTTCATCATATTTTAAGAATCCTTTGCACAATATTTGCTGGATAAAATTTTTTTAGATGTACAAAAATTTTGAAAATCTCAAAAATGTAAAAAATCAAATTTTACTTTTTCGATAAGAAAATTCTTTCTATATCCAATAAAAATAACCGCCTAAAAATTTCAACTCAAAATATGAATTTTAAAGGTCCCTCAAGAATTGTGATTATTTTTAAGTGATACATGTTTGACGTTTCGAGGAGCTTTAAATATAGGCTTGAATTTTTTTTTATCAGGCAAAAATCTGGAGAGGGTTCTTAAAACATGAAATACTAATAAATTTTCATGCGATACTCAAAAAACAAAATTAGTCGGTCAAATTGTGTCACCCTAAAACCCACTTATAACATTATTAGCGCAACGTGAATTTCGCTCTTTTTTTACATGCTTTATTTATTTATTTGATTTAATAAATTTGTTGATAGTTTGTTCGTTATCCCAAGTAGTCATTCAATTTCAAACAAAGAATTTTTTTTTCGTTGTTTTTTAGTTTTTAAATTACTTTGAGATTTGTTTATGGTCATAATTGTAATTCAGATGTCTCTCGGAGTTCAATTTCGCTTTGATCTGCATTCTTCTTTAATTATTTTATCCTTCATCTCATCTCTAAAACGACATAAGACAAAAAATAAATCTAATAAATTCTCAGGTTGTCTGAATCTACTGCCCTCTTCTCTACATATATATATATATATATATCTGCAGAGGATAATTAGAAAGATATTTAATGAGATGGAATGAAGAGATAAGCATCGCATACATAGAAAGTCACTCACTCGCTTCATATATACATCATTACAATATTTTAAATTTTTAATTACTAATATTAAATTAAAAAGAAAAACCTGTTAATTTGTTTGAAAAAGTTTAACTGGGGAAAAAAGTAAAAAAATTTCCAAGCTCTATTCGCTTTCCTTAATAACTGCTCGACAAAAATTAAACAAAAATTTCTCCCGTAAACCTAACAATGGATTCTAGTAGAGTTGGCTGTAGTAGGCTGATTAGAGTAGGATGGATTCTAGTAGAGTTGGCTCTAGTAGGCTGATTATCAGGAAATTCCCCGATTTTTTACAGCACGTCAGAGTTTTGAGATATTTTCGGTCAAAACGACGAAAAAGGCCATTTTGACCATTTTTGAATTCCATTAAATATTAAATAGCAATATTTGAAATCAAAATATTTTGTTGACCCAATAGAAAACAGCTTCCTCTTTGATTTTCAAATTACCTACCACTTGTTTTTAGGTCAATTAGAACTCGAGTTATAACTAAAAAACTAAGACCTTATGTTTTTATCTATTAAAGTTATTATAGGGAAATAAGGACTATATCTTTATATGCAGATAATTTATATTTTATTGCCAACGTTTCGTCAACTTTGTTGACTTATTCAGAGCTCAAATAGTTAACTTTCGTGTATATTTGTCATTTTTATAATTATTCTTTCTTAGTAAACATATCAAGGTAAGTCATCAAACATCAATCAGATTGAAAATTTTTTCTTTTTTAAAACTTCATTATAAAAATGACAAATTATGCAGGGAAGTTAACTATTTGAGCCCTGAAGAAGTCAACAAAGTTCACGAAACGTTGGCAATAAAATATAAATTATCTGCATAAA
This sequence comes from Forficula auricularia, assembly GCA_024734495.1. Taxonomy (NCBI): domain Eukaryota; kingdom Metazoa; phylum Arthropoda; class Insecta; order Dermaptera; family Forficulidae; genus Forficula; species Forficula auricularia. The sequence goes on along the minus strand of JALMQS010000153.1, from coordinate 491,058 downwards.
AAGATATAGTCCTTATTTCCCTATAATGACTCTAATAATTTAATCGATTGACATAACTAATCAAAATAATAGTTTTTATCTATGTTTATTATCCTTTATAATCACGTAGTTTTAGTTTTTTAGTTATAACTCGAGTTCTAATTGAGCTAAAAACAAGTGGTAATTTGAAAATCACAGAGGAAGCTGTTTTCTATTACGCCAACAGAATATTTTGATTTCTAATATTGCTGTTTAATATTTAATGGGACTCGAAAATAGGTCAAAATGGCCTTTTTCGTCGTTTTGACTTGATAATATCTCAATACTCAGACGTGTTGCAAAAAATCGGAAAATTGCATGGTAATCAGCGTATAAAACTACTGGAATCGAGGGCGGATCCAGGGGGGGGGGGGGGCGGAGAGGGCGACCCCCCCATACAGGCCCGTGCCTGGCGGGAGTGCAACACGCGCGTCGCACGCAGATGCCAAAAATCGGCGGCCAAATCGATAGGGAATTTATAACATTTTTTTTTATTTTAATGAACTTAAAATATGAGATATGAAATTTGTAAAAATTTTTTCTAAAAAAAAAACATTTATTTTTTTTAAAATTTTAAATTTTAAAATAAAGTTCATGTGTGTGGGGGCGTCTCTGACCCCCCCCCCCCTCCCCCCCCGCTTGGACAACTCGATCGCGACACACTTTCGAGATAAAAAGTAGATCTTATATACATCGGGCACCTTATATACATTCTCCCCCCCCATAAAAAATTACTGGATCCGCCCTTGACTGGAATCCATTGTTACGTTTACGGGGAGACATTTTTGTTGAGTAGTGTAATAAACTATTGAAAATTTATTTTTGCTTTATCCAATGCGAAACAGTTAGGTATTGTAATCGGTCTCGTGCCAAACGCGACTTCGAAGGGTCCTCAGGTAAAGACTACGGAGCCCAGGGTCTCAATCAAAGCTTGGAGATAAATAATTACATTATCAAATTTTTATTTAAATATTTTTTTTTCACAAGTAGAATACAGTAATACATTAGTGCTTAAATACAAAAACATACGGTAGATATATTGGCTGTCACAGAATTTTTTATTCGATCACAGGGGCCCTCTTACACCCCATGCGGACACCCATGCCTCCGAGTATATTAATATTATTTTTAAAGACAACCAAGTTCAATAATTTGTGTGGATGATGGCCCAAACAGCTCGAAACATTGGGAAATGATAAATTATATTTTATTTAATTCTGACTGCAAATAAAAAATCAAACTTTTTACCTGAATAAAAATAATAATATATCGCTTTTATGCAGGTATTTATTAATCAACGATTCTATTCAATTGTTAAGTACTGGGAATGCAAACAAAATTCTCATTGAGATAATTATATTATCAGTGGGTAGGTACAAGTACCTGTTCCCTGTAGATATCTATATAGTTGCAGAACTTTCGCCTTCAGGTAATCCACAATAAAATAACCTGGGCAATATTCATGCCAAGTCCAAAAGAATAGATTGAAGCAAAAAAAACAAAAAATAAAAGATGCATCAAATAAAGCAGAACAAAGTAAAGAGAAAAGGATACTGTAGAATAGGTTGCTTGTCTGTCTACAGGAATGCAAATGTTCCCGAAAGAATGAAGAAATAATTAGGGGCTATAAGGCGGTTGAGCAGCATTGGCTGGCTCTTGCTGCCCCCAGGCAGAGCAGAAAATAGACAAGTAGGAACAACTGCAATGTTCGTTGTTGTCTTTTGCATGATAAGGTTACATAATGTACAAGATTGTTGCTGGAATCTTCCAAGAGAATTATGCAAGGGTTGAATTGGAATTGATGGATTTTTTTTTGAATAATATGAAACAGCAGTTTGCTAGTGATTTGATCTATTTAAGTTTTTCTCACAAATCTTCATTGATCATAGCTAGAGTTTTTAATTGAAAATATTTAGTTTGCCGAGATTAGCAGACTAGCAGAGTTGATGATTCATAAGGAGAAATCAATTAGCTTGATGCAAGAGATAAAATCAATCATCCCTCCAAAGGCTTCATTTGCGCGAAATACATGATTTTCTAAGACTCAACACCCCTAAAAGCTAAAAATGGTGTTCGTATTTGCTTAAGTAATATTACATTACACTTACCACGTCTTTTAAGCAAATAAAGGATTATTAATATGTTTATCTAAATGTATTTTGCTCACATAGTAACTTATAAAATCTCCACTTATAAGAAGCCACCACCAATTTTGCAAGTTTTTTATACCATATACTGAAATTTTATTGCATTTATTTTCGCTAGTATTTAGTGTATTTTATAAGTGTGCTATTGTTGGTATCAAAACCCTCTAAATCACTTTTAAATTTGATGGTAAAAGTCCACCTGCACATCAAAACTCGGTGAATCCAAGCTTTCCGGACTGGTTTTTTGGCTCTCCTGTAAAATTTCGTATGATGGATCGAACGGGTTTTGATGTTAAGCGCCTCATATAATATATATTAAAAAATAAAAATATAAGTGTTTTTTCTGAGTGTCTGGATATCAATACCCACAATAACTCATGAAAAGAAGCTCGCGAAATAACACAAGATCCCGACTTAGGTCGACCTTCATCTATCGAGTTTCGTAATGAAATTAATATTTTGATAATATAATGTATTAATAAACAAAACTTGATAGGGTCGACATCCAATTTCCCTGCATAGCTATCTAATTTATTAGATTTATTTATTTTTATTATATATTATTTATTTATATTTATTTTATTTTATTTTTTTTAATTATCTACATTTTCATATATAACAATAAAGGAAACTCTATAACTACAAAATACTAATTCGAAGTTACCTTGTGACTTGTGATACCCTGTCTCCCTGGACTTATGCAGGGAAAAAAGATGACTGATTATCCGGAAACTCGATTTTATGTAATAAAATTAACAACTTTAATTTTTTATTAAAAATAGCTATGCAGTGAAATTGGATGTCGACCCTATTAAGTTTTGTTTATTAATACATTATATTATCAACATATTAATTTCATTAGTAAAATCGATAGGTGAAGGTCGACCTAGTCGGGATCTTAGACTAAAAAGTTCATTCTCGAAATGAATATCACATTTATGTAGATATTAATCATTTAGAAATATTAATTCACCGAAACTGTAAACAGCGTACTGAGTCTTGATAAAGTTTCACTTTTTCCTTTCAATTTTATATTCGTTTCTCTCCATACAAAATCGATATTCATTTATCGCGACCTTTCTCCCTGTAGTAGATAAACCTTCTACAGGACTAGATCAAGTTTCTAGTAATCCGCCATGCAACAGAGAGATTCATTCTCGTCAGTCGGTCGTTTCAAGAAACATATTTCCTCTTCACGCGGTTTCTTGTTGTTGTTGTTGTTGTTGTTGTTGTTGCCGGCTTCCGTTTTGACGTGGCTGTGATTTATTTAAGTGGCCAATAGCACGGTGTGCAGGTGTAAAAATGCAAGACTCATCCTCTGCTTGTCCAAGCAGCCTGGGCGGAGCAGCCAGAGCAGATCTGGCCAATGGATACCGAGAAAGACTCAATAAATTACCCACTGCTTTTTTTATTTATGTTAATCAAGTTATCTTTATATAGACATACTAGTGATTATGTCTATTCAAGGCTGAAAACATTTTTCTCTTTGAAAATTGATATAAACATTTGAAATTAAAATAAATCTTTAATTATATTAAAGAGAAAGAGAGATGGCGCGGCGAAATCAAAGAATTGATCAAACTAGCATGAAATTATATATATATTTAACGAAATTATTTTAACAAGCTGATAAGTTAATTGAATTGAATTTTGTGAAATTGGATGACAAATATTATCAATTAGTAGATATGTCACAATTTACACAGTGATCATTACGCTATAATAAGTCTCTGTTGCTCAAATGACAATGGAGTTTCGATGTCAAGGACCTCATAGAATAGTCAATTGGGCAGGATTGCTAATTTTGATATTCGGGTTCGATTCCAAAGGGGATGAAAACAATTCTTTTGACACAATATGATAATTAAAATTAATTCATTCCATCTACGATCAAGTAAATGACAGCCTCTTGTGATTTCCTTTGAAATTTAAAATCTGCTTCTTTCGGCAAATCAAACTCATCTTATGTTATTATATTTATTTATTTATTATTTTTATTTTTGTAAAAATATTTAATTTAATTTAATTTAAATTTGAAACGAATGCCTTTGCTTCTTATATATGGGCAGTAAAAAATTACAATAATATTATATAAATTTTTACAGTTCAAAAACAATCAAAATAACAAAACAGAAATCAAAAAGTATATTATAAGCGAAGGACGAAAAAATGCACTAAAAAATATGATTTAATTTATTTATTTTTTTGTAAAAATATTTAGACTGATCATTTCAAAAAACGACGAATCCTTTCCGTGAAGCGTATCCGAAATAGGCAAAAAAATAATAATAATACAGTAAAACCCCTCAACCGAACCTCCGAAATCCCAGGAAATATGAACGAAAAAATAGAGAAACCTATTTATTTATTCATAAAACAATTATGTATATGATCTACATTATAACCTTATTTTACATAATTAGTTGAAAAATTAACAAAGAAGTACAGTTAGCATACCTAACAAAGTCTAAATGTGTCTACATACTTATGTAATCCAAGATTAAAAAACGGTAAAAGTTGGTTATTGAAATTCTTTACTTAAATTGAAAGTTTTTTTGCCGAGAGTAGCAGAATTTTTATATATTGAAGGGTACTAACCACATGAAATATTTTAACCTTTCATTCATAAATTAATTTCTGTGAATCCATTGTAATAGACTGATGAAGAGGGCAAAGCCCTCGAAACTATAGTCTCGTTATAAATAAATAAAATTTATAATTCCAGCAGAAGACACACTCTTTTATTGTCTCCTTCGAAATTCTTTACGTTAATCACTTTGCAAAAACAATAAAATAATAATAGAAACACACAAAATATCACTTAATCTTTCACTTAATAACAGTTATCTTCAATTGTCGAAGATGCTTTCGGCTAATCCGAACAAATTGAAATCCGAACAGGCTACAGCCCCAATAAGTTCGGATTTGAGGGGTTTCCCTGTAATACTTTATGAAAAAACTTGAACTCAAAAAATTATGGCGGCTAGCATCTTTCGATATCAAATTTTATTGATGATAGATCTGCGGGATGCGACAGATATGCTGGTCCAGTCGTTGACGCCCATAACTGCAACCAAGGAGGCTTTCTTTAGTTCCCGAAATCGCCTAACTCTCTCTTCGGGGATTTGATTGGCATCATTTGAGGCTTGACTTGCCAATCGTCCCGCTAAAGCCGGTATATCTCGTTTTTAGGGCTCTAGAAGAGGCGTCCCGCGAAAGCTGCGTGAGGAATGATAATTGTTCCCTTATACTCGAACGAGATGGCAAAAATGTAATTTACTACTTGCAATTCAATCATTAAATTAACATTTACGAATCTACATCAAAACAAGTGTGGATTATTTTACTAAATCTACTAAAATAAATCTTCCACTGTTTCGCTGTTTCAGCAAATTTTTCATACCTTCTTCTGAAAAATCGGTGGTGGCGCCTCTACTAGAGACTTTATAAGTTTATAGTGGACGCAAAATACATATTGACAAACAGGTTAATAATAATAATTTTTGTAGAAATATACTTTATAATCAAGAATATATATGATTTATTTTATTTATTTACATCAAGCAGAAGAGACACTTTTTGGTTTATTATTATACACTTTGATAAAGACTTTTGCTACTCAGCCAAATTCTCTTTTAATTTTATTCATATCGAATGTATTTATTCAATTAATTTATTTTTTATGAAAATGAATTTAATTTAATGAAAAAAGAATGAAAAATATTGTTTATCATTAAATATGACATATTTTCCATTGGGGATAATCGATTCATTATTTTATAATTCAATGAAACACTATAACTATACTTGTAGCATGAATAAATATTTATTAATAAATAATTAATGTCTTGTAGTCAATATACAGTAACATTATACGAATATTTATATGTATATTTATATGTCATTTTGAAAACAACCAAGTCTAGATGCAATTTTATTTAAAAGTGACATCACACAGTTCAAGATGCTTTTATTCAACTCATATAAATTGAAGAAGACAATAAAAGAGTGTTTATTTATAAGACACACTATTATTTTTATAAAAATTCTGCTACCCTCGGCAAAAAGAAACTTTCAATTCAACTCTTATAAGATGATTCGAAGCACTCGATGAACGAAAAATCACGGATTCGTTACGATTTTTACCGGAGTTATTAGAGCTAATTACTTGAAATTTTCTATAAAGGATACTTTTAAGATATAAATGCTTTGTGAGAACGTTTTTTAAAAAATTCAAGGAGCAAAACAAAGAAAACTGTTAAATTCAAGTTTTCACCTAGTTTCATCACCATTTTTCCAAAACTACTAAAGCTAATAACTTGTAATTTAGTGTACAAGATCATTTCATAACGGAAAAATTTACTATAGTAAACGATTAAGAAAATCAGGGGGCCCAGAGGATTAACATGAGGCCCACTATAAATTATTCTAAATACCAGTGCTTCCTAAACTATGGGTCGCGACCACATTTTGAGTCGATTAACTGAATTTTGGTGTAGCGAAATATAGGGAAACAATGACACTGAAACAATAAATGAGGTTGTGTATTCTGCTTGATCCATTACATTAAATAATATTATTATTAATGTAACTTTTAATGGCTTGATGCGTACTGGGTATGTTTATTTTTAGTGATGGATGAATAAAAACTTTCAGTCTTCATTGCGAATCAAATCTTGTTAATATTAAGTGTAATGTGTAGCCTTAAGTGTCGAAAAAGTTGTAAATATGTATCTATCAGATTTTCAACAAGTATATCGTCGGCTTAGACTTAGAGTGTAAACCTGCTCCACTTTTTTATAATTATATGACATATATTTATACCGTTCGAAAGAAAAAGATATGCAGCATCATCCAAGTAAAACTGCTACTTAAAATTACGATTGTAAGTTGTAGAAAAAATGTGAGAAATAGTTTCTTTCCATAAGAACAATATTAAATTTTGTTTCCTTTTTTTCTGCCCTGTAAAATTTCCTTGTTGTGAGTTAGCAGGTTTACTTTCTAAGGCAACGATATATAAAGCTGCTTTCGTTACATTTGTGTAAACTGATGGGGTTTGCATATTGGTGAGCTGGTGGAAGAGGGGCCTCGAAATATTAAGATCACTCACTTAATTAAATAAAAAATTACTCTAAACAAGCAAATAATTTTTATTAATTCTCTATTATAAATATTATTATAATAATATTGTAATATTATGGTATCCCAGTGAATTCTTAAGAGTTACGGTAGTCTTCTTTTAAACTAATCGTATGTTTCCTACATTTAATTCAATCGCGAATCGAATGCAGGTGATTTTTGTCAAAAATTAAGTGAAAATAATATCTGAACTTATATATTTCTAACTTGAAATAATCAAGTTAAATAAATTTATAATTTTCTCATTAATATATTAAAGAATAATTAACATATTAACGAAACGCAGACTCCAATAGCTTCAATCTCAGTAGTCTCGCGATATACAGTATATCTTGTTTAATAAGCGCGATCAAAACAATTCTCGTTAATATGTTAATTATCCTTTTAAACTGTTTCTCTCATATTTTTTAGCGAGAAACGTATTTATAAATGTGAAAAAACTAAATAATTTAAAAACAATTTTCAGTACGGTCACTGCCCGACCTGGCCTCCTCAGACTACGGAGGTGTATATTAGATACTTGATTGTTTCCCTAATTCAGTGCGCTTTCAAGGTAGTTAAGTTGTCTTTTCAATAAAAGAACAAATCTAATAGGAATAATCAATCAGAGAGATAAAAATATTAAAATGAATTTAATTGAAAAAAACAAACAAACAAACGTTGTATTCATTTAAAAGTGACAACCCTTTAATCAAATCAAATATCCCACTGTATCCTATTAATATCTCATATAACGTTCATTTTTAATGGGCGCCTTGGAGATCATCCAACTAACGTAAATCAGAGTATATACTATCGATTAAATAGAATATAAATAAATAAAACAGGTGTAACATTGATAATGCCAAAACCTGCATTACTTCTTTTGAGCTATTTAGAAGATTCGAAAAAAGAAAAAATTAATAGATAGAGACATCGACTTACGGCCAAAGATATCCGCTTTCACTTTTCTTAAAACCCGAATCAAAAACCGTATATTATATTTATATACAAGAGATGTGTCCGAATGTGACCATGAACGTTTGGGATTTTTTCCAGAGTTGTTTGTGACCCTGAAGCCCACTGAATATTACAAACCCCTGCTTTGCCTCCCCCCCCCCGGTCCCCTTCACAGTCATTTTTATTTGGCTCTTCTTTGATATCTGAATAATATACACTGACATACATTCATAAAACAAAATTTATTGTAAATTGTATTTTTTTTAAATATTTTTTGGTAGGTGCCTACTGCCTACCAATAATCCAAAAACATTCAAAATACTAGAGGGAAATATTTTATGTTATTTATCATCTATAGTAAAAGATAAAAAAAAACTTTTTTCCATTGGAAGTTAAATAAATATTCACGTCGGCATGGATGTTTGCTTTACCATACAGGGTATGATCAACCATTGTTAACTGGAAATTTCAGATACGCCAACTGGTGGGGAAATCTTGAACTTTCTCAATTGGGTCTTCTGACAGCTGATTGATCAGTGTTTAATGACATATAAACAAAAACCAAACCTATCTATTAAATAACGAGCTTTTTGTGCGTGCCTTCGGCACGCCCTCGAAGCTCGGCCCTCCGGGCTGGTGCCCTGGCGGACGGCGTCTCGGTCGAAAAATTTTATTCCTCCTAAAAAACCACACTCCAAATGTATACCTGTAAACTCCCGAAAATACATAGTCTCTTAAAAGTTTCGCCTCATTTTCGTCCTGACACAGCTACAGAAATGAGTCGCTAGATATGAATGTGAAAGTATTTTTTTTTTTCTATAATCTACAGCATTGTGATATTTTTTGTGTGGAAATAGATTTATTTAAAAGTGATATCGTGTGAGGAGGAGAATTATATTATATCATTTTTTAAAAATTTGGGATCGATAATCGATATAAGGTTCCAAATATTTAAAAGAGATCAGGTGTTGTTTGTATGACAGGCTGCTCCATCCAGTATTGCCATGAGAAACTCATATGGGCATGCGTGTCTTAAGTCGTTTAATTTTGTAAAAATCAAAAAATAAGAATAACAAAATTTAGATTTTTAAAAAATTATAAAAAAGTGGCAAATTATTAAAAAATAAACAAATAATATATAAATCAAATAAGATGTGATTGATTTCTTTTTCTGTGCGCAAAGAAAAGCGAATTGAATATTTAATTTTTGAGTGGTGAAGGGGGGGGGTAATAATTATCAATATATTTAATGTTTCTTAATTTAAAATCAATTGGAGTCTTTCATTTCGAAATTTGAGTCCAATTACGATTATATTTCAAATTTGCTGCAAATATACCGATGGCGCTCTCTTGGCAGCATTACGTCAGCGTTGCGGCAAATTAATTTAGACAAATATATACAGTATATTTTTTGATTATGCATATGACATTTGTGACAGCGACCCAATTGCATTAGTTTCAATTTCTACCACATGGCGGCAACACCGTACTTTCCGTTAAGCAGTTGAAATCGTACATGAAAAAAATATTTTTTCCTTGCTTCGTTGTCTCGAAATATCTCAAAAATAGCTCACACTATTTTCATAAAAAAAAAAATTAAGCGTAACTATGGCATTTTGGTCTATAAGAAAGTCTTAAAGAGCAAACATAGAAAAAATTATATTTGATGAGATATCAATTATTTTGTCAAAATGTCTCGTTAGTACGTAGATGTACTTTTAATGGGTTAGTATGTAGAAATTTGTGAGGTTAATTTATGAGCCCACAAGGTAGTTAGTAATCCTCAATATTTAAAGAAAATATATAATAATAATATTTTTTATTTTTTATTTATTTAAATTGAATGAGAGAATGTTAGTACGTTAGTCTGTGAATCATGAAATTGTGTGTACACTTTAGCTCAAAAACTAGTGTGAATATCAAAACGACATTTCAGGTGTAGTTTTTTTTTTTTTGCATTGGGATTAAAAGCTGATTAGATTTCAGTTGAAATCAAACCCAAAATCAAGGGGGGGGGGGGGGGGGGTTGTTAAGAAATTAAAATTTTCAAACTAAAAAATCAAGAAAATGGAATTTATTATAAAAATGGGTTCGATAATAAAAAAGAGTAATTATTGAAGGAGACACATAAAGTATCTTCTGCTGAAATTATAAATTTTATTTATAACGAGACTCATAGTTTCGAGGGCTTTGGCCTCTTCATCAGTCTATTACATGGACAGTTTTTCCATCTATACATTAATTCTTGTGAATCAATTAATAGACTGATGAAGAGGGAAAAGCCCTCGAAACTATAGTATCGTTATAAATAAAATTTATAATTCCAGCAGAAGACACACTATTTTATTGTCTCCTTCAATATATAAAAATTCTGCTACCCTCGGCAAAAAAATTTCAATTTAAAGAGTCATTATTTTTTTCTTCATTGATTTCTCTTTATGAAGGACCAACTCTGCTACTCTCGGCAAAACAAAATCTTTTCTTTAGTAATGAAGATGTTAAAGCTTTTATTTTTCTGATTAATTTGATTAAAGTTTGAATTTTTATTTAATACAGATGATTAATTATAATTATTTATTGAAAACAATTATTGTATTATTTGTTTTCAATAAATAATTATAATTAATCATCTGTTATTTAAATAAAAATTCAAACTTTAATAAAATCTTTTCAAGTAGTAATAAAAACCACCTGACCATAGTGTCACAGTATTAGTATTATTATAAAAATAGTTTTACTAAAGAAATAGATCTTTAATTCCAAGTAATGAGTTTGACTAATTTATCGCTTTATCAACTATTATATTAAAATAAAAATAAATAAATAAATGTTTATATGTATTTCCGTGACAGAGAAAAATAAAATAATATAAACGTATGGATATGGGGAATTTATATGCCTGGAAAGAATTCCTGTCGTCCAGCGAGCTAGTTTATGTGATTGCTCAAATTACATCTGAGAAGTGAGAGTGACCGAGTACTCGTTGAATACGCTTTAACGATACCTACTACTACTACTACTAGTAGTAATACTCGTCTCTATTCTCTAATGAAGCAATCGCTCTTGCTTCCTCTCAAGTCTGAAGAAGCATCTCGTTTCGAGCATGCTTTTATATTTATAATGAATCGGATCATATTCTTTTTCACAATGATCTAAATCAGTGCTTTGGTGAATCGTATCGATAATTTAATTAATTTATAAGATCTTAAGAAATTGGATAAATAAATTGAATTCGGAGTTTTATATTGAATAAGACGGACGTTTCGTCACTATATTTGCGACTTCTTCAGCGACTTATTCTTCAACACAATTGTGCTTTCTCTGGTTCTTTGTTTTAACCGTGATGAAAAATTAATTTATTTAAGAATATAAATAAATAAATAATGATCTTTATTATCCAATATAAAAAAAAATACAACATGTTTTACAATTATAAAAAAACTTCGACCTCGAGGCCCGAAACCCTCACCATCGAATGTCCATTATTTTTATTTTATTATATATTATTCTCACTCTTATTATGGTAAGGGAAAAAATTGATAAAAAACCCCTATATACTTTATTTTTAACATAAAAAAAAAGAAAACACAAAAACAAAACAAAATGAATGATGATGGAATGAAGTTCACTAAATGAGAAATGAAGTGTCACATCCGGTATAGTTCGTTAATTAGAGGGTTGAGACTTGATTGTGGATTATTTTCGAATTTTTTAACACTATTTTCTAGGTTTTCTTTAGAGAAGTCATGTTTAGCCCGATTCTTATTATATGGTTGTTGATTCCAGGAGGAGGAATGGTCATTTTTCTTAATGTTTTTGACTGGACCCTTTCCAAATCGTTGAGCCTGGTTTTGGTGGCGAAGGGGAGCCATGCAGGGGTATTTAAGAATAAAATAAATTAAAACAGATAGAATGTTTCGTATAATAATATCAGACAATTGAGTTGAAGAATAAGTCGCTGAAGAAGTCGCAAATATAGTGACGAACCGTCCGTCTTTTTACTTTCACATTTATATTCATAGAATATAATGTGGAAGTATTGCGATGCCCTGTCTGGGTCCTGACTCTTTGAGAGCTTGTATCTCAGAGATGAAAAAAAGTTAATTTCATTTTGTAACTTCTAGGTGGAAGAAATCGATGCCCTTAATAGTTGGAAAACGGATTTAGGACATAAAACCGGAAATTGTGATCCCCAGAGGCCAAAAAGGGGCCAAAAATCCATTGGTCAGTGCGTATGTATGTATGTACGGTCCCCTGCGTTTCACAACCATAATTCTCAGAGCTACGAAATTCGAAACTTAAGTTTGATATAGGTGAGAAGGAGTACAGCAAGCTTTTGGTTAAAATCGGAAAACCGGAAGTGAACATTTACATGAAAGATTTTTCGTTTTTTTTTGATTTTGTCAAAAACGGCTGTAACGATTTTTTTAAAAAATTAGTGTATTTATCAAGTGTCTTGACACTTTTTTAAGTTTCAAATTTCAAGGCTCTGCGACTTTTCGAAGACGAGATATGAACGATTAAAATATTTATTTTACGACACTCCTTATTTACAACTCCTTCCTTTAATTCAATCGGATTAAAAATTTGACACAACTAATAACTCATGACACTTGATAAATACACTAATTTTTTAAAAAATCGTTAGAGCCGTTTTTGAGAAAATTAAAAAAAATGAAATAAAGGACGGGGTGTAAATTAGTAGTGTCGCGATGACTTCAAATAAATAAAAATGTGAAAGTCGTGTGGTGAACACACCAGTTGATTCAATATAAAACCTTGAATATAATTTATTTATCCAATTTTCCAAGATCTTATAAATTAATTTAAAAATATTTTTTTTTAACTGTTGAAGTAATTACAAATACACTATTTCAAAGATACAAATCACATGCAATTTTAATTATATTTGTCAAAACCCTTCCGGCACATTTGACAATCTCTCAGGGCACACTTATTTGCCGCGGCACACAGGTTGAGAAACACTGATCTAAATCTATAAAGATCAGTAGGTTGCATTTATCTAAAAAAATAAGCTAATGTGGCCATCCACAATAAATTTGCCATTTTAAGTAATTAGTTTATTATTTAAAATTTGAATTTTTATTTAAATCACACATAATGAATTATAATTATTTATTGAACACGAACAAATAATACAATATAACTACGACGTTTCGATCGACTTATTCTGCGATTGTTCTCAAGGATGAGCATTGAGCACCCACTCCGATTATAGGTTAACTTAGCTAATCACGTGTCGGTCAAGCTTATATAGACTCCATGTACAGTCCAGTCAAAAAACCAACACACTGACGACCTCAGCGCCCCCTTTCGGACTGAGCATTAAATGTTTTTAAAAACCATAAAGTGAAAAATCGATCGAAACGTCGTATTATTTGTTCGTGTTCAATAAATAGCCATAATTAACCATGTGTGATTTAAATAAAAATTCAAATTTTAATCAAATTAATCACAAAAATAAAAGCTTCAGCAGCTTTATTAATAGTTTATTATTATTTTTTCTAACAGTTTTATGAAAGCCTTCTTTTTTGAAGTCCTGAATTTCGGGGATTGAAAACACGGTCCGCCACACAGCCTAAAGGGGTAATTTACAAGGGCGAATTATTTGCAATAAAAAAAGCAAGTGTACCTTGTGTACTCTTCACACAAATTTATTAATTCAATAATTCATTGAAAAACAGTTATAAAATCAGATAAAAGCCATTAACTAGAAAAATATTGAAAAATAAAAAATATTTATCTTCTATTGTTTTATATTCAATCTCATGTCATTTTTCTTCATAAGATAGTAAAAGTAAATGTAAAGTAATAAATAAAAAAAATCATTATAATAGAATAGAAAGTAGCTTTCCTAAACGGGCTTGAGTAAAACATATGACAAAAAGGGGCGAGCTATAGGTAAAAACATAAATCCTTCTCAATATATATGTTCACTATTTTATTATACTATATTACATATATTGCTATATTCTAGTAAAAAAATAGTATATTATATAAAAATCAATGATCGTTCAGAAAAATGAGCTTTTTTGCACTATATAAAATGAAGAAATTTCATATTATTTCTATCAATAGTTATTTAACATACATATTACCTATAAAATAAAAATATACTAAAAAAAACAGGCTTTTATTTAGAAACCAGAGGCGGTTGGTGACTTTTCAACAAGAGGATGGTGTCAAAAAAAGTATCTTTCATTTTTTGAAATTTTATTTTAATCTTCACTTTTTTTGTAAATTTCATCGAATTTTTTCAAATGTAAGATTAGTTTTTTTTAAATATATTTTAGGATCTTCGTCCCAAACGGATATTGCTTCGTTTGAGTGAGGGTAGGAGTCAGAAATTAAATCTTGTGACATAAACTCCCCACAGTCCCTGAAATCGAAACCATCTTGTACAATGAATCAGCCTGTCCTATAAGAAAATCTTAAATTTCTCCTAATTCTATTGCACTCTTAGTTATTTCCGATCTTATATATTGAGAGATCTTAGAAATGGATTAGTCCAAAGATTCTCTAATCATCTTTATTTATTCCTTTTTTGTATTATTACTATTTTAATAGTTCTTCAGCGAGAATAATTTTTATTCTACTAAAACTCGTCTGGACTTGTCTTTGACATGCTTAAACTGGAAAATATACGAGGCAGGGACTTCAAACCTTCTATCCGCACCCTTTTCGAAAAAATCATTCATTTCAATAGCCCCTTTAAACTATGCAACCATTTTATTTCATTTTGAGAACCAATATACTTTTCAAAACAATAAATGTTTTTTATAGAAATGTTTGAAATAAAGGATAATAATTTGAAAATTTAAAGATTTTAAAGAAATTTTGATGTCGATCTATATTTATGGAAATACTTTAAATGTTTAAAATTTTAGGGATGAGCCGCATCCGCAGCAACCATGGACCGCACGCCACTGTTTGAAACGTATTAAAAAGTACTTACAGACATTTTAACAAAATAACTAATATCTCGTAAAATTTACTTTTCTAGATGTTCACTCTATAAAGATTTATAGTATAACAAAATGCCATCAAAATATTTTGAGCCGTTTTTGAGATATTTTGAAAAAACCAAGCAAAAAAAACACTTTTCATTCACGATTACAATACTTGACCATACCCTGTTTGGTAAAATAAAAATTGAATTGAATTAAAAACTAGGGAGTTATGAAGTATTCTACTTGAAGATGACTCAAGTGATCCAAGTTGCTGCGTATGACGTCACAGGCCTTGGCGCCAACCATCACGCCATATGTCCTCCAACCAAAGCATTCTCGATGGGTTTTCATAAATCATTATCACAGACAATAATTTGACAATGATGTTTCCAAAGGAAAGGGGGGGGGCGTCTCTCTGTTCTCTGTTTATCTGTCTGTCTAAATTGTTAACTCAAGAGGAG
The DNA here is from genome assembly GCA_024734495.1 of Forficula auricularia. Taxonomy (NCBI): domain Eukaryota; kingdom Metazoa; phylum Arthropoda; class Insecta; order Dermaptera; family Forficulidae; genus Forficula; species Forficula auricularia. The sequence continues at coordinate 475,383 of JALMQS010000153.1, read as the reverse complement.
CAATTATATCTTTATATCCTCACCTCTTCTGGTCTCTCACACAGACCTACCACGAATCTCAAAAGCCCTCTTCTAAACTGGTCAGTCATCATCATCATCATCATCCAAATTCACCTTTCCGATTCACTAATTAATATTTCTCAGGGTTTTTTTTATATAAAATATTTCTATCATCAATTTCAAAATATTACCATACAGATAGTCAAGTATTGTAAAAGTACATGAAAAGAAGTGTCAAAATATTTCAAAAACGGCTGAAATTATATTGTTAAAAAAAATTGAACGAAACCATGTCGTTTTGGTTTACAAGAAAGTCTTATGGAGCGAACATGGAAAAAATTATAGTTTACCAGAAATTTGTTACCAAAATTTGTGTATGCTCTAGCTCAAAAAATATTGTGAATATCAAAACGAAATTTCACATTTATTTTGTTGAATTAAGATTAAGAGCTGATTAAATTTTGGTTGAAATAAAGCCCCCAATTAAGAGGGGGAGGGTTCTTTAAAAAAAATTAAATTTATAAAATTTTCGTACTAGGAAAAAAACAAGAAATATGGGATTTACTATAAAAGGGTTTTATAATAAAAAAAAGAGAGTCATTATTTTTTTCAGGGGATAAAATGGGGGGGGGGGTTAAAAAAATAGGACTATCAATAAATGTCCTAGACCCTTTGATCAAATCTCAAATCGATATTTACACGAAATTTCGCGTATGCACAATATACGATCTTATATGAAATTGTTAGTGGCCTAAAAGAGGGAGGGGGAGCGGTACTAAAATAACTTAAAATAATAAAATTTCCAAACAAAAATAGAAGAAAGTTGATATTTACAATATAAAAGTCTGAAATTTAAAAGAAAATATGGTCACTAGGTCCAAAATTAAGAGGGGTTGGGGTTCTTTAATAAATGATTAAAATTTATTATATAAGAAAAAGAAGTCAGTAAATTCGTGTGGATGGTCACATCACCTTATTTCAAATTCTATATATTTTTACAAAAATATCTAGTGTGGAAAGAAATATTTTTTTGAAAAGTGATACTTATGGTATATAAAATTTCAAAAATGGTAAAAATTAAACTAACGTAATGATTATTACTTAAAATGAATCAATTCTTTAATAAAATTCCAATTATATATTATAACATATAACGTATAGCTCCAATGAAATTTCAATGAAATTTTTTCTTCATTTATTTATTGTTATCAATTAACAGAGCGTATTTTAAATATCAATGGTTTTCATCAGTTTACAAGTTTTGAAATCAGGTGTTAATGAAAATTTGTTTAATGCCTCTATTTTAATTTTGATAGTTATTGGGAACGCCTGTAGGATAGGGTTTGCGCTGATCTTTGAGAGCTAATAAGTTGCGTACGCTTTAGGGGTTAAAGGTAACATTTATCCATTTTACGATTTATTTAAATTTTACAATATTTTTATTAATGGATTGATCATGTATTCCAGGGGTGGCCACTAACCTTAACTTTGGGAGCCGTAAATTTATAAAACTGTTTCAAAGCGAGCCAGATTGGAGATTAATTAATGTTTTATTAAAAAAAGACACATTTTTTTAATTTTATAAAATATAGTTGAAGTAACATATATTTTTTGCTCTAGTTATAAAATTACAAATTACATATTAATTTAATTTTTGTATTATTATTTTTTAAATTTAATTAAATTAATTAATTATTATACAGGGTGGGGCATAAAGATCTACCACATTTTGAAGAGATATAAAAAAATGAAAAAATTTAAATAGAAAAAACTAAATATATTTTTGAAAATAAAATAAATGAATTTTTTTTAAATGTATTTTAAACATTATTAAAGAAAAGGGGGCGGAGGAGGGGTAAAATTCTAGCCCTTTTGACCAAACTAAATCAAATTTTGTATAGGTACATAGTTTGGTCGAAAGGGCTAGAATTTTCATTTTTGACGATCCCCCGTTTCGGGTGGTTAGTTTTTGCATTTCTAGCCCTCTGGGGGTCCACAGAATATGTATACAAAATTTGGTTGATTTTGGTGGAAAGGGCTAGAATTTTCATTTTTGACTAACCCCCGTTTTGGGCGGTTAGTTTTTGCATTTCTGGCCTTCTGGTGGTCCACAGAATATGTATACAAAATTTGGTTGAGTTTGGTCGAAAGGGCTAGAATTTTCATTTTTGACTCCCCCCTTTTTTCCGTCTGATACAATGTTTAAAACACATTTAAAAAAAAATATTTTATGTTCTTTTCAAAAATATATTTAGTTTTTTTTCTAGCTAAATTTTTTCATTTTTTATACCTCTTCAAAATATGGTAGATCTTTATGCCACACCCTGTACTTTTTAAAATCAGTATTATTCAAGAGCCGCACGAGATTAACTGAAGAGCCGCATGCGGCTCGCGAGCCACGTTGTGGCCACCTCTGATGTATTCTCTATTGATTTTTGAAATTATATTATACAATGATTGTTTTGTGTATTTTTAATTTAAATTTGATATCTATGGCTATCTATTTTAGTGAAGGTATATTTTATAAATTTATAATTTTATTAAAGAATTGATTCATATAAAGTAATAAACGTACCAAAATGGGGGTGGGGTTTGGGGTTCAAAAATAGAATTATCAATATAAATCCTAGATGTTTTGATCGATCTGTAGGAAATTTCTCATATGCTCCCTATACGATCTTATGGAATTAACCCACTTTGTGAAATTGATAGTGACTCAAAGGAGGGTTCAAAAATAATTTAAAAGTCTAAAATTTTCAAACGTATTTCCAAGAAGCTCTTACAAAATTCTTGTATATACTTATTTTTAAGCTTAAGCAATCACTTTTTAACTAAAAAAATAATAATAAAAACAAAAGGAGCATGATGAAGACCAATATTAAAGGATAAAACGTTGCAGCAAGCAATCATTTTATTTATTGTCCAATTAACTAATAATTTTCACATCATGATATTTATTTAATAAAAGAAAACTTTTTACTAGTATTTAATTTAATTTTTTTTTTCAATATACTACAAATAGTACTTTGAAAATGCAATAAGAAATATAATTTTTTTGTAAAACGATTTGAACTGATCATTTTAAAAAGAGAATGACGAAATCCCCCCCCCTGGTTGAAAAGTTCTCAACCGTTACTGATAAATATATAAACAAATTTTCAGTCTGATATTATGACAGTTAGCCTCCTCCGTCATATTGATAATTTCGTCAACCTCCCTATTCTATCTCACTCGCAATGTTAAGACAAATCCAATGATACTTCATTTGTTAAGATCAGTTAAGCCCGTTTGGTCTTTAAAGTATGTTTTAAAAAAGCATAGAAAGTTGTTTTTGAAAATTTCTTGGGAAAACTCTTAATCAAAATTCAGTAGAAATTCGCTTATCCGATTCTTTCGCTTTTAAATTTTCGTCTCAGTTAAAGCCAGGCAAGCCTAGAGGCAACGTCTTCTGGCCAATTAAAGGTAAATTATTCATCATATGGTTACTTTCTAATATTCTAAAACACTTGAATATTACTTTCTTTTGCAAATACAGCTTCTTTAATTAATTTCATTTTAAAACTAACATTATACAGGGTGGTCCGATTTTTTCAAGATCTAAAAATGTATTTATCTCCTGATTTTACTTATCTAATTTACCACGTTGATATATAGAAATTTGACTCCCCTTGCATACCCTAGAATCGATTTCCAAAGAAACGTTTAGCCAACTTTGTCTTTTATTTAATTTATCCATTATCAAATTATTGTCTACAATTATATATAATTATTTATTTATTAAATAGAGAAAGTCTCATAACTCTTCAATAGTAACATTTTTTTAATTCATATTATGGTCATGCAATTTGTATTAGGAACAGTATTTTCGAAAAAAATACACAACTTTTTTATTTTAATCTTCTTCAAGAGCCTTACTCTATTCTGAGCGTAGGCGATTACTCTTTCAGTTGTTTTTTCCTCGGGGAAATTTTTCACATGGGTGGTTTCCCATTGCCTTCCCCTGAAGGGATCAGATTATAACCGGTCAAATATTTGTAGTCACTTGGCCTACCTGACTCCCGTTTATTTTAATAAAAAATAAAATAATAAAAAGTTAAGTTTACCAGTAGACTTTGCTTACAGATAGATTTCAGGAATATCAGTAACTTTAAATTTTAATTTTCTGTGTCTTTATTGAGCCTGAATTAAATCTCTCTCTATACCTACCACAAACTTGGCACGACGGGTCTAAAATAAAAGACTTAATGGATTTTGTGTACCAAGAAACGATAATTTTTAATTTTTTCATAGAAGGTCTAAAAGTTAAATCTCATAAATTATGTTGGTGTCAAAACGCATTGTATTGCAGTTGAGTAAAATATAAGCATTTAAGTTCTAACTTACTAGTAGTAGAGAACTCGTATTGTTTTTTGTCGGTTATTTGTTAAAACTGCCTAGTGCTTACCTGAAACAAAAGAAAATATTATTAGTATTTTTTTGAACAAATGTATTTATTTACAACTTAAATTTTACATATTTATTTTTTACATAATTTGTTCATCGAGCCACACTCCTTCTCCCATAAATTATTAGTAAAAATAATTAATACTGTCTTCTAGGTATACTGTAATTATAAATAATAGTTGACCAGAAAATAAATAATTTTTATGGATGAATTGATTTAAAAAAAAACAGAAAAATTTAAACTAAAAATATTTATAAGGAATATATACGAGATGAAATGGATTATTTTTCATTATATTCCAGAAGGGTTGTTTTCACCCTTTCTAGAATCGAGCCCGTGTATCAAAATGCGGGCTAATTTGCTACCTGGCTGATTTTTTAAAATATCTTTCTTAACAAGCATTTATACGTCTTGAAACTAATCTCGATACTAAATTTCAATTATCTAGTCTTAGTACATCTGGAAAAATCTTGATGAAACCGGATGAACACGTGACTGAGCTTTCCTAGTTTAACCTCTTTGAAATTATATATTTTTTTAAAACCTTCCTCAGTAGTAGAAATTAAATTTTTGGTCCCAAGAATTCCGGAGATTTTTGATAAAAAGGTGATTTTTCTTGTTTCACCCTATTAAAATTTGAATTTTTTTAAATAAATTTCTTAACCAGCATTTACGTTTTAAAAGTAATCTTCCTGGAAAATTTCAAGTTATTAGCTTCAATAGTTCCGGAGAAATATTGATAAAACTATGATTTTTTATTAGTACTTTTTCACTATTTTAAAATTTGAATTTTTTTTACAAAAAACATCATTAGCAAGCGTTTTTGTCATAACATGGAGTTAAAATAAAAAATAATCGAAATCTTAAAAATGCAACGTATAATTATTTGTTATTATTTAAGTATTAGATGAGAATCAATATCTATTTTTGATTTTAATTCAATATTAACTTCAATTAGCCAGTGATATCTAATTAGTGATTAATAAAAATGGACTAAACACATTAATATTTCAAACGACTATGAATAAAGTCTAGTAAAGAGACGTTGCAGTTTATTTTAAGGGGAGTTTTTTGTTCAGTTTCACAGAAATGAAAGATTTAAAAAAGTTATTTTAAACCTCAATATAATTCGGGTTGTTAACCCATTTTCAAGAGTACATAGACACTTCCATATTTTAAAACCACCCAATCCCATTGGCTGATAAATACATTCAAGAACACATAAGCACATATGATATCCAATAAATAAAAAATAATTTTTTTTGTCATTTAGTCTATATAGGTACTCCTGAAAAACTGAAAATGGGTTAATAACCCGAAATATATTGAGGTTTCTATAATAATAACTTCTTTTAATCTTTCATTTCTGTGAAATTCAACAAAAAACTTCCCTTGATAATAATTACGCGATTAATTGGTTCCGAAGGTATTCGCGTAAGTCGTAAAAATTGCGTCAGTCTAGAAAACCACAAAATTTAGCATTTTTGACAAAAAATATGTTTTAGTTTCAAAGTAAAGCTGAAAGTAAAATAGATCTATATATGTGCCTATAATTATGAAATTGGACTAAGTCAAAAAACTAAAAAATTTGTTTTTTCATATTTTATGTTCCATTCATTTAAAAAGTACAAAAATAAGATGTGGGTTTTGAAAAATCGCACAAATTGAACCGTTAATGGAATTCTAGTTGTCTCATTATTCAGAATTCGAATCTTGTTTATTTTATTAAACTTTAAATATCTCAAAACTAACAATCAATGACTTATACCACTTTTATAATTATGGGCACATATGTATATATACAAGAAAATATTATTTATGTTTTAGTAACGTTCTTTAGGACTCTTAGGGTTTCGCTCTGGTATATTAGAAGTGGTTTGATTTTTCAATCACCAGCAGCATTTCCACCAAGTAAAGGGTCCTTTCTTTAGAGACCTTAAACCCCGGCATAGATTTTTCTTGTTGGGATATATATAACAGATCTGGCATTTTTTTCAAATATATGCCTGTTTAATTAAAATTTTGTTTTGTAAGTTAATTCTCACTCTTTGTTATTTCTGTTAGTCCCTTGATCATTTTCTTAGCTCCCTCTGTGACTGCACTGGAAGCTTCATTCGATGTTATGTAGTTTAGAACGGCCTTTAAACTTTTCAAATCATCCATGGCTTGCAGTAAATGTATAGTTATCACCACTATCACCTTTTTCACGATTTTTTTAATCGTCTAAGTCGAGGACTGACTGTATAATGTTTAATCGAAAGTTTTCTACATTTGATTCAATCACGAATCAAATGTAGGGAATTTTTGTCAAATATTGAGTAAAAATAATATTTGAACTTATATATTTCTAACTTGAAATAATGATCTTAAATACATTTTTAAAATTTTTATAATTAATATAACAAAGAATAATTGCTATATCAATGAAAATTGTTTTTAACCGCGCTTATTTGAACAAGATATTTATCGCGAGACTACAGCGGATTACGCTATTGAAGTCTGCGGAGTCTTAAGTCCGGACCAATAGAGAAAAATATGTGATCCACTTAGCTACAATCCAACGCCATTTCGCGTATAGCCCGCTAGACATTTATGGATATATTTAATCTTCCAGTCCAAATATATAACATATGAGATTTCAAATTCACTTGGTGATCCATCCGAATGTCTATCGGGCTATACACGAAATGACGTTGGATTGTAGTTAAGTGGATCACATCTTTTTCTCTCTTGGTCCAGACTTAAGACTCCGCAGACTTCAATAGCGTAATCCGCAGTAGTCTCGCGATAAATATCTTTTTCAAATAAGCGCGGTCAAAAACAATTCTCATTGATATAGCAATTATTCTTTGTTATATTAATTAGAAAAATTATAAAAATTTATTTGTATAATCTTTCACTATAAACCAACACTACATTCCTTTAATTTAGTTTATTTTTATTTGCTTTTACTTAATCAGTATTCATGTCTTAAAAAATATTTATTAACAAGAATCTACGTCCTAAAAATCACCTTCAAGTCCAATTTCAAGTTTTCCTTAGTAGTTTTAGAGAAATCGAGATAAATCAATAAATTATGGTATTTGAATTTTTTTATAATATATGTAGTGATGATGCCTATGAACGAACAGCTTGTCTCTATGCTCTCCTTATTATCTTGTTATCTTAATAAAAGTAAATTTATTCGCAATCAATCAATCGCAAATTAACTGCAATTAATTTTTATTTCCATTTAATAGAATATTTTTCCTTTCAAGGCTAAAAAGAAAAAAATTCAAAGAAAAATCTCATTAATAGACATACAGTCGAGTAGTGGAAAAAAAATAGATAGTATTTTTTTCTATTAATAAAAGTAACTAATTGACATGAATATGCAAATTTGATTAGTATATTTATCAATTTCGCAAAGACTATTAGTATTTATGTGTTTCAAGTAGGAGGTTCCGCAAGTAGAATGCAATAGTAGGCGCCTAAGACACCGAGATCGGCTTATGTTACCTTCGTTTGCATGAGAAAATAAAACCGCTAAAGCTTAAACCCCCCCTCTGAGTCCAAAATGTGAAGGTTAGTCTTGCTAAATGGGAAAACCCACACACACATATACCATCTATTGCGGTGGCGCCTTTTTTTCTACTATTGTTAGTATAATCTATCTCTTATCTAAAATCTTAAGTCTTTCAAAGCTTTATTGCATCTTAACACACTTAGTACAATCGAAAATCTAAGATTTCCGGGTGTTTAGGGTATTAAATTTAATCAAAAGTATTATTAGTTTTTGATTTTTGCTTATTACTAGCACTTTGTATGAAACTAGTAGAAAAATCATTTCCATACATTAATTATTTTAAAATATAAATGTTTAAAGGTTGAGATTAAAAGGACCTCGTAGAATGGATGGATAATTCTTGTTAAAGAAAAAATTCCAGCTTCACAGATGGAGCATTTTCTTTATTTAATTAGTACAAACGAGAGACGTTTCAGCCGTGACTCACAGCCATCTTCAGTCTACAACAAGGTAACATGCGAAATGTTTAAGCATAACAATAATAAAATACAATATTAACAAAAATTGTAACACTATTTACCTCACTGTTGTACCTCACGACTGAAACGTCTCTCGTTTGTACTAATTAAATAAAGAAAATGCTCCATCTGTGAAGCTGAAATATTTTTCTTTTATCAAGAATTATCCATCCATTCTACGAGGTCCTTTTAGTCTCAACCTTTTAAACATTTATATTTTGGACCTATCAAGTGTCTCCTATTTAATTATTTTTATTTAATTAATCTTAACAAGTATTTTAAAATCTTTAGCAATATATAATAGGCACATACTCATAAATAATTGTATTCGCTCTTTATAAAGTTTTACTCTCGTTGCACACGCAAAATAAATAATAATAATTAAAATTACACATTGTTGTGTGACCAGCTTGCTATTACAATAAAAATATATTATCTATAGAACTCATGAGAAATAATAAATAAAGTATTTTTAATTAAAAAGACTGATGATACAGGTCAAACTATCGAAACTATAGTCTCTAAAAAATAAATTAAAATTATTTATATTCGTTATATTAAGTTGTACATATATATAACGAATATTATCTGTTAGGGACTAGGGTTTCGAAGGTTTGACTTTACATCATCAGTCTTTTAATTAAAAATATTTTATCTGTTATTTCTAATGGGTTCAAATAGCCGATTGGAAATTGATAAATTCGTTTTGTTGTAATAGTAAGCTGGTCACATAATGTTTAATTTTTATTTTGAGTGAGTAACAAAAGACTTTATAAAGAGTCAATACTATATAGTTATATACCTAAATATTGGTAAAGATTTTAAGCTTTTCAATTTTAAAATACTCATTTGTTAGAATTAATTAAATTAAAATAATAATCACATCAATATATCAATGAGGTTCTGCTCTGCTTGATGCAAATAAGCATATTTTATTATTATATTGTCTATAAATACATTGATTTGATGAAATCTCAAAGAATTATTCCAAAAATGATATTTTCTGTTTTTTGAACCAGAAGTTTTCAAGCCAAAATGCTCAAAATCTAATCAGTTCTCTGCATTGGAAATATAAACATTTTAGAACAAAAACGAACTTTACACGATTTTTAGTTATTATATTATCATGGTATCTAAATACAGGCACAGAGACCAAAAAAATAATGGTGTGAAAATGATTTTTTCCACTTTCTAGACATTTTTCAACACAATGAGAAAAAAAATTGAGTTCAATTCACCTCCCGGGCCTACGCGACTAAAACCCACGTTCTTAAGATTTTAATACAGTAGAACCTCGTTTATCCGGACCAAAAGGCAAAGCGAATAATCGAACATCCGGATATATGGGTAATAAAAACAAAACAAATCTTCAAATAAGCGAATTTGTATTGAAAAAAAACATTTATATCAAAATTACATAGAATTGTTTAAAAAAAAAAATAACTTTTTCACATCATTTCATTTCAAAGAATTGGTCCACTGTCAATATCAAAATTAAAACGAATTTTTGGTGAAATTATAATTACATTCTTTTGCTATCAGAGTTAAAAATTATTACCTATGTGAACATTTATTAAAATAAAAATGTCTACAAATCTGATCCGGATAATCCGAAGGTCCAGATAAATGAGGTTTTACTCAGGGCCGTGCAGGTACCTCTGTAGGGCGGGGGACAAAGTAAGGTGATGGGGCGCTACGGGGGTCTGGCGTTAACCGGAATTTTTTTTGAAAATCTAACCTGGCTTCAAAAATATTCAAAATTTGGAATCTATTTACTACACATTTATTTTTTAAAAATACATATGTTTTTGGGAAACAAGAAATTGAAAGTTCTTTTACTAAATCATTACGTTTTAATTTCAAAAAATTACAAATTATTATACTAAAACAGTAACAGACGCGCCATTTCTGAGCTGGTTTCACACTGGCGAGATTTCTGAGAGTATTTCTAAGAAATTGATTTTCAAATTAACATATATTTTTCTCTTTAAAACATTCATTTTAAAAATATTTCAAAAATTATCTGTAAGAATTACTAGATATAATAGATTCAATATGCCAATATGTTCTTCTATAAGGATATTAAAATTATTAATTCCGAGAGAAAATAATTTACTATAATTTTGGTTTTGTTGACTACATTAAAATAAATTTTAATTCTTTTTGTTTATTAGATTTTTTCACGATTTTAGGACAGGGCCGCAAAAGCCATTTAGGCAAGGGTGCAGGGTACAAGTCCCCTATCCTCCATGGCCAGCACGAGGCTGGTTTTACTGTATTATAATAAGCTGTCGTGTTCTGATGTGGCCATCCACTTGACTTTATCATACAACCTGGCCCCTAAAATTATTTATAATCATGTAGGGGGGGGGTAGTTTTTGCATTTTTATACTTCTGGTGTCCCACTGATTATGTATACAAAATTTGGTTGAGTTTGGTAAATGGCAAAGATTTTCATTTTTTGACCCTACACCCCCACCCCCATTTTGGGCGGTTAGTTTTTGCATTTTTAGACTTCTGGGGGTCCACTGATTATGTATACAAAATTTGGTTGAGTTTGCTCAAACGGCCTAGATTTTTAAATTTTTAACCCCCTCCACCCCCTAATTTTGGGTCGATATGCACCAAAATCTAATCAGCTCTTAATCTCAATGGACCAAAACTACGTGTGAAATTTGGTTTCGATATTCAGACTAGTTTTTGAGCTAGCTCGTCCACAAAAATTTGGTAGCACAGCACTAGACTAACAGACAACCAGACAACCAGACTAACTAACAGACATTTTGACAAAACAATTATTATCTAGAAAAATATAATTTTTTTCGATGTTCACTTATTAGAGCTTTTTTGTAGAGCGAAATGCCATGGTTTAGCTCAATTTTTTTAATCAAAATAGTTTCAGCCGTTTTTGAGATATTTCGAAAAAAAGAAAGAAAAAACCACTTTTTTCATGCACTGATTACAATACTTGACCATACCCTGTATGTGTTATTAATATTTAGGTACCTATATAAATTATAGTATTGACTTTTAATCATGTTTTACGCTGGATATTCACTCAAAGTAAATAAATAAAACAATAATAATAATCTAAATAAAATAAAATGCACCTTTTTTTTTGGTTTTTGAAAAGAGTAAAATTTAATCCGCTTTATGTAAAGTTTAAAGTTTTTTTTTTTTTATTCTGCATAATTTATATTTGTTGCTTGCAACATTCGGAACTTGTTTTTTTGTTTTTTGTTTTTTTGTAGGTAGGCAGCCCCCGTGTCGGTAATGAAGGTGTAAATAAATCCTCCCGCGTGTGTTGTACCCGAGATCTGTCCGGTCAATTGATGACCTTGTCGTTTCGATTCTCTCTCTCTCTCTTTCTCAGTGAAGAGACGTTTTTGTTTTTTTGTTTTTTAATTCGAACGTTGTGGTTGCTTATCTGTTAAATTCTAGCCGTTACACGTTACACGTGTCTCGCTATAAAATTAACAAGTTTTTCGGGATGATGTGTCTTGTGCTGGTGCTTGCTGTCTCTCTTGTGCTCGACGGAGGAGGCTGCTTGATTTTCAATCAAGGGCAGCAGGTGCCGTAAGGCGTAAGGCCAGAAGCCACGGGGGGGTCACCGCACGCCCGATCCCCCATGATTACAGGCCGGCCCAATTACCGCCCCAGCTATTATTGATTAACAAAACTAACCAATCAATCAATGGCTGCCTGGTGGATACCTTCTCTCTAACCTATATGCATACTTACATTCTCTACAGATCTACGGCACCAAAAGAACCAGATTACTACATATAATATGTAGTACTTGGAGGCACCGAGCGATGCTCGGTAACTTCTTCCTTCAGTTAAAATCTTTATTTTAATATTATTTTTAATTTAAAATTCTCATAAAAAGGTCGATTTTTATTTGAGAGCCGTTTTCAAATTAAAAAAATACAAATATATCTATAGAGTATTCGACCACTGTACCCCCCACCTTCACCCTTCTCGACCCCACCCCCGAAACCTCGCCCTACCCCCGGAACCCCACCACTGCCCTCCACCTTCTGCACCCCCCCACATCCACCACATTCACCCCCGCTCCGCATCAAGATCGCTTTCTCATCCTCAAAACTTGTTAATAGAGTTTGTTTAATCAAAATCGTTAGAGCCGTTAAAAATAAAATAAAAACAAAATACTTATATATATATATATGGAAGACCGAGCTTTGTTCGGGTTTAGTTAATGCTTGACAACAACACACTACAATCACAATACTTCTTCAAGGCCTTTGAGAATAAAGGATTAACCCAACCCATTGTCTGTCTGGGTACAATAGTAAAAGGAAAACCTTTTTTCAAAACCTTAAGAATGGAATTTTTTTACCTGAGAATAATTAATTTGATTAAGATAAAACCCATCAAGAACAATTTTTTCGAAGATGAGACCGTGACGGATCGAATTGTCACCCCAAAACCCCCTAACCCGTTAACTTCATCAAAATCGGTAGAGTCGTTTCCAAAATAGAACCAAGATACAAATATATATATATATACATAAATAAATATAAAATTTTTGCTCGTTTAATAAGAGTAGATATTCCCGCACAACTTACACATACATCAACACGAGGGGTGAACCGCGATTGGAATTGGAATCAGGTGTCTTCTACTTGGAAATGAAAGTGGAAGTGGAAGTAGGTGTACACAATTTTAGGTCGCGGTTTACCCCTCGCTTTCCACATGAATAAGGGGTCGTCCATAAATTACGTCACATGAATTTCAAGATTTTTAGACCCCCCTTATGTCATATTCTGTCACATTACCATTGAGGCCCCCCTGTATTGTGACGTAATACTATCACTTTTATACCATATAATTTAATAATTGTAGACATTTTTTGTCTAGATTTATTTTTTCGATTCACGGTCGTGATGAGGATTCTTATAGGTATTAAAAGAAACGCTTATTTTTTAGCAGATTTTTAATTTTAAATGATGTTTTTTTAAAGGTCCACTGAAGAAGGAATATTGTACAAAATGGAATGAATGAATTAAAAAAAAACACCATTTAAAATTAATAAACTGCTGAAAAATAAGCCTTTCATTTAATACCTATAGATTTATTTTACCAATATATTTTACCATATATTCAGGTTGGAATAATATAATAACCTGAAATCTAAAAAATATAAGTATTTGAAAATTTTAAAAATTTTTTAATTTAACATTTGTGAAATCACAATTTTTAAGATCCCCGGGCCCTCTGTTACATTTTGTCACAAATCTGAGATGCCTCCACCCGCCCTTACTGTGTGACGTAATTTATGGACGCCATAACCCCTATAACTTACTCTAAAATTCTTCAATAGACCGAGAAAAATTCAATCAGTATTCCACATTTAAATGCAAATATTTTAGCATAAGAACGAACTTTCTACGACTTTTCATTCTTGAGTTATCGTGAGTATTTGAATCCAGACACTCTCAGATATAAAAAAATTATTGTTGTTTCAGACATTGTTAAACACATGGAGCAAAAAGAATTTTTGAAAATTTTCGCGTGAATTCAATAATAGGCGCCCAGCAGGCAAGCGAAGCGAGAGTAATAATAAGTACCTGGAACACCGAGCGATAATCGGTAATTTTTTCAGTTAAAACCGATTGATTAATATTATTTTTAATTTTAAATTCATATAAAAATGTTGATTTTAATTCGCAGCTAAAATAAAATAAAATCGAAATAAAATTTATTTATTTTTTTTGTCAACGTTATGCCCATCATCAATACATATCACTGAGCACAAAGTTGTGAATGTAATTTCAATTAAAAATAATATTAATATACACTGAGATTCTTTCGTTGACCCTTTTAAATCCTGAAGAAGTAGGTATGATCCTTCGTATTGTCGGATTTTTTAAGAGAATGAAATTGATATTCTAATAAATTATTTTATAGAAAAATAGCTTTAATTAATTAATAAATTTATTAAACCAATTATTTTACATTAATTAATGTATACATTGTATTTTGCTTCGATTTCGGAGATAACTTCTCCACCATCGAGTGTCCTTATTCATCTTTAGTCCTTGTTTTTAATAAGAGGAAAAATCTAATTAGATAAAAAAACCTCTTTTCCGATAATTATTTCAATTCCATTATTCCCCAATCAAGTCGATTGGTTCTCATTCCCCTCCATCCTCTTCCATTTAATTAATTAAATTGGCAAATTCTAATATATAATAATATTTGTAATGATCTTTTTGTGGGATTTAAAATTGAAAAACCCAATTAATTATTAAAAGGAAATTGAATAAAAATGTAAATATACATTTTTATCGAAACAACCATCTGTGAATAATTATTTCAATTAACAACAAACCCATCAGGGGGTCGGTAGGCTAGGCGGTAGCGTGACAGCGAGCTAACCAGGGGACCCGGGTTCGAATCCGACTCGAGGCAGCCAGCCAAAATCTGACCCCCGGGGGTAGAGACAAATTTTAAAAATATAGCTAGTATCGTAATTGGGCTTATGGCTAGAAAGGCCGAAAAGCCAAAAAAAAAAAAAAAAAACAAACCCATCAAAAACAACTTAGCCGAAGATGAGATTGTGAAAGAACAAATTCTCAACACAAAAATTCCCTAACCCATGAATTTCATCCAAATCGTTAGAGCCGTTTTCGAGAAACCATTCTGTATAATATATACAACATGAAGGAGACAATAAAAGACTGTGTCTTCTGCAGGAATTATAAATTTTATTTTATAACGAGACTATAGTTTCGAGGGCTTTGTCCTCTTCATCAGTCTATTACAATTGAATTTGAAGTTAATACATTAATTCCTGTGAATCAATTGTAATAGACTGATGAAGAGGGAAATGCCTCGAAACTATAGTCTCGTTATAAATAAAATTTATAATTCCAGCAGAAGACACACCCTTTTATTGTTTCCTTCAATATATAAAAATTCTGCTACCATCGGCACAAAAACTTTCAATTTAATTTTCTTGTTAAATTGAAGGGTTGTTTTTGTCACAAATATAATAAATCAATAATGTCAATAACTATTTGAATTATTTAATTGATAAACTATACAGTTTCGGTCACCACTGAGGTTTATTAATTAATTGATAATTAACTACGCAATGAGATAATTAGGGAAAAAAGATAAAATTGAAAATAATATTTAATGTAATCATCAGTTCAAAATAGATTCTGGTTCAGTGATAAATGTTTTTATAAATTGTTGCTATATACAGTTGATTGCAATGAATTGTGTGATGTATCTGTATTGAAGATTTGGGAATGAATGTTTCATGTGAAATGACAAATTCCGGTTCTTGAACGAGATGTATGTATGATTTCAAACTATTGTATATTTTATTGTGTTATATAATTCTCTATAAAAAGAAAAAAATGTAAATAAAATGTTTCATTTCAATTTTAGAACTACTGAGGATGGTCAACCAGTGGTGACCGAAACTGTATAGTTTATCAATTAAATAATTCAAATAGTTATTGAAATTATTGTTTTATTATATTTGTGACAAAAACAACCCTTCAATTTAACAAGAAAATTTAAATCAAGTCACTTAAGTTCTGGAAGAATTTCAATTTAATATATACAACTTTTGCTCCTTTAATAAGAGTAGATAGATAATAAATTCGAAAGAATTCTTAAATACAAAAATAAAATAAAATAATTTTTGGAATTAGCAGCCAAAAATATAAAAAAATAAAAAATAAATTTTATCCATTGATTACCGAAAATTTTTTGCGAACTTGTAATATGGTTCTTGATTTTCTTTGGAGCTTTAGATATGTAAGGAATGTTAATCTGGCAACCGAATCTATTTCGATATAATATATAGTTCTTCTTGTTCTTAAGCGAGTTGTTTCACCTGACGTTCGCTAGATAGCGTCCCTGGTTTTCCCTTTGACCATTAACGTTGGTTGCCAAGTTTCCAAGCCCTCTAATCACACACCTCGCGCTACCTGAAGAGTGAAGAACACCAGCACACATTTCGGACATCTATCTCAAACCGTCGACGATTTAATTCGTTCCCGTCTGAATTTATTTTTGTTATCATGAAGGGGCCAGGCCCGCCCCCTCCTGTCATTTCGCTCATCTTAAGATTGATGACTTCCTGAGCAACCACCAACTAAAAGAAAAGAAAAAACAAAGATCTCACGGAAGTCTTGCACCTCCCCCAAATCAAAAAAAGAAACTAAATTAAAAAAAAAAAAAAATAATAAAAAATAAAAATAAACAATATTGCCTAAACATTATAATTAAATTAAATTAAATGCTTATTAACAGGTGCTATGATGCCTGGCTTGTGTGCTGTATAGAATCTGAAAGTATTTTTTAAACGAACATTTAAAAAAAAACTAATTTGCTACTGTGTGTTTTCATTTCGGAAGGAGGCGAGATATTATTATTAAAAAAAAAAAAAAAATCAAATTTAGTTTGAGCTGAAGATATAAAATTAATATCATGCTATTATCTTATTTAAAAGTAATTGATCTAGATGGTGGGGGCTGACTTGGCAACCTCGGATGATGCAGGTCAGTCAGCCAGCCAGGCAGGCAGCCGCACCGTCCAACCAACCAGAAAATCTTTCTTTTATTTTCCGATTCGCTACCAAGATAGAAAAACAACTTATATATATTGTCCCGAAAGCTTGAAGATGAAAAAGGAGAGGGAAGGCTCACTTACTTAATTTTCTTTATCAGTATATTAGATTAATTTCTACTAAAAAAACAAAATTGCTGGTCAAGATTAAAAAAAATGGTGGTCCAATAAAGAACGAATTTTCATTATAGAATACATATTATTTTCCTCAGTATTCATGGCGGGTGAAAATAAATTATATTTATAATTATTTATTACTCGAAAGAGCCAGGAGGCAGAAGAAAAACGACCGGGTGTAGAAGTTAGTTTCTATGACATCAAAGTAGGGATAGAAATGTCACATTATATCCCACGGGAGTTAATATACATTATTTCCCGTGGGAAATAATTATTTGTTATTATCAAGAAATAAATGCAATTTGTTGTTATAGCAACAAAAAAGAAAACAAGGAATACGTAGGCAACTATATACTTATAGTTTAAGATTCTGACTTAGATTGTCCTTCACCTATCGAGTTTCCTAATGAAATTAATATTTTGATAATATAATGAATTAATAAACAAAACTTGTAAGGGTCGATATCCAATTTCTCTGCATAGCTATTTTTAATAAAAAATTAAATTTGTTAATTTTATTACATAAATGTAGTTATTGAGTTTCCGGATAAATATATTACCAATCGAGAGTAAAATATGTATATAAAATGCTAAAGTTGGGTCGCCATATTTTTTCCCTGCATAAGTCCAGGTAGACAGGATATCAACAGGTAACTTCGAATTAGTATTTTGTAGTTATAGAGTTTCCTTTATTGTTATATATGAAAATGTAGATAATTAAAAAAAATAAATAAATAAATCTAATAAATTAGATGAAATAGCTATGGAAGGAAATTGGATGTCGACCCTATTAAGTTTTGTTTATTACTATATTATATTATCAAAATATTAATTTCATTGGGAAACTCGATAGATGAAGGTCGACCTAAGTCGGGATCTTCTACTATTAATTTAATTTGATTTTGAAAAATTAATGTGTCAATGTTTTATTTGAATATCGTGAAAAAAATAGTATATACACCTCAGGAGAGAATGCTATTTTTCCCTCTGTACTTTGTACCCCTCGGGCTTCGCCCTCTGGCTACAAATTGCACCTCGAGAAAAATAATGCATTTCTCTCCCTTGATGTATAATATACTATTATATTTTTGGCCTTTTTGGCTTCAAGAACTACTTGATTAAAATGTAGAAAATATTATTTTTGAATGATTTTATTAATATTTTAAGGTTTTGTTATGATAAAAGAATATTTTTAGTTGTTTTTTTGAATTTTATTTAATTAATTGTTTTGTTTTGTTTTTAATTATTTTAAAACCCAGTGATAGTTTGTTACAAATATTGCATATACATATATTTTTAGATGCGTAAGTTTAATGACGGGACTGGATCAATGGAATTGAAATAATTATCGGAAAAGAGGTTTTTTTCTTTAATTAGTTTTTTCCTCTTATTAAAAACAAGGACTAAAAGATGACCAAGGACAGTCGATGGTGGAGAAGTAATCTCCGGAATCGAAGCTCAAAAACAATGTATGCATAAATTCATGTAAAATAATTGGCGTAAGTTTACTCTTTTGCCGCTTGGGGCAAAAAATTATTTTTGCCACCCCTTAATATTTAAACCCTGAAAAAGGAGGGAAGATCCTTCGAAACGTCGGTTTTTAAGAGGATAAAAATTATGTTCCAATAAATTTATTTCATTCGGAAGTTTATTTTTTTCATTAGCCTTAGGTTGCCTTCCATCAATTCTCCATATTATCATATTATTCCATTGCAAGTACCCAGTGGCCTAGCCAGAAAATTTTCATGGGAGGGGGAGGGGAGGGTCAATCCTCAAAAATATTTAGTGTGAATTTGTTTTATTAAAACAAATAGGTACTTCAAGAAATTAAAAAAAAAAAAAAAAAAACATAAGTAATTTTTGATTAAACATGAAATACATATAATTACGGTTATTTTGCTATAAGAAACGGTATGTCGTTGTCGTTATTCATCCAATGAGCCCTTCCTTTAGGGGGGGGGGGTTCTGACCCCTCCCTCGAGGCTACGCCCCTGCAAGTACCTACTTATTAATTAATAATTCTATAATATATAATTCTAAGAGATGTCACCTCTATTGTGGTTTTTGCTAATGTATAAGTTGAAAATTTCCAGTTTCTATTTTTTTTAATTTACGAAAGACGGACATACATAAATACACATATTGCACATAAATATAGTAGAAAAAAATGAACTGAATTACATTATAAAATGAATATTAAAACATTTTAATTATTTTGTAGATACATTAAAACTCGTAGTCATGATCTTTATCTAGCTCTTTTGTTTAGGGCAAAAATAATTATTACAACCCTTTAATATTTAATAAATTAAGGAAAATGTGAAACAGAAAATTGAACACTTAGGTATACACACTTTTTCTAATAAAACCGACTTCAAAAAATTAAATGCAACAAATAAAATACACTAAAAGTAATCAAATAATTATTATCTTATTTAGTTACAACTAAACGACGAAATATTAACATGAAATTACTTTTTGAAGTCGCTGCCAAACATATACCTTTTATGAATCGCACTCGGCGGATCACTTAGTACGTTTGGAGGGTATGCTAGCTTATAGGTATAGTTTGTTTGGTACCGACTTCAAAAAGTAATTTCATGTTAATATTTCGTCGTTTAGTTGTAACTAAATAAGATAATAATTATTTTATGCCTTTTAGTGTATTTTATTTGTTGCATTTAATTTTTTGAAGTCGGTTTTATTTTTTTCTTAAAAATTATTTTTATTTTTCTCTTTTTAGTGATGTTATTAATAGTGATCATATCATCAGAACTTGAACAAATTAATATGACACTATTCCTAAGATACCCCCTTTCCAATAAAAAAAGAATCATCAAAATCGGTTCATAAACAAAAAAGTTAGTCCTGAACAAACCTAATAAAAAAGGTCTAATACCAATAAAAAATGGGACCAATCGGAAGCTAGACTGAACCCAATGCAAATTTTTTTTCAAAATCGGTTCACAATTGGCGGAGATATGGAGTAACATAGACAAAAAAAAAAGTTCAGTCGAATAGAGAACCGCCTCCTCTTTTTGAAGTCGGTTAAAAAGACTCAGAGGCCTTGTAACATAAATAAATATCTGATTAAATCTCAACTTCTATTTGATTTTCAAAAACAAAATTTTCATTATTTCTTATGAAAAATGTTGTTACTATTTTTATTTGTGTGTAATAGAAATAAAAAAAAAATTACATTAGGTAAGTATAGGACCTATGTTTTCTTAAGTCAAAAATTTTATTTCAAATATAAAAAATAAAATCTTACGAAATTTTGATTAAGTGTCTGAATATTTCAGTATAACAAAAAATAAATAAAAATAAATTTTATATTATAATAAAATTCGAACAGGTTATAGCTTTGGGAATGAAATTGGATAGCAGGTAAATTTTCAATAAAAAAAAAAATAAATAAATAAAAAGTGAAAGAAAAACAACCATTTCTTTCATGTTTAATAAAGAAGTGACAAATGGAGAAAAAACATAATCTGATATTTATACAAAATAAATAAATATATTTTTGTTAAAAATCTAAGTAAACTTTTAAATATACAACAATCAACTAAAACTTTTTCCCACATTAAGAAAAATAGTTGTTATTCACCGAGTGTAAAATCATCGTCATAAATAGTAAACGACAACATTATTAACTAGAAAATGTATTTATAAGATCAATTAATTGTTTTGATAAAGCATTTAAAAACGAAGTAAAATTGAATAACCCAAAAATCTTGTCTTTGTGAAATAAGAAAATTGTTGCATTTTAAGAGCGACGATTACTTACATATTTTAACCATTAGCGAAAATCGACTAAAGTTTTTTTATTTCATTTCAATAATTATAATATTAATAATAATAATTTTTCAAAATGAAATCATGCATGAGTGAACATTCAGTGATCCAATTACAATGATTTGCTATTTTATTTTATATCAATTTTTATTATTATTATTATTATTTTTTTTTATTCTTTATTCACTTTATAGACATTAATTATATATAAAAGTAATTCTAAATTAAGTAAAAAAAAAAAGTAAAAGAAAAATCTATCAGCTCATTTCTGAAATAATTGAGAAAACGATCACTTAGGAATTAATTAGTAGAAGATAAAATCCTAAAATGCTTGAGCTAATAAACAAGGAGACTTCAATGCGCGAGCGCCGGGTTTTACTTTTATGCCCGTTGATGGAAGGCATTACAAGCAACCTTGATTAAATAAAAGATCCATTTCTTTTCTCCCTTTTTTTTCTCTTCTTATTTTTATTTTTCATTTTCTTTATCGCCTTCACATTTCTTGCACGTGATATTCTTTTTTTTTCTTCTTTTTTAAAATAAGATATAAAAAAAAAAACTATTTTCAATTCTTTTATCGAAACTACATATTAACAAATTAACTGACAGTAGAAGTAATGTCCAACTTAATCATCAATTTATTATTAAATTCAAACACTCTCAAATGGTATATAATTATAGTAAAAACATAATTTATATAAGACACACGCTTGATGGGAAAAAGTACTACTACCACTAGTATTTTTTATTTATAGATATATGCAGTGCCTTAACTAGACAGGTGGAACAGGTGCACCCGCAAAGGGCCCTGAAAATGCCCTCGAAATAAAATAAAAGCAGAGTAAAAGTTGCAAAAAAGTTAATTTCCAGAATATTAAATATTATTTATAATTAAATTAAATTCTCCTGAAAATATTCATTGTTTAATTATTATTTATAATAATTATTATTTATTTTAATTGAATGTAATGGAAGGCAGCCCAGTGGTAGTGAGTAAAGAAAAAATTAACACATATCAAATAAGGTGTAATTTATTGGAATCCTTCCTTCTTTCCTTTCAAACCGACGTTTCGGAGGATTTTTCCCTCCTTCTTCAGGAGGAAATTTTTGCCGATTTTTGATGCAGAATGATTCACAATAACAATATTTGTAATCAAAATATTTAGTTTTATCAATTTAAAAACATCATCCTCTATCATTTCCAATTTACAAATTGTCATTAGCTTAATGATAATTGTATTAATAAAAAAAAACTAACTAACAGGGCGTCGTTTAATAAATAAATAAACAAATAAATAAATATTTTCTTCAGGTCTATTTTTTAATTTTTAAAAATGTAATTTTTACTTTATCCAATGCGAAGCATGGGAGAAAGTATTGTAATGGGTCTCGCGGCAAGCGCGACTTCAAAGGGTCCTCAGGTAAAGACTACGGAACCCATAGACTCAATTAAGGTCACAAATTGAAGTATTCAATGAGATTGAATTTTAACACGTGACGGTTTTGACAAAAATTACCTGGAATCTCGTCGAGAGGCCAAAAAGTGCCATTTTTTTTGGAAGTGCGTGGGGATGGATGGATGTATGTTATCGTTTTTTTCGTCCACGATTTTTTCCATACCTTTGTGCTGATTGAAATGAAATTGAAAACCTACCATTAGTTTAACAAAATGAAGCGCTGATTAGTTTTGGTATATCGGTCCACAAACATTAGTACTTTATTTCAGTACTTTTTTTAGTTTTTTCTAAATATCTTGAAAATGACTTAACCAATTTTGATGAAATTTAATATCCTAATTAAGTACCTTGGGGATCCACAAAAAAGAGTTAAATAAAGTTTTTAGTAAAATTATATTTTAAAGTACTTTACTCAAGAACATATTAATAATTATTTCAAATGAATTTGGATAAAGTTTAGCAACGATCCGTTGCAGTTTATTTTTTACGGTAAATCGAATTCTTATTGTGCTAAAAACACGTGGTAAATTGCAAATGATAGATTAAGTTTTTTCATTTAATAAAGCTAAATATTTTGATTTCAAGTAGAACTGTTCTAAACCATCAAAAGTTGTCTTTTTCGAAGATTTGGACCAAATGTATCTCCAAAACTAGAGTTGATGCGATCTATATAATGTAATTTTCAGAAACAATAATATGCCTATAAATCAAGCAAATACTATTTTTATTTTTGTTAATCAGTGTTATAAATAATTCTTCTCTTTATTTATAATTATTTGATACACTCATCAAAGAAGGAAGAAGCTCACATGAATTTATCAGAAAGATTTTAATTTTTTTTCGACACCACTCAAGAAAAAGTGCCAGAAAATCTAAAAATGTTAGTATTTTTTAAATAAAGAAGTAATTAGATTTTATAGCTTTGTCTGATTCAAAACTTTCAGTTCAAAAATGCAGAAAATAAGAAAAATCCAAAGCATTATACTGGAAACTTTTGAACAATTGTAGATAACATGATGCAGTTTTTCGAAATCAGGTTTTGGCTTAAAAATAAAATTCTTATATATGTTATCTATGGCAGATTCTCAAAATCCACATAAATTTAAAAGTCGATCCCTAAGTGCCGGATTTCACATTTTTAGCTCAAGCCGTTCGTTGACGAATGTTTTTCCAAATCTCAGCGTACCGTCTGTTTAAACAGTTTTCGCTTTTTCTTTCAATGTTTGATTATTAATCTTCTTCTTTTATTTTTACTTGAACCTTTGCTGACGAGTTGAAATTTAAAAGTTTTGTATTAATAAGCCCCCTTTTTGTTAAGTTTCAATATTCTTATTAAAACCCTTCATTGATGAAAAATGGACCAAATCACCAAAAAACAATATAGGGCATACCAAGGCTTGAAAATTTTTCACATTTCCCCCTTTATTTAATTATTATTTTTCATTTTCTTTATCGCCCTCACATTTCTTGTGTAAGATATTATATTCTTCCTCTTATATATATTTTTTTCTTTTATGGAAACTACCCATTAACAAATTAACTGACAGAAGAAGTAATGTTCAACTTAATCATCAATTTATTAAATTCAAACAGTATATAATTATAGCAAAAACATAATTTATATAAGACACACATTTAAGGAAAAAGTACTACTAGTATCGTAACTTTATATGGATAAAAAACATTTTGAAATGATTTATTTAATTCAATATATAAATCTTTAATGATGAAATTAAGTTATTAATAAAATATTTCACTTAGTTAACACGATTCGAAAGTGTTGATATGCATTTCAAGAGATGTAGAGCAAATTAAGAAAAAAATTTTTATAAACTAGAATAATTACTATTTTGAAACGGACAAATAAATAAATAAATAAGGATTAAGTTTCTTTAAAGAAATCGTAGATAAATAGATACAATATATATGAATAATAAATAAAAATATTTTATAAAAAAAAATAATCTAGAAACGTTTATTAAAAATCCAGACATTTCAGCAGAAATTGTCCCTTTATCAATGGAAATTTAAGAAATTTGAAAACAAATTTTGCCTTAGGTAGTTATATAAAGCAACAATAAGCAAATAAATTTTTTGTAAATAAATAATGATACAGATTTACTTGGAGATGAAATTTCCTGAATAAAAATAAAAATGATAAATATTTACTAAAAATTATTTTTATTAAATATTAGAAAAACTGTTTTTGACCTTTTGTTAAATATTTTTGTTGCTTAAAATTTCCAACATTTTTAAAAATTAATCTTTTTTGTCTAAATTCCACTATTTATTTTTTAGAAAAAATATTAATTTTAAAAATGATGAAAAGACAATTTGACAAAATAATTAATATCTCTTATAATATACATTTTTTGATGTTTCATTGTTCGCTATACAATATTTTAACGCCGTGAATGGGGTCGGGTTAGGCTAGGGGTAGCGTGTCAGCCTGTTAACCAAGTGGAACCGGGTTCGAATTCGACTTGAGGCATCCGGCTAAAATCTGACCCCGGGGTAGAGACAAATTTTTAAAAAATAACTAGTATCGTAAATTAGCTAGAAAGACAGAAACGCAAAAAAAACGTGAATTTTCTATTTTGTTTTATCAAAATAATTTTAGCCGTTTTTAAGATATTTCAAAAATTATTTCTTGTAAATATTCTAAATAATTTTCGTCTAAATAAAATTTTATTTTTTTATCAAAAATCAAACAATTACTAATAAGGAGGGCCCTTTGTAAAACATTCCACTGTTGACAAACGGTTTTAAAAATAGTTTCTTCAAGATATTTTAACGATATTATATTTTTTCGTCCTTATATAAAAATCCAAATTTAAATAAAATAATAATAATTTTTGTGAAAATTTTATTTTCCTATCAAAATCGAAAAAATACTGATAAAGGGGGAAGGGGGGACTATATGAAATCATACATCGAAACCAAAGTAATTGTAATTGTATTTTATAAAGTCCAACCGGATTCGAACCACATGGTACACAAGGCTTGATTCAATGAGCTGTGGAATGAATGTTATAATTATTAATATTTAAAGATTAAGTCATATTTTTTTTCTATATCTTCCAAAATTTATTACTTTGGATATCAAAATGTCATTTATAAGTAGAAAATAAAGCATTTTTGATATTTTTCTACAATTTTAGGCCAATCCATCTATGAACGCCGGCAGATACAAAGGTCATTTAGAAATAGACACTTTGGGACACTCTCCTATAAGTAAATTAAATTAAAAAAAAAATTAAGCTGATTCTACTTAAAGATATCTTACACCATGATAAAATAAAATATTTTTATATTCGTCCCTATAAAAATTCGACCCTCCCCAAAATAATAATTCGATTAAAATTTTAATACGATTTTTGATTTCGGAAAAAATTCATATGGCTTGAAATTTGTAACATTACCATTTCAATTTCTTATTTATTTAACGAGCTACAATGATGTGAATGTCGAACAGACAAAAATACAGGAAGACGTTGTGGCGACACTAATAGGGTACCGTTTTCTTTTTGTACGGTACCCTAAAAAAAAGAATAGAATATTAATTTATTTTCTCTCTTTTCTTTTTATTATAATTCGCTGTTGATCAGATAGCCATAGGCCATTTAGTGATTTTATTTTACTTCCTTATTTAGACAATAATAATCTAATTTAATTCTTAAATGAAAGTAAAAAACTATGAAATTATTAACAGTTATTTATATGATTATTATTTTTTTATATAATTTTGAAAAAAAAATCTTTATTTACTACAGCTTAAAGGAAGCTGAATTATGGTTATTTAGATTTTAATTTGGATGATCAAACAATGTTCTTGATCAGAGTGTTAAATTGATTGGAATTCCTTCCTGTTTTATCTTATATTACCTCCTGCATTCTTCATTCTTGCAAGATGATGTATTTGTTGGTACTCGGGACACCCTGCCTGCAGAACAAATCGTATATGGTCGACTTAAACTATTTGGATTATAGTATTTTTCTATGAAAATTAACGTAATTTTAATTTGTTTCTTTGTATATCTAAATTCTATAATTAATCTATATATATATAAAATTAAGGTTTTGTCTGTACATTGCTCCAAATCACTCCAAATTTTGGTTGCACACGTTTCAAGCAAAGTTATGAACGAAATCACACTCAACAAAATTTCCGTCTGTATGTATGTCTGTCTGTTTCAGTGGTTTCCGAAAAGTTGCTCACGATTCACGTAAAAACGGCTAAAGGGATTAGTATGAAATTTCATATTTACATCAGATGTCTTCTAACTTACGTTTTTAGCTATATAACGTTTTGATATTTTGACCCCAGAAGGGGGTTTGGGGGCGCGCACGAATAAAAATTATCAAATAACTCCTAAACTATTAACCCTACGGCAAATTTTATGATAAACAAAGTTGTAGGGGATGTGGTTTCAGGCAACTTTTGTTTAAAAAAATTTCTCCAAAAACCACCCAAAAAGGGGGGGAGGGTGAAAAAATGTAAATTCTTGCCCTTGGAGCAAACTCAACCAAATTTTGTATACATAATCTCTGGGCCTCTAGAGAGCTAGAAATGCAAAAACTAACCACCCAAAATGGGAGGGAGGGTCAAAAAATGAAAATTCTTTCTCTTGGGCCAAACTCAACCAAATTTTGTATACATAATATGTGGGTCACTAGAAGGCTAGAAATCCAAAAACTGGGTGCGGAGGGTGGGGTGAGGAGTGAGGCGGAGTAGGGTGGAGGTGCATGGAGTGGTGCGGGGTGGGGTCCAGGGGGTAGGCGGGGGTGTGGTGCGCAGGGTTGGAGGGCGCGGGGTGGGGTCCGGGGTGGGTGTGGTGCGGGTGGTGGAGTGGGGGCGGGGGTTGGGAACGGGTGCATGGTGGGGGGGTTGGGGTGCTGGAGGGGTTTTAGGGGTGGGGGTGAGGGGGGTTAGTGGGTTAAGGTGCGGAATGGAGTGTTGGGGTGGTGGTGTGGGGGCGGGGGTTGGGCATGGTGCGGGGGTGGGGGGCGAGGGTGAGGTTCGAGTGCTAGGGTCCAGGGGGCGTGCCCCCTGTCTAGCAAGAGGGCCGCCGAAGGCGGGCCTTGCAGCTAGTCAGTCAATAAAAATTAAAGGGTTACGGTTAAACACGAGGTTCATTTCAAGTTTTTTTTTTTAAATTGGATTTTTTTTTTATTACATTTGTGTCTTATAAAATAAATAAATAAGATACAAATTTGAAATTTAAAATTTTTTCTGAAATCAAAAATCAAACTAAAATTTTAATCAAATGATTATTTTTGGAACCGTCCAAAAACATTTATTTATTACTAAATGTAAGTTATCCCTGTAAAATATCTGTTTAAGTAGATAGAATTCGAATAAATTTTTAAGTGATTTTTGTACCTGTCGGTGTTCAGAAGGGGTTTAATTTTAAATTGTGAACATTTTTCACAAATTCACTTATTCTCTTCTTATCAACTACCAATAAAAACAAATTTGATATCTCATCAACAATTAATTAATCAAATGAAATTGTAAAAAACACCTGTTCATTTGTTTATTCTTTTATCGTATCAAAAATTAAAAAATCAATAAAATCATTTAAAATAAGATGTTTTCTGCATCATTTCTCCGCATTGAAAAATATACACATTTTGACATGAGAACTTCATACGACTTTCCTTTCTTGATTATTTTGAGTATCTTCATCCAGACAGACAGACAACACATTTTTTTATACAAAATGAACAAAAAACATTTTGAGTGAATCAATTCAAAAGCCGCGCCTTTATTGTTACCTTTACCTACCTCTTGGGTGCTCCAGAATAATTTTATTGAAATGTTTTTCATTGGACACCAGTACGAGCTTTCTACGATTTTTCTTTCTTGACTATTATGAGTATTATTATTATTATCATTTCCGTCCATAATTTGTTTTAATTTGAAAGTTTATAATAGGAAAATAAGAACAAGTTTTTATGTGTGATTTTTTATTTATCAGCCAAAGTTTCGTCGACTTTGCCGACTTCTTCAGGGCGTCAAATATAGTCATGACACACATTCGTTCTAAATTTTCTTTTTATCTTCCTTACCATTGAAGACAAAATCAAAAAAAATTTTATGCGAATGTGGCAAATATTTTTGAAATTACTGTTTCTGATGGTCTTCAATGGTAACCAAGATAAAAGAGAAAATTTAGACGAATGTGTGGCATGACTATATTTGAAGCCCTGAAGAAGTCGTCAATGTCGACGAAACGTTGGATGATAAATAAAAAAGTCACACATAAAAACTTTTCCTTATTATAAACTTTCAAATTATGAATATCTACAACCAGACAAACAGACAACACATTTTGTACTTTCACATTTATATTCAATACAATATAATGGGGAAGTATTGCGATCGCCTGCCTGGTTTTATACAAAATGAACAAAAAAACATTTTTTGAGTGAATTCAATACAAAAGCCGCGCTCTTGTTTTTTGCTTTGCCTGCCCCCCGGGCGTACCTAGTAATATATATCTAAATCTAGTTCATTTTCAACAACCCATACTTACCCTTTTAATATATAAAAAAATTCTTAAAAATATGTTCATTTCGATCGATACAAGTTTCTCGTTCATGCTGAACACCTGAAGCCATTTTTGATTGATAAAACTGTCTATTTTTATAGAGAAGAAAACTGATGTAAATCAGACTCATTCATAATTTTTTTTTTTTGTTTTTTTTCTGGGTTGATTTATAATTCTAAGCGGCTTAAATATTATGAGTCTCGTTTTCCGGTAATTAAGAATTTGTTTTCTCTGCGAATCCTATATAATTTTCAAAGAAGAAATTTCTTAAAAGCAAGCAAGAAACAGCAGATAGACAGACCTACCTTCTTATTCACTGCTCATAAAAATTGATTTATCAGTATATTTTAAAATCAACTTTTTTATATATTTTTTTTGTGTTGTATAAAATATTGAAAGAAGGCGGGAGAGCGAAACGCTGATGACTTTAAATTATAGAATTATAAAGATTTAGTGATTTTAAAAACTTGTAATTTATTTTTATAATAATTATTATTTTTAAGTACCTATATAGGATGGTGATGAGAATTAAAATGCTAGTATTTATGAAAAAAATGAACAACGTATCTTTTTTGTTATTTGATTAAACTATCGGAACTTTTCTTGGTATTTTATTAAAGTGTTAATTATTGATAAAGAGAAACAAAGAGGTGTCCTCTGCTTGATGAAAATAAACATACACACATATTATATCAAAATTATATATCTGTATAAATATTATTTATTTGTTTGAGACTATAGTTTTGAAGACTTGGCCTTCATCATCAGTCTTTTTTAATTAAAAATATTATTTTTCATGGAGTCAGTATCGTCTGGATATTGACAATTTTTTGATTTTTACTTAGATGAGAGCCTGTGAGAGTCACATATGACCTGAAAATTGATTTTAATTTTAAATGGCTCTCAGCTAAGTAAAGATCAAAAAAATTTCAATATCCATACGATTCTGACCCATGAAAAATAATATTTTCAATTAAAAAAGACTGATGATGAAGGCCAAGTCTTCGAAACTATAGTCTCAAACAAATAAATAATATATATCTATACAGATATATAATTTTGATATATGTGTATATGTTTATTTTCATCAAGCAGAGGATAACGTCTTTGTTTCTCTTTGTGAATCAACAACTCTGCTACTCTCGGCAAAATAAAAACTTTTCTATTAATTATTGGATGATGATTGATGCTGAAACTTGGCATTTTTAATCAAAATATTTTCTTGAAAAAGATTGCGTTTGCGGACTTTGTGATTTACAAAGAGAAATATAAAGAAAAATAAAAAAGGAAAGAGAGCTTGGTTTAGTTACATTTTTATTTTTTGACCATTTTCAAGATTATTTTGTTGTTATTTTATTTTCTGAATTTTTGAACAAGAAGTTCAAAGATAAAGAGTTCAAAATCTTATTCACTTCATCACATCATGAATTCAAACATTTTGACACAAGAACGAACTTTCTACGACTTTTCGTTTTCGTTTTTTTTTTGGAGTTATCGCTGATTATAAAGAAAAAATCACTTAGTGTGGGCACTACACGACTTTCACATTAGTTTCTTCCTTATTTGAAATCATTATACCAATTTTCACGCCTAATTTACACCCTCTTCCTTAATTTCAATCCTATTAAAATTTACACAAACTAACAAATTAAGACTCTTTATAAATACACCTATTAAAATCACAAACTATAGCCGGTTTTGAGAAAATCACAAAACTCGAAAAATCTTTTATGTAAATGTAAATTTCTCGTATTTGGATTTCAACCAAAAGCTTGCTGTACTCCTTCTAGTCTATATAGAGCTTAAGTTTCTAATTTCGTAGTTCTGAGACATACGGTTGCGAAACGTTGAATGTTTTTAAAATTCCAGGCCCTAATGACCTTAGCAGCCGATGCGCTTTTAACCCCCCCCCCCCCCCATCCCATAACATAATAAAAAATAATTCAAGTAAGGATTTTTTTATCAAGGAAAAAATATGTATATTTCATGAGAAACATCAAAACTTCTTTATTCAAAGTAATCCTGGGAGTACCGAGTAATATAAATAAGTTTTTAAAACTTTGTAAACTTCAAAACATCAAAAAAATAAAAATTCGATCTTATTTTAAAGTTGATTGGACTATAGATAAATAATTAGTTCCCAAGAAGTTGAAATTCTTCAAATTAGTTAGAAAAAATTACTTGATTCTTTTTTATTGCCTTTTAATAATAATAATAATAATAATAATAATGATTCAAAACAACACAATTTGTTCGTATATACCATGTTCTTTTATAATATCCCCTTCATAAATCATCTAAATGTGTCCTGGGAGATACAGTCATAATTTCAAATATCCAGTCAAGGAACTTTCAAAACAATTTAATGTCAGTAATTTAATGATGACTAGTTTTTTTTTATTCTAGATTTAAAGCCAGTTATTTTCCAAATGCAATATTAACCTAAACTATTATTTGTAATTTGAATATATATACATATAAATTAATATAATTAATTTGTTTTCATTCAAGAAGATCGCCCGGTTTTTATACTTACGCACTTAGCTACGTTTATAGAAAGAACACACACCCTGTTTTGTCATCAAGGAGACTCAATTGATCTTTAATAATATATAATATGGATGGGAAAAAATAAAAACTTTTTAAAGAGTCGTATAGCTAGTAACCCTAGTAATTAAAAATATACATGTATATCAGTGGCGTGCGGTCCATGGATGCTGTGGATGTGGCGCATACCTAAAATTTCAAACATTTAGTGTATTTTCATAAATATATAAAGGCCGACTTCAAGAATTTCAGGAGGATCTTTAAATTTTCAAATTATTATCTTTAAAGTAAAGAATATTTTGAAAAATTTAAGAAACTTATTAAAATTTAAAATATAAAATACTAAATAAATTTTTTTCTCATTAATATATCAAAGAATAATTGATACGTCAACGAGAATTATTTTGACCGCGCTGATTTGAAAAAGATATTTTTATCTCGCGAGATAAAAATATCTTTTTCCAAAATCAGCTCGGTCAAAATAATTCTCGTTGACGTTATCAATTATTCTTTGATATATTAATGAGAAAAATTTATATAATATCATTATTTCAAGTTAGAAATATATAAGTTCCAATATTATTTTCACTCAATATTTGACAAAAATTCACTACATTAGATTCGCGATTGAATCAAATGTAGAAAACATTGGGTTATAAAATACTAGGTAGGTTTCACAAGTCCTGCTAAACAAGAATCTTGTCTTTTATTTTTGTGAAACCTACCTAGTATTTTATATTTAAAATTTTAAAAAGATTCTTAAATTTTTTTAAATTTTCTTTCCTTTATTTAAAATGTTTCACAAAGAACCCACACCATTTTTCCTTGACAAAATTTTTTTGTTTTAAAAAGTATATTAGTTCTTGAAATGAAATAAAATTGTTGCATAGTTTCAAGGGGCAATTAAATTGAATGATTTTCCTAAAAGGGCGCTGATAGAAGGTTTGAAGTTCCTGCCTGGTATATCTTAAAGTTCAAGCATATCAAAGGCAAATCTAGACGAGTTTTAGTCGAAAAAAATGTTCTCGTTGAGGAACTATTAAAATAGAATTAATACAAAAAAGGACTAAATAAAGATGATTCGCAAATCTTTGGACTTATCAATTTCTAAGAACTCTCAATATATAAGATCAGATATAACTAAGAGTGCTGTAGATACAAGTCATAGCTTGCTTATAACAATAGAATTAGGAGAAATTTAACATTTTCTTATACGACAGGCTGATTCATTGTACAAGATGGTCGATTTTCATCTCAGAGACTGTCGAGTTGAAGTCAAAATAATTAATTTCTGACTACTACCCCTACTCACACAAAGCACTATCCGTTTGGGGCGATGGTCCTAAAATATATTTTTAAAAAATCTAATGTTAAATTTGAAAAATAACGAAAGTCATGCATATTCGATGAAATTTGCAAAAAAAAGCGAAGATTAAAATGAAATTTCAAAAAACGAAGGCTACTTTTTTGGACAGCATCCCTTAGTTGAAAAGTCACCAACCGCCACTGATATATATAAATATCAGAATAATTTTAGATTTTTCTACTAAAATCTCAATAAAATCATTACCATTTTAAAATCTTGACTCAATGGGGCCATCTTTTAAAATATGTTAGGGTACTATATTTTTTATAGTACTAAGAGTCAAAATTGCTTATCAAAATTTTTTTGCACATGAATATAATATTTTTTTTTTCAAAAGTACATTACAGTGGTTTTACTATTGTAGTATTTTGGATTGTGGTCAATAGCAGAAGTAATAGCATTACTTAAAAAAAATAAGAATCATAAAATATGAAAATTTGTAGTCAGAGCATCAATTTTCAAAAAATGCCTTAAACTCGAAAACTATCAGGCTTTTATCCTTTTTTTTTTTTTTTTAGTTCCTGGACCGTCATAAACCTGCTTATTCTCTTAGCGTAGAGTTTCGAGAGAGATACTCTCTGTATATCTGTAAGAGATGTCACGCCTATCGTGATTTCCGTCGTGTTATTAATTTCAGACAATTCACCATTTATTGAACATTTCTTGTCGGGCATTTAAGTCTCTTTAATTAATTCAAGTCTCCTGGATTATTTTATGACCAAATCAATTGGCTAATTATAAAAACATTATTATTCTCAAACTATCTTATCATTAAACCAATTCTAAGGGTTGTCATAATTCACTCAAAACGTTTCTTTTATCTTTTATAACTATGAGAATAAATGATGATTAATCTGTCGGACGATTTCTTTCTTTTTTTTTTTTTTTTTATTCATCTTTCCTTTCCTTAATATTTTTTTTTCTTCTTTTTTTGATGTCATTACAACCAGCAATTTATACAATATTTTGATTAACTCTCTCTCACTCGTTTTTAATACATAATGGTTTGTTTTGCCAAGCTAGAGCCCCGCGCACTCCTCAACGTTCAAGTCGCCATTTTGCATTTTTGCACGCGTCCCCGTCCCCTCCTCGCTTTCTTGAGTGCAGACCAAGTCGAAATTATAAATGATGAATTATCAAAAGTTCTTCTGACATTCCGGCCAGGCAGCGAGCCGAGCCGCTTCGCGCTCTCTAGCCGCCCCGGGGCCGATTCCCAAACTCGAACCCTATACTTCTTCTTCTTCTTTCTCCCTAAAACACTCGCGTTGATCGATCCAAGGAAAAATTATGCGGAAATAAGAAAGAAAAATAATATATATATATATATATATATATATATATATATATATATATATTAGACTTACGGTATATGGTAGGTATACCGGGTGAGTTTTTTATCTTGAGACAGTCTTATAACTCAAAATCAGTGCATTATATGAAAAAAGTTTCAAATAAAAGTTTATTTATATCAAGGGGTAAACTAAACTACGCTATTGTTTGTCGACCTAGAACAAGCTTTCAAGGGTATTTCAAGGTAAAGTTCTGTTTTTTAAATGGAAACCTATATTTTTCTTTATAGAGCCTAAATTTACAAAAAAACAAAAAAAAAAACTGAACAACTTTCATAAGAACTATTTTTTATACAACATCAAATATAGTAAAATAAAAATATTAAATCAATTATATTTCAAAAAAAATCTAAATAATAATTATTCTTAACAAATATTCAACTTTATTATCAAATAGTAATGATCACATATTTAATTAATAAATAAATAATTTAATAATAATTAATAATTTAAAAATTTTCCGACAATGTTCTGCTACATTTCAGAGTGTATCGCAAGTCTTCTGAATGAAAGATCTTTCTTCAACAAAAAATGCTCCATTTTTATTTTGGTAATACAATATAACTATCTACTGAATTGACACGAGAAATAAACTTTTTTAAGCTCAAGAATTTTAAATAGATCTATTAAGTAGAAAATAATCTCTTAAATCTGTGTATAATGAAGTTTTAAGATCATTATAAACACTTATTTTCATTGTTGTGACTTTTCAATTTAATAATTATTTATTTAATAATTAAATATTTGATTTTTTTTGAAATCTAATTGATTTAATATTTTTTTTATTTGATGTCATATAAAAAATAGTTCTTATGAAAGTTATTCAGTTTTTTTTTGTAGATTTAGGAAATATAAAGAAAAGTATAGGGTTCCATTTAAAAACAGAACTTGACCTAGAAATACCCTTGAAAGCTTGTTCTAGGTAGGCAAACAATAGCGCAGTTTAGTTTTCCCCCTTGATATAAATATACTTTTATATGAAACTTTTTTTCATAAAATGTACTGTTTTTGAGTTATAAGACTGTCTCAAGATAAAAAACTCACCTGGTAAATATATGTATGTGTGTAATTAGCCCCTCCCCCCCCCCCCCCCCAAGAGAAAATCCTGGTTGCGCCACTGAGAAAAACTATACTTAGGTAATAAACTTGAAATTTGGCTTGAAGGTTACTTTTAAAACTCATAGATGCCAAATTTTGGTGGTTTTCTTTATATATTTATAATATTTATTTATTTTTCCAGAAATCAAACATCGGACTAAAATTTTAATTGAATGATTATTTAGAGGCGGGTAAAATTTTCCATGGGTTTGAAAATAAAAAATATAAATGACTAAAAAGAGAGAGAGAAAGATTAAGTAGAAACATCAATAATAGAAGGAAGATTGGCCATCAAATGTCAATATCTTCTCACAATTCTCTACGCACTGTGTCAGTTTCGAGGCTAGTTTACGAGCCAGCCCGATCACGGGCCATTATCGACGGCCATCCATAACATGACCATATGTTCCCATTAAATATCCCTCACGGATAATGAGCCTATAATTATGCAAGAAATTAAATTTAGAATTTTCGAGAGAAAAAATATATAATCCCTCTTCAAAGTACATACCTATACCTATATATAAAATTGACATATTAATATATTGGTATATAATTATATTACAGGCACACACAGGACATATCTCTGGTAATTTGTTATGTCAAAAGATATTTTATTGTACTTGAAGAATATATAGACATGCTTCGAAGATTTTTTTGGATTCACCTCTGGGCAATAAAACCTCTCCAAAAAGACATGATGTAGCATGTAAGATGATGCAACCGATATATATAATGTGGAGGAAAAAAATATATGAATAATCCAGTTATTGAACCTTTTGAGATACTTAATTTTAATATAAGAAAAATATTTTTTGATTATTCTTTGCTGATAAGAGAGTCCGAGAAAAATTTAAATGAGAGACAATTTTCAAAAGAACAAGCTACTCCCGCGAGTAAAGTTTCATAATCAATTGTACCTATCTACTATATACATTTTTTTTGTTAAGTTATCTATAATTAGAGACTGTTAAATTATATTAGGCTACCCACCTTATAATATAATAAGTGGTAGCTTGGCGTTGGCAGGAAAAAAGAATTAAGATTTTAGAAGAAATAGACTGACTGGTTTCAGGGTCGCCTGAATCCAATAGGATCATTATCAGACATAGGCCCGTCCCGCTGCGACATCGCAAAATGGATAAAAATCTTCACAGTTGAAATAATTATAATTAGAAAACACCCCTTGCTAATAATTAGTTTCTCTAATTTGTCATAATATTTTCATAATGAATAAATAATTGTATTGCAAAGTGTATTTGGGAATGTTTTGAATGATTCTTTATCGAAATGGCCGAGCGCGTTATCAGCCAACGGGACTTTATACTTGCTTCTAGCTTTATTTCAAGACGAGAACGCCTCGAAGCAACATTAAAGGTAAAAAATACTAAGATCTCTATTTCTAAAACGTGTCTATACCATCTATTCAATCTCAAATTATACTATTCTTTCATTAACTATAAAACACATATTTAAATTCATTTTATTGATATTATATTAATTAATTTTACTCTCTTAAGCACCAGTAGACTAGATAATTTAAAAATATTTAATTATCATTAATAAATTAATTTGATTATTAAAATTTTGAATTTAGAAAATTATTTTAAAAAAATTTAAAAGTATAAAAATTCTAGGTAGCTTTCCCACAAATAAAAGACAAGATGCTTATTAGCATGAATCTTTATATATTTCGGGGTACGAGGGGATCTTCAGTAGTACACAGAGAAAATAAATTTAGAGTCATGCTAACAAGCATCTTTTCTTTTATTTTTTTAAAACCTACCTAGAATTTTATATTTTTAAATTAAAAAAAAAAATTGATTTTCTTTACTTTATTTAAATATGTTTCACCAAGGAGCATCATTCTCCTTTAACAAAATTATTATTTTATTTTTTTATGTTAATTATTTGGTATATATTTTAATGCCTAGTTTTGAGAAATTGCCTATT
The DNA here is from genome assembly GCA_024734495.1 of Forficula auricularia. Classification (NCBI taxonomy): domain Eukaryota; kingdom Metazoa; phylum Arthropoda; class Insecta; order Dermaptera; family Forficulidae; genus Forficula; species Forficula auricularia. The sequence goes on along the minus strand of JALMQS010000153.1, from coordinate 438,070 downwards.
TCTAGAAATAGACAATATTTTGCTTAATTCATGAATTAAGCAAATCGATTGGCGATATTCGGGATTAAGAAAAGTCATTGACGATTTCAAGTTATAAGCAAACTGTATTAATTATTTTAAACTTATTAAAACTTTAATGGAAATAATCTTATGTATCAGTGGGGGTTGGTGACTTTTCAACCAGGAGATGCTGTCCAAAAAAAACATCCTTCATTTTTTGAAATTTTATTTTAATTTTGTTTTTTTTTGGCAAATTTCATCGAATACATTCATCATTTTCGTTATTTTTTAAATTTAACATTAGATTTTTTAAATATATATATTGGGATCTTCGCCACAAACGGATATTGATTTGTGTGAGTAAGGGCAGGAGTAAGAAACTAATTCTTGTGACTTAAACTCTAGTCTCTGAGATGAAAATCGACCATCTTGCACCATGTATCAGCCTGTCCTATAAAAAAATATTAAATTTCTCCTAATTCTATCGTTATAAGCAAGCTATGATTTGTCTACAGCACTCTTAGTTATTTTCGATCTTATATATTGAGAGTTATTAGAAATGGATTAGTCCAAAGATTCTCGATTCATCTTTATTTATTTCTTATTTGTATTATTACTATTTTAATACTTCATCAGCGAGACACATTTGTATTCGACTAAAACTCATCTGGACTTGTCTTTGACATGCTTGAACTCGAAGATATACCAGGCAAGGGCTTTAAACCTTTTAACCATACCCTTTTAGGAAAATCATTCATTTTAATTGCCCCTTGAAACTATGCAACAATTTTATTTCATTTCGTGAACCAATATACTTTTCCAAACAAAAAAAATATTTTTATTTATAGAAATATTTGAAATAATGGATAATAATTTGAAAATTTAAACATCCTCCTGAAATTTTGAACTCGATATTTATGAAAATACTCTAAATGTTTTAAATTTAAGGGATGCGCCGCATCCACCGCATCCATGGACCGCACACCACTGATATATATATACATTTATTATAAATATTACCTGGTTGATCAAGCGTTGTTCGATAATTTTTTGTTTTGGTAAAAAGTCATATAAGTATTAATATTATTTTTAATTTTAAATTCAGATAAAACGGTCGATTTTTAATTGAAACAAAAATTAAATATAATTTAATTTATTCTTTATATCCTACCACATTTACTCATTTAAAAAGCATACTGGCACAGACAAGTTTCTATATAAATCGACCAAGCCTAATCCCCAAAACATCTCAGGGATGTTTTACTTGGGGAAAGTGGTGTGGGTTTTAGGTGAAACATGAAACACTGTTTTTAATCTGTAAATTCCTGAACATGGACTTATAACCTGAAATATATTGAGTCTGTATAAATCTATTGAGCTTTATTTCATTCATAGTGAAACTACACTCCCTTTACTTTATTATTTAATCTCAGGGATGGGTCAATATTTCCGGCAGCAATGCTGAGAAAGTGTGTTAAAATTGGATAATAATAATGATATGTATTGTAAAAGGTAGGTAGATTTTTAGAATAGTATCCCGTGACCGGCTAGGACAGGCTGGCTCGTAAACTAGCCTCGAAATTGACAGTCCGCGCATATAATTGTGAGAAGCTATTGACATTTGATGGCCACTCTTCCTTGTATTATTGATGTTTGCATTCTTCCTCTCTTTCTCTCTGTTTGGTTGATGATTGCTCCATTCTATTCGCAAGAAGAAGAAGAAGAAGATCGCCCATGGATGTGCTTGCCTGCCTGCCTGCACCTAGTGTTTAATGCGGAATAAATTTAAATATGATATCGCAAGAGATGGAATGGAATTTGATCTCCTCTCTCTTTCTCTTCTGATACTCCACCAGTTTATTTTCATGAATAGAAGAAAGGATAATGTATTCATGACGTTTTCCTTTTGTTAAATATCTTGTCAAAGCTTCAAGATAAGAGCTTATTGCTGGGTTCTTTAAGACGCTCATATGATTCAGGCAATCTAACTAATCATATTTACTCGCTTAATTACATAAATTTGTGAAATTTAACTTTTGAAAATTTGTTCGTATCTATTATTAATAAATAGTACCTGGCCGACCGAGAGCGTTGCTGGAAATTTTTTAATTAAACTTAGGATTGATTTAGTCTAGAAGAAATACAGCAAGCTTTTGGTTGAAATCCGAAAGCCGGAAGTGGACATTTACATGAAAGATTTTTCGTTTTTTTTTTGATTTTCTTAAAAATGGCTCTAACAACTTTTTTAAAAATTAGTGTATTTATCAAGTGTCATGAGTAGTGTCAAATTTTTAATCCGATTTAAATAAAGGAATGGGGTGTAAAGTAAGTGTCGCGGCGCGCCGGGATGTACATACGTACATGCATACGTACGCACTGACCAATGGATTTTTGGCCTCTGTGGACCACAATACCCAGTTTTATGTCCCAAATCCGGTTTCGAACTATTAAGGATATCGCTTCCCTCCACCTAGAAGTTACAAAATGAAATTAACTTTTTTCATCTCTGAGATACAAGCTCTCAAAGAGTCAGGACCCAGACAGGGCATCGCAATACTTCCACATTATATTCTATTAATATAAATCTGAAAGTAAAAATATTAATATAGGTATCGCTTTTTAACTAAGGCAAAAAAATTACTGAGTAACGCTCGTTCCGCCAGGTATATTAGCTAAGTGAAAGTGAAAAACAAATAAAATAAAAGGAGAAAAACAAACAAGAGAAACATAAATAAAGCCAACCACAAGAGAAGTGAAGAAGAAGGCTTGGATACTTTTCAATGATTAATGATATTTCAATGAAATCTTACATAATTAAATATTTAACAAAATAAAGAGATAGAATTTCAATTAGAGATCAAGATAAAAGAAGAATACCTACTACTATTAATACTACCTATTCGATTAGAAAGAATTATTCATGTTTTTATTTATTTATTTTTTATATCAATAAAATAAATTTCATTTTCAACTGCATAAGGCATTTCAGTTGAATGAAAACTTTTCCATATGATTGATAATATTTTTAACAAGATTACGAGAATAAAATTAAGTAGACGTAAAATAACGATATGTATTTAAATAAAAAAATCAATAAGTTTGTCCTCTGCTTGATGCAAATAAACATATTCATATATATAACGAATATTAATATGTACCAATATATACTATATGTTGCAGTAAAGCCCGTTTTTTAGTAAGAACGGTTTCTTACTAGTTAAAACGCGTTTCACATAATATCTTTGTGGCAACTAGAGTTTACTGATGTTGGTTGAGTTTGGTTCAAAGGTCTAGAATCTTCATTTTTGACCTTCCGGCTCATTTTGGGTGTTTATTTTAAAAAAATTTTAAACGAAAATGTCAAAAATTAGAAGCAAAGTTGTAGAGGATGTAATTTTTTGAAAATAAACCCTCAAAATGAGGCGGAAGGTCAAAAATGAAGATTCTAGACCTTTGAACCAAACTCAAACAACATCACTAAATAATTCTAGTTTCCACAAAGGTATTCGATGAAACGCGTTTTAACTAGTAGAACCCGTTCTTACTAAAAACGGGTTTTTACTGCAACATATATATACCTATATATAATTTTTTGAGACTATACTTTCGAAGGTTTGTACTTCTTTTTAAATATAAATATTCTATCTGTTATTTCTCATGGGTACAAATCTGTGATTGGATATAGATATATTCGTTTTGTGGTTATATTAAGTTAACTTTTTTTAAGGGACTCCACATTCCCTCTTTTATAGCTCTCCGATCCTACCTAACACTAAAAAACGTTAAAACTAGTAAAAATAGATTATATCGTCATTCTAATGACTTTAACATAAATTTCCCTCACTCCCAATCTCCTACATTTATATTTATATGATTTCATTTCTATCAAATAACAAATAGTCGTAATTATTTCGAAAAAATTTATTTTTTTCAATTATTACTTTTCCATACAGGGTATGGTCAAGTATTGTAATCATGCATGAAAAAAGTTATTTTTTTTTTAGTTTGTTCTTTCGAAATATCTAAAAAACGGCTGAAAATATTTTTTTAAAGAAAAAAAAAATTGTGGGAAAATATGGCTTTTTGGTCTTTAAAATAGCTTAATGAGTGAACATCGAAAAAATGATATTTTACGAGATAGGTTTTATTTGTTGTGTCTGTTAGTGTGTTACTAAATATTGTGTACGCTTTAGCTCAAAAACTAGTGTGAATATCAAAAAGAAATTTCGAATATAGTTTTGGTTCATTGAGATTAAGAGCTGATTAGATTTTGATTTAAATAGAACCGAAAAATTAAGGGGGAAGGGGTTAAAAAAGTAAAATTAAATTTTTTTTCAAATTTAAAAAAAAAGCAAGAAAAATGAAATATAAGTACTATAACATTAACCTATTATAAAAAACAGTTATTATTATTATTATTATTATTATTTTTTGGGGAGGGTGGAGGGGTTTAAAATTAGAACTATCAATATAAGTCCTAAACCCTTTGGTCCATTTGTACGAAATTTTGCAAATGTATTCTATATGACGAATTGAAAGTGTCTAAAAAAGGGAGGGAGTTCTAAAAATAATTTAAGATAATAAAATTTTCAAAAAAATCGAAGAAAGCTGATATTTCTGATAGAAAAAGGATATTAGTAACCGCTAATAGGCCAAAAATTAAGAGTGGTTTTTTCGTAAATACATAATTATAAATTATTTTATCAAATATTAAATATAAGATGTATAGTAAAGTCATATGGATGGTCACATGAAATATCTTAAAAATAATTTATTTTAAATTTGATTTGTTTTTAAAATAGTGAGCTAAATGAAAGTCAGCTGATGGCACTAAAATTAAGAAACAACTATTTTAAACTCTCACAATAAATCGAATTTATATTAAAAAGAAATGACCTATTCCTGATTTTGTAATTATGTAATATAAATTTTTTTATATAATTTATTATTAAGAAATCATCCCCTAATTATTATATTTAAACGTCTTGTTTTAATTAAATATTAAATAATTTAAACAAAAATATAAATTGTATTTAATTCATTATTAGCGACTTGCTGGAATAATTATTTATACGGAAATATTTATTGATAAGACACATTATCTTATCAGAGAGCTAACTGGTGTTTTCTTTCTATTCTTTTCAGTTAATGTTTGGAAAGACCCAGGGCAACATTTGGGCAAACAGCAGGAGCAGTAGCAGCTATTATTTCAAGGTAAATATAATCTCAATTTATTTATATTATTATAAATACATTAAGTATATATATCTATTCAATTATTTAACGACAAAATTGTTTTGATCTTCCTAAAAATACAAACTTTTAAGGAAATCGAACTTGAAATTAAAAAAAAAATTATAAGTTTTCTATTTTATACTAGCTTCAAGGCCCGCCAAAGGCGGGCCTTTTTTTACTAGCCAGGGGGCGATCAAAACATCGAAAAATGGAATGCAATAAGGTTATTCCTCTAGTATTAGATAAGAATCGATCGTTATTTTTGATTTAAAGTCGATTCCTTCATGTCTTCAGCAATGGCTACTAATAATAATCGAAACGCCAAAAATCTAATGTAGAATTATTATTCCTCAAGTATTAGATGAGAATCGATTGCTATTTTTTATTTTAAGTCGATTCCCCCATGTCTTCACCACTGGCTACCAATAAAAACCGAAACGTCAAAAATCGAATGTAGAATGGTTATTCCTCGACTGTTAAATAAGACTCGATCATTATTTTTGAATTGAAGTCAACATGAACTGGAAATTGCAAGTGATATCTGATTAATAATAAAGAAATAAACATATTAATATTTCAAATGAATTTGGATAAAGTTTAGCAACGATCCGTTGCAGTTTATTTTTTAATTTTTGTTTTTTAAATGTACTCTAAAAAATAGATAGTTTTTTAAATCTTTGTTGCATTATTAAATTCTTCTTCAACGATAATGTGGTTAGTACTATTAAGAATGAATGACAATCAAAAATATGACAAACAGAGGCGCCAATACATGCTTAGTTTGCTAGTTTAGTTCTTTTATTGTTTGGCAAGCTATGTTGGCTAACCTGAATTTTTAGTTTTCTGAATTTTCACAATTTTCCGAGCAACTTTTCCAAATTATTTTTACGTATTAACCTGAATTGGACTATTACGAAAATTAAAAAAAAAAATTAGCCAAATCGGTCCAAGCATTTGAGAGATCTGCGCTTACAAAGAAACAGAAATTCATTTTTATTATATAGATAGATATATACCTATATATTTTTTTCAAAAAAACATACAGGAATAATTTTATTTTAATTTTATATTGAAATTTGTATAAGATAGTATTTGTTATATCGATTTTTCGCCAGTTTTTGGTCTTCTTCAGCCAATATCTCCAAGACCATTAATGATTACGAGTTTAAACATTTTTCAAAAAATCCTAGAACCCTAAGCCTTTCATCTCTGAAAATATGAAATTTCCTTTTTCATGTAGAAAATCAAATAAAAATTAATAAAATTAAGATTTTATTTTTTGATAAAGTTAAAAATCTTACAACTCAATACAATTTTAATGCACTTTTAACCTATCTCAGATTTTAATAAAATTTGGAACCTATAGGCGCCCTTTAGATAGACAAAACAAAACCACTATATTTTATCTTTATCTATCAACCGGGTTAGAAAATATTACTACTTAAATTTGCCAAAAAGTGTTCAAAATCGCAAGATCAATTATTTTCAATTTCAGCTCTCATAATTAAGATAGATAGATGGGAGAGGTGTCTTTTTGCAGCGTTTTTAATGCTCTTTGATATACACAGTATATATACACAGTAAGGGTTAATATTGAAAAAAAAATTAATTTGAAATCAAAATTTTGATCTTTTTATTTCTGAACTAACACAAAGATATGTGCCAAATTTCAATCTCTCCTATCTTTAAAATTTTAGATTTCCCTCCCTTTCAATAAACCAACATCTAATTGTGTTGAGATTCTAAATAATACAGAGGTTCTCAATCTTTTTCCTCCAATGAACCCCTTCTACAATTTTGTAAGAAAGCCATTCCCTCATTTCCATCATTTTTTAATTCAAAAAGTTTATTTAAAATAATGTAGGTACACTTAATATTGAAAATTCAAGGTATCATACAATTTAGAGATAAAGATAAGTAATATTTAATTAATGAAAAAGGTTGGGTTGTTTTTTTACAATTCTTTATACGTTCTTTAAAACTTTTGAAATTTGTACGGGATCAATTGCCCCTTGAAATACTAAAATTCCCCGATGAAGGGGAATCCCACCCCAGTTCAGAACCCCTGGTATAAGATATCTATTGTCATCGGAGCTATTTAAAAGGTTGCAAAAGTAAAGCTTATTTTAATTTTTTCTTCATATAATCCAAAATACTTCTAACTTACTCTTAATACTTGGAGAATTCGTTGAGTAGATAAAGCATCAGCCACATGCTTACCTGAAACAAAAGAAAATGATTTATGAAGTTATAAAACACAGTGGTTAAAATTTGTACGTTTATTTTATTATTAGTACTAGTTATATATACATATATAATTTTTTATTCTTTTTACTCAATCTTCACATAATTAAAAGAACTCTTCCCAAGAGAATAGATTTTGAAGGCATTATATTTTTTAAAGTAGATGAAAAGATAGATATACCTACTCGTATTTATATAGGGATTGTTGCCAGGGATTTGTGAGTGCATCCCGTGAAATCGTAGCAGTTTTAAATTTCTATATTATTGGTGGTATTTCATTTTAATAAATTACCATTTAGTACTTTAACAAAATGGATAAACATTTTTTTATTAAAATGGATAGTTTTTACCAAATCTGGTTTCTGGAAGCTGAAGTTAGATCTATATGTATATATAAATGTATGTTTATTTGGATCAAGCAGAGGACAACATCATCGTGTCTCTTTATGACAACCTCATTGTTTTCAATTTCATGAATCAACAACTCAGCTACTCTTGTCAAAACAAAATCTTTTCAATTACAATTATTTACTATCTAAAAAACAGACATTTTATATTTAGTTTAATTTAACTCTCACAAATGATTAAATATCCCACGGATAGGATGATTGGGAATGGAGAAATGATGGAATTGAAATAATTATCGGAAAAGAGGTTTTTTCTTTAATTTGTTTTTACCTCTTATTAAAAACAAGGACTAAAAGATGATCAAGGACACTCGATGGTATAGAAGTAATCTCCGGAATCGAAGCTCAAAAACAATGTATGCATAAATTCATGTAAAATAATTGGTTTAATAAATATCCCACAAGCTTAAATAAAAGAAAAAGGTTCAAAATTTATAATGAATGGATTGAGCGAGAAATGGGAATGGAATAATTATCGGAAAAGAGGTTTTTTATTTAATGGTTGTTTTCCTCTTGTTGAAAACAAGAACTAATAAGATGTTCAAGGACAGTCGATAGTGGAGAAGTAATCTCCGGAGTCGAAGCTCAAATAAAATGTATACATTAATTCATGTAAAATAATTGGTTTAATAAAATTGACAATGCAATTAAAAAAATCAAAATTTATAATACATATCTTTCTTAATTTGGAACTACCTGCGAATAATCTGAGTGAGACTTACATTGCTCAAAAATATATTAAATAATAATTAAATATACTCATTAACATTAAATAATATCTATTTTATTAATAATATTATCTGAAAGATATTATTTTACCGATGGTAATAGATTCAAATTTACAATAAAATCATAAGTTGGTGTCATCTATTAAATCCAATGGAATGGAATATTTTTAATTTATATGTCAGAGGGGTTGTCATATAAAATATTCCATTCCATCGGATTTAATAGATGACACCAACTTATGATTTTCTTGTCATAATATTATCATTATTAGTATTATTATATTTAGTCAATAAACTTAGAATATACTTAATACTAAGAATAAAAATCCATATAAATTAAATATATCCTATATAATTTTGACACTTTATATTATAAATAAAAATAATAAAGTAAAAGCATAGGCAAAAAGACAGATGAATTAACGTGGCCCGGAGCAGGCAGAAACAAAAGAAAAATAATAATCAATTTATTATATGCTTCTGTCTGCCGGGCCTACAATTAAATTCATCCCTCAATTTGTTAAATACAAATTCCAAATTTATGAAAGGTTTCAGCTTTCTAGATGAAACCATTCGCAGAGCTTGTCTTAAAAAGCAAATTTTTTTAAAATGATCCGATTTTTGAATTTCACTTTTATCTTCAATTCACTAGTTATATTCATAGATTAATAACTAATTAATTTAAGTAAAAATCCCTCATATTGATCACTATCAATTTCACATAGTGAGTTATTTTCATAAGGTCGTATAGAATGAATATGCGAAATTTAGTACAAATCGATTAAAGGGTCTAGAACTTATAATGATAGTTCTATTTTTTGAACCCCGCCCCCCAATTTTGCCTCCCGAAAAATAAAATTATACTCACTTTTTTTTATTATAGGTTCATTTAATATTTCACACTAGTTTTTGAGCTAGAGCCTACCAAAAATTTTGTAACGTACTAACAGACTCAGGGGTTTATGGATAATATTTTTATTAATGTTAAATATCAATTTTCATACGACTTTTCGTCCTTATCAGGACTTTTCAAGAGTACTCAATTACTTAAAACATTAAGAATACTTGAAAAAGTCTGACAAGCGAAACGTCGTTTGAAAATTGATATTTAACATTAATAAAAACATTTGGTGTAGTCACCACAGGACTTTCACATTTTCACTTATTTGAAATTTACACCCCCTTCCTTTATTTCAATCTGATTAAAATTTATACACAACTAATAACTCATGACACTTGATAAGTATACCAATTTTAAATAAAATCGTTATGACGGTTTTTGATAAAATAAAAAAAAAAAACGAAAAATCTTTCATTTAAATATCCACTTCCAGTGTTTCGATTTCACCCAAAAGTATGCTGTACTCTTTCTAGCCTATATCGAGCTTAAGTTTTGAATTTCGTAGCTCTGAGGCTTATGGTTGCGAAACACAGGGGGTACATACGCACTGACCAATGGATTTTTGGCCTCTTTTTGGCCTCTGGGGACCACAATTTCCGGTTTTATGTCCTAAATCCGATTTCCAACTATTAAGGGCATCAATTCCTTCTACCTAGAACTTACAAATTGAAATTAACTTTATTCATCTCTAATGAGATACAAGCTCTGAAAGAGTCAGGACCCAGACAGGCCATCGCAATACTTCTCATTATTATATTCTATAGAATATAAATGTGAGAGTAAAAATTGTCCAAAAACCAGTGAATCTTTTATTTATTATTAAAATGGACATGAACCAACTAAAAAATGTACTAACAGACATTTTGACAAAATAATTAATATATCGTAAAACATAATTCTTTTGATGTTCAGTCATTAGAGCTTTTTTATACACCAAAACACCATGGTTTCGCTCAATTTTTTTTTATCAAAACAGTTTCAGCCATTTTTGCTTCAAGCAGAGAACCCTCATTGATTTATCCTTACGAATCTAGTTTACAATGTATTTGTACAAAATCATAAAATTCTACCAAAAGGACATCCTTGATCCTTGAATATTTTCTATTTATAATATTCAATTTTTCTTCTAGAATGCTAGAATTAGTCTTGACTTTTTAATTATTTTATATCTTTAATTAAAAAAAAATCAAATCAACAGGTGTTTTTGGTTCCGTTATTGTTGAATCATAATTGTTTCAACTACTATCAAAAATTACTCAACTAGGAAAATGTCATTTTCTTTTAATTAAACGATTTAATTTCTACCTTATTATATATATATGTAGATGTATGTATATAAATTATAATTTTATTCATGGCTTTTGTTTTAATTAATTAATTTATTTTTTTATCTTCATACCCAATAAAATTGCTCCATTTATTTGTTCATTCCCCATTGACTTTGAAAATATTTTAATTGTATAGTTTTTATATGAAAAAAACAATCTTGAAATACCTACCTTAGTAAACTATTTATTTTATATATATATATCGGCATTGTTTTTTTATGTTTCGCATTGACATTTGAAGTTGGATATCTTCAAAGATCGATGGCTAACTTGAATACTTGGCTAACCGAACAACATGTACCCAACCAATTCAATTGGAAGGGAATAAAAAACAAAAAAAGGCAGATAATTACTGTTAGCCTGGAAAAAGGATCAAATAATTTTCGTTAACAATGATAAAATATAGGCCAGAGGAATTTTGACATGTATACATTATAAACAGAGAGTTAGTAGACGAGATTTCAACTTAACGAAATAATAATAATGTGGTTTGGGCTTGGATATAATTAGATGTATCACGTTTTTTTATAATAAGGATACAAACTCTGACATTTTAAAAATGACCCGACCCGTAAAAAATGATTTTCAAATGCAGAAATGATGTTTAAAAAATAAATAATCAAATTAAAGATACTAGATTTTAGATTTAGAAAATTATTTCAAGAAAGACCACACATGATGAAATTAAAGAATTAATTAAAATTTTCTGTGTCTTATTAAGAGACAAAAGCGAATATACTTGTATACGAGTATTATAATTGTAACAGGAATAGTAAGGAATTGGAGAAAATTAAGTAAAAACACAGAGTTTTTTTATTAAATGGACCAGACGTTTCGTCAATTTATTTTGACTTCCTCAGTGGCTCATTTTAAAACTCTTTGTCTAAAAACAATTTCACTATAATTTAATAAAAAATTCTTATGTTTTTAATTTTATCCAATTCCGTACTATTCCTGTTACAAATTTACTATGGATACGAATGATGCAACAATATATTTTATAATATGTATATCAAATATAAATATGTATACGAGATAAATAATTTATTTGTTAGGGACTATAGTTTCAATGGATTTCATTTTCTAAAATAATTTATTATATGCTATACGACACTAACCAATTTTAGAGTTATCATTCTATTAAAATGAGACAAGGAAATGAGATTTTATAGAACAATAACAATTAATTGATAATTTCTCTGCTGGACTAAAACTTGTCAGGACTTGTCTTTTCGCACGTTCTTACATGTCAATGATACGGATAGTCAGCGATTATATCCGTGACGCTTTTAAAAAATAAATTATCATCCCTCATATCCTTCTTTGATCAAATTCGATTTAAATTGGTTCACCAGCGCTGTCCAACCCGTAGCCCAATATAAAGTCACAAAATTTCTTAAAACATTGAGATTTATATGTAGATACTGAAAAACATACAACAATTCTGAAATCTGAATATCTACTGTGAAGTTTTGGACAAATAAATGTGCTAATTTTAAATTTTGATTCTTGAACTAGATTTCAAAATTTTCGAAAAAATAATCATTTTGGTCTATTTTCAAACTCCATTTTCATTAGAAATAAATTTTTACTTGCAAACATTTTGATCTGAAATTGAATATTATCTCTATATTAAAATTTTATATTAATTATCTAGCCAGGAAAAAATATAAACATATACTAATACATAATATTACTTTTTTGTAATTATGTAGGTTTGTAGGTATGTATTTACATATATACGAGAAGCTATTTTCTAGTATAAAATTTACGAAAAAGTAAAATTAGAAGCACACTAAGAGCTAGTAAAAATAATAACGTTCTTATTTCTACATTACCTATTAACTATCTTTTTGAAAAACAAATATCAATAGAATTATAATATTTTATCCGTGGTCGGAGAATTTTTTTTCTTCAAATGTGGCCCGTGTAAGCCACAAGGTTGAATACCCCTGCCTTAGATAAATAAAAATGAATCAATTAGGAAAAGCCTTGGCTATTAGGGTTTGTGCTACTCTTTGCGTGCAGATCAGTTGCGTACCCTTTGAGGGGTTAAAGATAGCTCCTAGCCATTTTCCCAGGGTTTGATAAATTTTTCAAATCTTTTCACTAAGGTTTGAATATTATAAATTGGTCAGATTTTATTTATAACGACAATACTAAATAACATATACTCTTCGAAGTTCACAACTGTTTAAAACGCACTATTTCCCAATCACAATAATTCCTTACAGGGATGTTTCCTTCCAGATACCGTCTATCCTAACACTAAATAAAAATTTTAATCTTCCAAAATTTAATAGAAAATATCTTTTTAAATATCATTTAATAAAAGAGAGTTGTGGAAAGTAAACATTTTCGAAAAATAAAGACACTCTTATTTCTTTAATAGTTTTTATTGATTGTTTTTTTAAATAAATAAATACAAATCTTTATAAAAAACAATCTTCAAACGTTTATTAGAATCCCAAACGTTTCGGGAGAATTCCTCCCTTTATCAATGGAAATTTAAAAAATTTGAAAAAAATTGTTGATTTTTATTCCTTTTTAAAAGCAACTATTTTTTTTCAAATTGTTATTTTATTTTATTTTATTATTAAGATTTTCTAATAAATCGGTATAATTTTTATATCTACTCTATATAAATCATTTGAAATAGAGCTTAAGCTTCAAATGTCATTATGTACTCACTGAAAAAAAGAATCCCTAACGATAGATAGCTAGCCCTATCACACACTTCTAAGATTCTCAGCCGTAGCTAGGGCATACTATTTTTTTCTAAAAATTCTTCAGTATTTGAATTTATGTTAATTGAATATTTTTTGATTAAAATTTCTAAAATTAATATTTTTCCCTAACTTCACCTTTTTATCCTATATTTTGTCATCAGAAAAGTCAAAATTGTGTGTACTCAGGTTAGTTGAATGGCTATCTAGTATGGTACATTCGGAACTTTTTTGTTCTAAATGAATATTTATGTTTTTCCAACTTAACGAAATAATAATAATGTGGTTTGGACTTGGATAATCAGAGTATGGTCAAGTATTGTACTCGCTCATGACAGAGTGGTTTTTTCCTTCTTTTTTTCGAAATATCTCCAAAAACGGCTGAAACTATTTCGATTAAAAAAATTGAGCTAAACCATGGCATTTCGCTCTACAAAAAAGCTCTAATAAGTGAACATCGAAAAAATTATATTTTTCGAGATAATAGATTTTTTATCAAAATGTCCGTTAGTTAGTCTGTGCGTTACCAAATTTTGTGGACGAGTTAGCTCAAAAACTAGTGTGAATATCGAAACCAAATTTCACACGTAGTTTTGGTTCATTGAGATTAAGAGCTTATTATATTTTGGTGGATATCGACCCAAAATTAAGGCGGGTGGAGGGGGGTTAAAAATTTAAAATCTAGGCCATTTGATCAAACTCAACCAAATTTTGTATACATAATCAGTGGGACCCCAGAAGTCTAAAAATGCAAAAACTAACCTCCCAAAATGGGGGGGGGGGGTGCATGGTCAAAAAATTAAAATCTTGGCTATTTGACCAAACTCAACCAAATTTTGTATACATAATCAGTGGGATCCCAGAAGCCTAAAAAGCAAAAAACTAACCCCCTCCCCTACATGATTATAAATAATTTTATTAAATATTAAATATAAGTGAGGGGCCAGGTTGTATGGTAAAGTCAAGTGGATGGCCACATCAGAACACGTTAGCTTATTTATTTCTTTCAAACATATGTATATTTATATAATCAGGATACAAATTCTGACATTTAAAAATGACCCGTCCCGTAAAAAATGATTTTCAAATGCAGAAGCGATGTTTAAAACAAAATGTAACCAAATTATGATGATAAAATACTGGATTTTAGATTTGGAAGATTTTTTAAGATAGACCACACATGAGGAAATTCAAGAATTAATTAAAATGTTCAAGTGTTATTTCACGACGTTTTGAATTGTAATTATTCTGAAGCTTATTTTGAAGTGATGATAAATTTATATTCTTAGTCAACTCAAATTATAATCTGTTAAAATTATTCTAGCTATATATCTACGATTATATCTCATGAAATACAATTAACCGAGTCAAGTGCGAGCCAGACTCGCATACCGAGAGTTCCGTATACCTAATATCTTACAAAATACTTGAGATATTAAACTCGTTCTTATTTCAGATCTTAGTTCATAATCGATGAATTTCCGAATTTAAGAAAACCATTTTCACCCATGATTTTTTTCTAACTAGGTGTTATTCTCTGAATTCCGATGCTCACGATAGCTCAAGAACTGAAACGCCATTTAAAGTTCTTTCTCATGTTAGAATGTTTGTATTTCCGATGCTGAAAACTGAGTAAATTTTGAGATGTCTAGCTTTTAAAACTTTTGAATTTAAAATGGAGAAAATTTCAAAATTATTGAATTAATCAAATTACAATATTTGTTTTAAAACAGTTTGGTCTCCTTTAGAAATAATGACTCTATTTTTAAATATTATACTAGTTAATATTAAGTTTTAGCTATACTTGGTCTTTTAGATTGAAAATTATAAAATTTAATTTTTTAAGAGGGCTCACATTTTGGGCCTATTAGCGCCTATATAGATTTTGAGAATCTATATTAGGCACTATATAGTTACTATATAGTTTGAAACATTGTGCTACTAGGGTATCTTCTTTCAAATATGAGAATCTTCTATTGTAAATACCAGCTTACTTCGATTTTTGACCCCTCCGCCCGCATTCGTATTACTATCACTTTTTTTTAGTAAATCATTTTCATAACGTAACATAGGGTGCATATGCGAAATTTTGTACATATAAAATATGCGGGGTGCTCACCCCTCCTTCATGTTTAATGAGGCTGCTTTAACATGATACTTGTACTTATAACACATTTTTGCAAGAATTTTTAAACCCCCCCCCCCCCCCCCCAGAAATTTCAATGAATGCGTCTTAATCCGCGCCTTGCGGGAACCTCTGAAATATGCTAGGGATCATCTATAGCCTATAAATTGTTTAATAGTTTTTAAGGAATTTGGTGTTGGTACTTGGTGAAACATTTTTTAAAATTATTGGATAAAAATACTTGGTAGGTTTCACATTAAGATATAAAAAAATAAAACGAATTTATTTTTAGAGAATCTTTAATCTCGATATATATATTTCGGGTGACTAACGCCATCTTCAGGAGAAACAGAAAGTAACTGACCTGGATAAGTCGAAATTGAATACAAGTCAATGGTAAAATTTATTTTTAAAGATAACAAAAGGGTAAATATTTACCCTTATCTTTAAAAATAAATTTTACCATTGACTTGTATTCAATTTCGACTTATCCAAGTCAATTATTCTGCCTGAAGAGTTAGTCACCCGAATATATTATATCGAGATTAAAGATTCTCTAAAAATAAATTCGTTTTATTTTTATATCTTAATGTGAAACCTACCAAGTATTTTATCAATAATTATAAATTGTTTAGATGATAAACTGATGCGGCGGTAAAATATCTACAGTAAATTTTCTGAGTTCCGTGAAACTCCCCTTACATTGATTTAATTCAACTATTATTAACACCATTTTTCTTAAAAAATTTAAAAACCCGATTTAAAAAATAAAAATGTAGTTTATTGGTTCTTTATTCATAAATCATGAGTGATATTTTGATGGATTTTCAGATGAAATGAATAAATAAGTTGAATCGACTATAAATAGTGAAAAGTCAATGATATATTTTATAAAGGATCTCATTTGAAATGCAGGAATCTGTTCAAGTCCTGAAAGACTTCTTCTCTCAGCCTCGTTACTTCCTTCTTATTCTGTCAAATGTCCTCCCATTCACGTGTGAAGAAACTTCAACTCTAGTGGCGTAACGAGAGGCTTATACGCTCGACCGCTTTATATATATATATATATATATATATACATATATTTCATTTTTAAATTCTCTCTACTCGTATAGTGATTGAGGGATCATTCTCGAGGGCAGAATAACATACAATTGCGTAAAGGAAGCGAAAAATTTTCATGGTATGAGTAGAGGGGTTCTGTTTTCCTGATATTCCAGAGATAACCAGAATGAAAATGAAAATTTTCTTTGATCAGTGACCTGCTTACGATTACGACAAAACGAATTTACCTAAATCTAAATCCTGAAAGGGGGAATGGCATTCTTACAGTGGGAGATAAATTTAGCCCAATTTATCGCGCGGAGAATTTACCACTGCTCGAAGCCCCTAAAAACTTAGTAAATTGGACTATATCTAACTTTCTGAGATTTAGCTCGTGATCCCGGCTTCTTTTCCTTCTACTCTGTTCTTTTCACGATGGAGGGGCCAGCCCATACAGGCCTTTAGGGGATGGACCTTCTGGTGTATCTCCTTCACACATCAATATCATTA
Organism: Forficula auricularia; assembly: GCA_024734495.1. Classification (NCBI taxonomy): domain Eukaryota; kingdom Metazoa; phylum Arthropoda; class Insecta; order Dermaptera; family Forficulidae; genus Forficula; species Forficula auricularia. The sequence goes on along the minus strand of JALMQS010000153.1, from coordinate 420,822 downwards.
AAAAAAAATTGCAGAAGGAGTTCTTTGGAAGATAAAGGCTGAGAACCTCTGTACTAGTGTTTATTTCTAAGTAATAAAGTAGATGTCGATTTCTATATATTATCCCGTCAGTTCAATAAAGCAATAAAAATCTGCGTAAAAGTTCACTCAAAATTTAAAAGGAGGCAAGAGCTTATATAGACTACCTTGCCTGAGGGCGCCAAAAAGGATTGCCACGGCCCTGCTTTCAGGAAAAGCAATCCGGGATTAAATCCTGATAGAGTGAATACAATCCCTCATACAGGACCATGTCGTGTTATAATATAAATCGCATCAGGAGGTAAATCAGGGAAGTAAATAGGCTGCATAAGTACAGTGTTGTTAAAAAAACATTTTTTTAGATTTTGACAAGGGCACTGGTCAAAAGTCAAACATTTCTACCGAATCTACTAGGCTGACAATCTAGGCTACACAACCCTAATTAACGAATTTTCTAAAGTTAAAGGGTAAAATTGTAGTAGATTCTTGTATTGTTAAAGTTGATATCATTATTTTAAAGTAGTTTATATATTCAAAATATAAATATTATAGTATTCGTAGATTTTGTGCACTTTTTTTTAAAAATCACAATCAAAGGTTATTTTTACTTTAGAATGCTAAAGCCGGCCCTGTCACACCTTTTCTTTTCATTAATTTTCAGAAAATGGGTCCCATGAATTCCAAGTTTTTAATATTCCTTCATTAATACATAATAAAAGGATTTTTAAAGGATTTTTCTAAAAAAAAAATTATATACCTAATTTTTTCTTGGATCCATTTTACAAACACAAAGTAACAAGACGGACCTCTCAGGCCGGGGGTTTTCTGTGTATTAAACAAGTATTGATATAATATTATTATATTTTTATAAATCTTGATATAAATTAATAAAAAAATGAATATATAATTATTGAAAAATATAATTATTATAAACCAATCAATCTTTAGACACTTTTGTGTACAATTTTTCATTTTTAAAAAATACATAAAAACAGTAAAAAAGTATTTATTTTAATAAATCTTGATATCAATTAATAAAAAAAAAACATGAATATAATTATGGAAAAATGTGTTATAAACCAATTAAAGATATCGTGGACCTGACAGGCCAGGCTCGCAACTTTGTGTTTGTGAAAAAGTTTGTGCGTTCTAGGGTTAAAGAAATAAGTTGACGTGTTCTGATGTGGACATCCACTTGACTTTACCATACACCCTGGCCCCTCTCTTATATTTAATATTTAATAAAATTATTTATTATCATTTAGGGGAGGGGGTTAGTTTTTGCATTTTTAGACTCCTGGGGTCCCACTGATTATGTATAAAAAATTTGGTTGAATTTGGTACCTACAAGAACCTAGATTTTCATTTTTTGACCCCGCCCCACCCCATTTTGAGCGGTTAGTTTTTGCATTTTTAGCCCCACTGATTATGTTGACAAAATTTGGTTGAGTTTGGTACAAGACCCTAGATTTGTAATTTTTAACCCCCCCTCCACCCCCTTAATTTTGGGACGATGTGCACCAAAATCTAATCAGCTCTTAATCTCAACGGACCAAAACTACGTGTGAAATTTGGTTTTTCGATATTCAAACTAGTTTTTGAGCTAGCTCGTCCACAAAAATTTGGTAACGCACAGACTAACTAACAGACAGACTAAAAGACATTTTGACAAATCAATTATTATCTCTAAAAATATAATTTTTTCGATGTTCACTTATTAGAGCTTTATTGTAGACCGAAATGCCATGGTTTCGCTCAATTTTTTTAATCAAAATAGTTTCAACCGTTTTTGAGATATTTCGAAAAAAAAGAAGGAAAAAACTCACTTTTTTCATTCACGATTACAATACTTGACCATACTCTGTATGGTAAAGTAAAAACATTTAAGGGGCGGCATTTTGAAAACTTGCATCATACTGAGATAATATACTAAACGGCCCTGAATTGGTGATGATTTAGTAGACGAAAATCTCTCGTGATTTCTTTATTAAAATTTGAATAAAATACAGCTTTTTAAATAAAAATTACTTTAATTTGGTAATTTAGTTGTTCAATCAATCGCTTAATCCAAATTGACACATGCAAGTTAATTTGATATGAAAAAAATAAAAATTATATAAAAAAAAAATTAGCAAGAAAAACTTGTATCCAGTAGGAAATTATAACTTGTTGCAATATTTTATTTTAATTTAATTTTTTTATAATTTCTAATAAACACTAAAAAGTGATTAAAATGCAAAAAAGTGACTTTTGAAATAGGCTGTTTATTATTATTATTATTATTTTTATATATATACCTACCTATATTACTTTTGCTTATTAAAAATTGAAACTTGAGTTTTCCTTAAAAAAAAGAACCAGAACCACACACACACACAACTTAATTTGAAATCAAGATCTTTCATCAGATATCTATCAAGCGCTATTTAATTCAATTGTCTAATGAAATCAAGATAATCGATTGATCTCGTTTTTAGATCTTGCGGTAAAATCCTTTTAAAACATCAATCAAATGTCAAAATTACAAAATCTTTTTTCTTGTCCCGAACTAGATTAGAGACAGAGGAATAAACTTGTTATTATTACCTAATTTCATTTTTTTCTATTTTTAAAAATGGGAGTATTTTGAGGAGAATCAAAAAATACGAATTTGACTTATCTTCCGAAATCTTTGTATCGAATTAGAGTAATTAAGACCATAACCCGTATAGAAATAAATAGATTTTCGAAATATGTTTTATATATTTTAGAAAATATATTAAAAATATAAAATTTTTGTGTTAAATTTATATAAAGCTTATGTTTTCTATATATTCTTAAAATATAATTATATTAATATATTAAAAAATAAACTTTATATAAATTTAACACAAACATTTTATATTTTTAATATATTTTCTAAAAATATATAAAAAACATATTTCGAAAATCTATTTATTTCCATACGATAATGTTTTTACATAGAAATTCAAGTTGCCAATAGAAATAGATTTCAAATTTTCTAAGAATATCTCAAGAGGATGTCATTTATTAGATCCGAGATGGAATGGATTATTTTTAATTATAAAGGAAGATTGAATGGAAGGCAGTCCAGGAATAAATAAAAATATTATTTCCAATAAGAGTATTTATTGGAAGGTTTTTTTAGTCTTTTTTTTGAAACCCACGTTTCGGAGGATCTGGTCTCCTTCTTCAAGAATGAAAAGGGTCAATGAAGGAAGCATATTGTCACCTTAGAGTGTAAACCTGCTAAATCCATTTTTTTATTGTATATGACATATTAATACCGTTCGAAAGAAAAAGAAATGTAGCATCGTCCAAGTAAAACAGCTACTTAAAATTACGATCGTAAGTTGTAGAAAAAAATGTGAAAATAGTTTCTTTCCATAATAGCAATATTAAATTTTGTTTGTTTTTTCTTTGTCCTATAAAATTTTCTTGTTGTGAGTTAGCACGTTTACACTCTAATGCGAAGATATGAACCTAGTATTTTTCCTTCTCTCCTTTTTCAGTTCCCATTTGTATAGAGAAAATATTTGTGATCTTTCCATCATCAATAGAATAGAAATTCGATTCCGAAACGTCAGTTAAAAAAAAAAAAAAAATGTAAAATGAAAACCTTTTCAAATTTTATTTTATTGGAAATAATTATTCCTGGATTGCCTTCCATTCAATCTTTAATTATAAATCTACCACTGGAGAAAAAATTATAATGTATTTAATATTTTGAAGGAGACAATAAAGAGTGTGTCTTCTGCTGGAATTATAAATTTTATTTATAACGAGACTATAGTTTCGAGAGCTTTGCCCTTTTCATCAGTCTATTACAATTGATTCACAGGAATTAATGTATGAAAGAAAACTTCTCGTTATAAATAAAATATATAATTCCAGCAGAAGACACACTCTTTATTGTATTCTTCAATATATAAAAATTCTGCTACCCTCGGCACAAAAAATTTCAACTTAATTTAAAATATGTATGTTAATTTGAAGATGACAACGTCATTGATTTCACTTTATTTTGGATCTTAGCGAAAAAAAGAAATATTTCAAATTTTTCATGCACGATTACACTACTTCGACATACCATGTATGGTAAAGTAAAAACACATTTTAAATAAATTGAAAGTTTCTTTTGCCGAGAGTAGCAGAATTTTTATAAATTGAAGTAGACAATAAAAGAGTGTGTCTTCTGCTGGAATTATAAATTTTTAATTTATTTATAACGCGACTATCGTTTCGAGATCTTTGCTCTCTTCATGAGTCTATTACAATTATATAGTCTCGTTATAAATAAATTCAAAAATTTATAATTCCAGCAGAAGACACACTCTTTTATTGTGTCCTTCAACATATTTTAATGTTGAAGATTTGATGCTTCGATGGTTGAGTTCAACTGATCAGAATGCACGACATTTCGACCCTAAATTCTGGAGTAGTTTTTACGTACAGTTATTTTAATGTTTATCTATATATATCTAAAATATGAACTTTATTTGAACTCAACTTCATTTGGGAGAGAAGAAGAAGAAGATTGAGCAATTGGAAGTGAGAAACGCCTTTAACATGGAATTAATGTCTAAAAAAGAGTTATAAAGATATTTTAAAAATTTGGGTTTCAACCTGCGGCATTCGTCTTTCACAAGATGGATATACTGCATGGTGGATGCACGTTAGTCACATGTACAGAGAAAGAGAGAACCATCCAAGTATGCAGCCCACACACACACACACACACACACACCTAGACCTGCCCATCGCGCGTTACAGTCACACAACCGATCATAAATCCAAATATTTTTGCAAATAAATCCTTATATTGCCAAGCGTATAATATTTATTTACAACCACAATACGACATCAAGATATTGGCTTAACGAAAGCCTTTTTTTCTTCTTCTTTTTCTCTGTTTGAAACATCAAAGCTAAACTCTTGGCTTTTATCGAGCTCAAGAAATCTCCGGCTTGGGATATGCAGCCGCAGTCAGCCAGAGGGGGGAAAAAAAGGAAGAAAATATCGGGGGACGGGAAACTTGATTAGTTCATGGGCTAATAATATAAAACAAGAATAAACTAACTGGTGGGCACAACCACAGGATTTTCACTTTTATTTTATTTTTTTAACATATCCCCATAGAGATTTTTAAAAAGATAAAATTTATTTGAAAAGATTTAGTTTGTCGAGAGTAACAGAGTTTCTCATAAGATGCATAAGGAGTCATCACTGAGTATATATCAGTGACATTTCAACCAGAGGACACTCTCCAAAAAAGAACCCTTCAATTTTTGAAATGTTATTTTTCAAATCTTTTGTTCAATTCATCGATAAACGAAGGGCCGCGTCAAATCATTCGGCCGCCCGTGTGCAAACTATAATTTTGCGCACCCTTCTAAAATTGTAACAAAAATTTTTCACATAAAAAATTATCACCCCATTACACCTTATAGCTAAAAATTAATACATAGGTAGGTACATATATATAATAAATCAAATTGCGCATCTGAGCTTTGGGGATTTGTTCTTGTGCAGAGGGGATGGCTAGGGTTACACGGTTTCCCATACCCTAAATTACATGATTTCAGAAAGGGGGACGCAGAAAATTTTTCCGCTTTTTAGGGGGGCGGCAGCTTTAAAAAGGTTGATAATCATTCGGTTAGACTCTAGAGAGACGGTTAGTCAGTGTGAGTCTAGCTTTTTTGACGTCCTTTGACTAGGCCGCCCGTGAGTTTTGCACACATTTGCACAAATTTGTATAGTCGGCGCGGCCCTGGATAAACGCAGAATTATTCGTTATTTTTCAAAGTCAAAATTAGATTTTTTATAATTTGAAAGTTTATATTGGGAAAATAAGGACAAGTTTTTTATGTGTGACTTTTTTATTTATCCACCAACGTTTCGTCGACTTTTTTATTTATTCGAGGTTGAGATTTTTTGTATATAGGGATAAAAAGTAAAAATATTCTATTCTATTTTTTGTAAGGAGTGATTACTCTTCTGTATTGATAAGGTTGCTATTAAAAGAGAAAAAAATTGTGTTTTTTGTTAATGTGCCAAATATCTTTTGAAAATTGTATTCTGATGGCCTTCAATGGTAACGAAGGTAATAAGAAAATTTAAACGAATGTGTGACATGACTATTTGAAGCCCTGAAGAAGTCGGCAAAGTCGACGAAACGTTGGTGGATAAATAAAAGAGTCACACATAAAAGACTTGTCCTTGTTTTCCCAATATAAACTTTCAAATTATAAATTAAATTATGGACGGAAATGATAATAATTAGATTTTTTATGACATGGTATGAAAATACACTTGGCGTTTTTAAATTTTAGGGATCCTCAGCATCCACAGCATCCATGGAGCGTATGCCACTGATATATATATATATATATATATATATATATAATTTACTCGTTAGAGACTATATATAGTTTCGAAGGTTTGACCTTCTTGATCAGTTTTGATTCTATCTGTTCTTGAAAGAATTGGAGAAAAAAGAACCTTATTCAAGCATAAGACAACCTCATTAGATATTATTTATACCTATAATTTATATATATATATATATATCATCTATTAATTAATTCTCAAGACATCTTATGTTAAAAATATCGGTTCTCCTGTGATCATTAAAGTTAAGTTATCACGTTTTGTGTGATAAAGCGAGATCTATAAGCTCTTATAGCATATTATAACAATCGTTATTTTGTATAGGTCTATTTTGTTGTTATTTTATAAAATTTATCTTGTTATTTTATTTGTCCTTTTACTGTGATACTATTTGTCTAAGAAGTTTCTAGGTTGTCTTGTATTTGAGGCGCTAATAACCTTTGTCGTTGATGCACCCTAAAACACCTATATAATAATAATAACAATCGCTTGCAAAACTTAAATTTATAAATTTGAACGGCCTAAAGATTAAAAGATTCGATGCCATAATTATATTATAATAAAAATCTTTCAGATTAAACTCGCTAAATTTCACAAGACCAATGTTATAGAATATAGAACAAAGTTAATGTTACATTTATTGGGATAATATAAATTTTGTTTTTTTTATTTCTATGTACCATTTTTTGTTACCGGGAAAGAAACGTGGCATTTTGAGAGATACGCCTGAATGACCCCTTGTAGTTAGGCTTTTTCAAGGCAAAAATAATTCAATTTTCTTCTTTTGTATTAGAAATTTTAAATTTATAAACAAAGATATATTCTAAACTTTTGATTTACAGTAATTCCTGGTTTAACGTTATTAAACTATAACTTTATTCAAATTATAAATATTTTTCCTGAAAATTAAAATTTTTTTATTGATGTTTGGGTTTTATATTTTATTCGCAAACCTGTGTGTTATCTATGTAATTCTAAGTTATACATTATATGAATTTCATAAAATGTACTATATTGTATTTATTTTTCACCGATCCCATATATTTGCAAAGACGTACCCCGTTTAACGTTATGAAAATTTGGAACTCTTCATTTTGTTAAAGTAATGGTAATGTTTACAATTTCATTTCAATCGGTTGAACGTTGTGGAACATAAAGTCACATTCATATGGGACACATTATGGTTTAGTCCGCTTGATTCAGTAAAGAAGCATGTAAAAGCCGTGGGTTAGGGTTAGCAAAGTTTTGTCGGATAGGGTTTCTTTTTTCCAGCAGGCCCTCAATGATTTTACTGTATTTCCATTTACAAATGATATTTTTTCCGGATTTCTGTTCGAAACGGCTTAAAAGCAATATTTTATCTTTCGTTTAGTGATTTAATGTATGAATGAAAAAAGAATCAAATAACATGTCTCAATGATTTTAATTTTTTATGCTAAAGATCTTCATGACCCTTGGCCTCTTTAGGTGAAAGGTTTTTAAATTTTCTAACTAGTAAAAAAAGAAAAGAAAAATGCAAAAGAAAGAGATGGAGAGAGGATTGATGTTTGTAAGAATCCGATTCCATGAAATATTTGCTTTCATTTGATATTTCACTGTCATTGAAAGGGAAGATTATAAAATACCTGCTTTCAATTACCCACTTAGAGAAAATTATGCAGCGATTTTTTTTCACTTTACAATACGTGGTTTGGTTAAGTATTGTAATCTTGCATGAAAAAAGTGTTTTTTGCTTGGGATTTTCAAAATATCTCAAAAACGGCTGAAACTATTTTGAGGTCTAAATTCACAGCGTTTTGCTCTACAATAAATCTTTTTAATAATAAACATCAAAAAATTTATATTTTAAGAGATATTAATTATTTTATTAAAATGTCTATTAATGAGTGCGTAACTATGTTAACAAATTTCTGGCTCAAAAACCAATAAAGGTATCAAAATGAAATTGTAAATTTAGATATCTGATATTGTGATTAAGGTAGTTTTTTCACAAATGCAAAAATTCAAGAAGTCTTCGAAACTTGGAATATAAGTCATTAAAAGCATATTAAACACACTGTTAACATTTGAAGACGATTTACCACAACAAACATGAAATAATTGCAAAAATGAAATTTTTTACATATGGTAGATTTGGGAAGGGTGAGAAAATAATCATTATTTAATTTTTTTTCATTGAAGGACTTTCATCATCTTGATGAAAAACTAATATTTATTAAAATAATATATTCGGAGTAAGTTAAAAAAAAAGTTGAAATTATTTACTTCGTAGTTTTGATAAAAAAAAGTACTAATGTTTTTAGGCCGATATGTACCAAAAACTAATCAGCGCTTCATTTTGTTAAACAAATGGTAGGTTTTCAATTTCATTTCAATCGGTGCAACGGTGTGGAAAAAATCGTGGGCCAAAAAAACGATAACATCCATCCATCCATCCGCACGCACTAAATGAAAAAATGGCACTTTTTGGGCTCTCGACGAGACCCCATGTAATCTTTGGCAAAACCGTCACGTGTTAAAATTCAACCTAATTGAATACTACAATTTGTGACTTTAATTGAGTCCATGGGTTCGGTAGTCTTCACCTGAGGACTCTTTGAAGTCGCGCTTGCCTCGAGACCGATTACAATACTTACCCCATGCTTCGCATTGGATAAAGTAAAAATCTTAAGATTGTTCCAAGGTATGTAATTTTGATGTATTTTTTGAGAGTGTCTTGTTTTCTGATGAGAAGTTGTGATCGTATATTTTGTTATGGTTGGATTTGTATTGAAATGTTTTAGGCTGAAAACGACATATTTGTAAATGTCGAAACGTTCCTGGATGACAATAGAATAAAGAAAAATAAAAGATAAAAATGTGTTTTTTTGTCAAAAAAGAAAAAACTAACATCTATTTAAAAGAGAATTGTATCCTCAAAAAATTTAGATTTATGTAAATGACTAGAATAAATAAGTATATATTCAGGCATAATAAAATCTGTTGTCAAAAGAATTGAGATATATATATAAAAAACAACATTTGGGCGATTATTTTTAGTGGAGGGGATATAAGATCAATCGCTTGGTCACGATCCATTCATAAAGAGGATATAGTAAAGTGAAAAGTACAGTCACGTTAAAAAACATAACCTAAGATTTTAGCACCGTTCATATGTATACAGTGGTTACGAGGCTAAAACTTTTTGTATGGATTGTCGCGAAAGAACTACCTCAGAGCTGATTAGATTTTGGTTAAGATCGGACCAAAAATTAGGGTGTGGAGGTTAGAAATTTGAGCCCTTGGTCAGACTCGGATCAAATTTTGCACAGTTTCATTTATGACACTGAAAAACTATTAAGAAAAAATAAAAAATCCAAAATAGATGGGGCAAGATGGGGGGGGAAAATCAAAAGTACGAAGGTGTAAGGTAAAGTAAAAGAGATGACCATAGTTTTTATTGGAATAGGAATTTTTAAGATATTAATTTTTACTATATTTGGGTGTAGTAATATTACACATGAATACCAACATTTTTTAAAAGTTCAATTTCGCAGACTTGTATAATAATCTAGCTGAATTTAGAGTGGCATTAAAAGAATGAATACTATCATATTATAATAGAACCAGCTTCGGAAGGCATATTGCAGAAGTAGTGGATTATAAAATAATAATTTAAATTTCCTAATTTTAATAAATTTTAGTTATCATGAACCGAGGGGTGAACCGCGACCTAATATCGTGTACACCTACTTCCAAGTAGAAGGAAATAGATGAAAGGGCATCATTATCTAATGAATTCCAAAATAATTCCACATAATTCCAAATAGGTGTACACCTAATTCCAATCGCGGTTCACCCCTCGTCATGAACTAAAATTAAAAAAATCATGTCGGCGTAATCGTGCAAGCAGATTATAATAAGTAGATATAGATAGCAGTGACCTGCAGTCCATAGATGCTGTGGATGCGGCGCATCCCTAAAATTTCAAAACATTTAGAGTATTTTCATACCGTGTCATAAACAATCTACCTACTCTTAAATTTGAAAAATAAAGTAAAATTCTATGATGCCGTATTTGATGAAATTTGCAAAAAAGAGCGAAGAATAAAATAAAATTTACAACAAATGAAGGTTTTTTTTGGCCAGCATCCTCTGGTTGAAAAGTCACCGTCCGCCTCTGGTAAATACCCAATTTAAATCTCTTTTGCTGGTTGGCCAAATGGTCTTTTGCCCCAAGCTCCAAATTTTTTTCTCTTAAAAAAAACAAACAAAAATTAATCTCTTTTCGATTCAAAAAGGCAACTTAAAACATTGCAGGAAGCTAGAGAGATTTAACTATCTTCTAATATTTCCATGAATTGTGTATTCTATAAAATCTCACAAATCAAACTAGGCAATGAAACATATTAAAGTTTCGAAACTAGCTTTTAAATCAATTTATTATAAAATCAATATGTACATTTTGTATTTAAATGCATTACTCGATACGTTACATGCAAATACAATACAAATATTCTTCTATTTAAAGAAAGTCTAACCACTTTTCAAAATTAATAATTCTATATATAAAAAAAAAAAAAATAATTAAAATATTTCAGTGAGAAATTGAAACTGAACATGAAAAAAACCCTTCCTTCGAAACAATATAAACATTGGCGTGAGGTCGGTCCATGGAGACTGTGGATGTTGATCATTTCCAGTGGCGGATCAAGCATTTTGAAAGCCCCAAGCGCAATCACATTTTGAGGCCCCCTACATTACTGATTGTAAAATAGTGACGTTTTAATGAAAGTACATATGTTCAAAAAAGAGCATTTTTTATATAATAAAAACATATTCAATAACCATGGAAAAAAGTAGTTTGAATATCGGACAACAAAATTACATTTATTATTGCATTACATACTATATATAAAATTAAATTAAAGTGGAACTTTTCTCGCTTTAAGTTTAGCGAATTTATCAATAATATAGTCATATTCTAAAGTCTGAACTACATCGTTTTCTATAAACATTATTGATAAATTAGTTAAATGTGTCTGTGTTAGTGAGTTTCGTAAATAATTTTTGACACGTTTCAAAACCGAAAATGAACGTTCACCACTGGCGTTGCAAATAGGTATTGTCAGAAATTTTTTTAAAATTGTTTCTACATTCGGGAATGTTGATTCTAACCCCCCAATTAATAATTTATACATGTCAACAGGATTAGTGACGTTTTCTCCCTTTATGAATGAAATGAAATGAAGAATTTCATCTTTGAAATAGCGAATGTCAATATCTTCCTTATATTTTGCAGATGTTCTTGCTACACATTCATTAAACTCCATATCATTCATTTTAAAATTGAAAAAGAATTGAAATTCTTTTAGTATCTCCCTGCATATAACACAAAACATAAATAAGCGCTAAAATTGAATAGACTGTTAAGCCGGTTGCACACAGTTCGACTCCATAACTGAGACTGTGAAGGGTAGTATTGTGTAAAACTGACTCGCGCAAATTTTACTGACCAGTGCGCAATCAAATTTAAATTATGCCGTAGAACTTACAACTACACAAGTATTGAGAAAACAGAATTACAGAACGCAAAAAATTAAAAGTATGCTTTATTTTTGAGGCCCCTTAGATTCTGAGGCCCCAAGCGCGAATTGTCTTCGTGCCCAAGGTAACAAAGCATCGTTTCTAATCTTTTCATGGTAGATGGTAACACTTCGAGTGCCGACCCCTGTATATGAAATACATTAGGTACCTTACATCTTAAAAAAAATGAGAGGGTCGCAGGCTCAGATCTAAAGGAATTGAGTATAAATTTTATATTCCTATAAGTCATTCAAAAGCCATAATTAAAACAAATTTTGTAAAATTTCTAAATATTGATAAATTGTTATTCAACAAATTAGTTTGAATATTTTTAGTACAAAAAGTTTTATTCTTTTCTTGGGTTTCTTCAAGTAGGATACTTTTTACTTCTTCTGAATATGTTTTATAATCAGGTTGTGATTAAAAATAAATAAATAATTTTTTAACGTATCCACTTTTCGATGTTCACTCATTAGGTCTTTTTTCTAGACCAAAATCCCATAGTTTTGCTCAATTTTTTAATCAAAATATTTTAGGGCCGTCCATAAATTACGTCACACGAATTTCAAGATTTTTAGACCCCCCTCTCCCCCTGTGTAACATTCTGTCACATTTTTATTGACTCCCCTCCCCCGGTATTGTGACGTCACACTATCACTTTTATACCCTATAATTGCTTGCTTATAATTGTTTATCTAGATTTATTTGAATAGGTTGGTTAAAATTTAAAAAATGTTTCACTATATAAAAACTACACCGCGTTCGCTAAGTTTTAAAGATTTATTTTACCAACATTTTCAGGTTGGAATAATAATAACATGAAATCTAAAAAATATATTTGAAAATTTTGAAAATATTTTAATTTAACTTTGTTGACATCACAATTTTTAAGATCCCCGGGCCCCCTGTCACATTTTGTCACAAATCTGAGATGCCACCTCCTCTCTTACTGTGTGACGTAATTTATGGACGGCCCCTTTCAGCTGTTTTTGAGATATTTCGAAAAAAGAAAGAAAAAAAAAACAACAACACTGTTTTTAATGCACTATTATAATACTTGACAATCCTCTATGATAAAGCAAAAAAAAAAATTTAGTTGATAATTTACAATTCTAAATCATTCGAATTCCGGGTTTATGCATATTTTTTAATCATTGTTAACTAGCTTCAAGGCCCGCCAAAGGCCGGCCTTTTGCTAGCCAGGGGGCTTCGCCCCTGGACCCCCACGTGGCTGTTTTATTGATGTTTTATACACGTGTAAAGAACACTTTCATATATCAACTCTTGTGAATTAATTGTAATAGATTGATGAAGAGGACAAAGTATATCTCTTTATGAATGAATTTAAAAAATTAATTTTCCCAGCAGAAGACAATATTTTATTGTTCCCTTCTGCTACACAATTATTCGGCAAAAAGAACCTTTCAACTTAAATTAAAATAAAGTTTTTGTCTTGTAACAATTCAATAAAAAAAGGTAAAAATCGTCATTTGGGGAGAATTATTCAATTAAAAAATTAAAAATAATACACTTTTAAAGTTTATTATTAGATTATAGAAAATTTAGGTTTAATTAGGCTCAAAATAAGTTTTTAATAATTTCAAAAGGCTGAAATTTCCTAGATTTCAAAACAATATAAAAATGGGTTTTCAAATGATTTTGTTTTCTTTAAAAAAATCTACGGGGTAATTGAATTTTGGTTTTAATCTTTAAAATATATTTTTAAAGAAATTCCAAAAGCTAATTAATTCTTTTCAGTTAGTTTTGTTAGTTTAGTTTCAATAATCCTTTATAATTAACTTTGAAATAAATAAATAATATTGAAATGAAAGAATGAGCTCGAATACAAAAGCCAAAAGGCTTAGTTCTTTTGAAATGGCTGAGGGTCTTAAATACAATAAAAAAAAGATGAGGTGAGATTCCCAAGGGTATTTTTAAGAAAAATAATTTTTAAATAATATATTTTATTTTAAATTAAATATTCTTCATGTATATATATAATCAAAAGCTTGGCTGAAACTATTTTATTTTTTTCTACCCTATTAAAGACGGTTTTCAGAATTTTTTAAAATTTTTTCACCCAACCCAAAAGAAGTTGGGAATTTTTGAAAAAAATAGCTTTTTTTAAATAACCATAAATTTTTCCAAAATTTAGTTATCGACGATTTTTTTTTTTTAATTTTTGGTTTTAAATGTACTTTAAAAAAATTGATAGTTTTTTTAAATCTTTGTTGCAGTATTAAATTAAATTATGGTTTGAGCTATTGAGAATGAATGACACTAAAAAATCCGACAAACAGGACCGCCAACACATGTTTACTTTGCTAGTTTAGTTCTTTTATTGTTTGGCATGCTATGTTGGCTAACCTGAATTTTTTTAGTTTTTCCTGAATTTTCCGATTTTCCGGGCAACTTTTCCAATTTTTTTTTATGTATTAACCTGAATTGGACTATTACGAACATTTAAAAAAATAGCCAAATCGGTCTAGGCATTTGTCAGATCTGCGCTTACAAAGAAACAGAAATTTTTTTTATTATATAGATTTTTTAGAAAATTATCTCATTTTTACTTTTAATTTTAAAAAATTTTGTTTGCCGAGAGTAGCAGAGTGATTCGCGAATAAAAATCAATGAGGTTGTCCTCTGTTTGATGCAAATAACGCAACAAATGAAATTTACATGCTATGCACAGAGAAATAATTGCGGCAAGTTCTAAGTAAACCATGACATGAACTTGAATAGATCGAGAAAACTTTCCCTACTCCCACACCAGCTGATTTAAATATTATTAATATTTTATATGAATAAAATTATTGATTATTACAATTTAAAATATTGTACCTATATTACGAGTCAATATAGTCACTCAATATCATTTAATCATCAATACATTTAATTTCATTGACTTGAAAATGATATCATAAAAATTTAATTAATAAAAAAAACAGATTAAATACAAAAATATATTTTACAAGTTAAAAATTTATAGTACAAGGTGTTTAGGCAGGGAAATAAATTTATTTATTACTGTCTATGATCTAATGGATACTATATTAATCTATTGGTTGCCATGTCAATTAATCCGAAGAGATTAATTAAAATTAGTTTCTTTGAATTTTTAATTGAATACTACTATTAATAAATATTTATATACAGATATCATTTCTAATTTCACATGCGAATCTAAATATACAAGTTGATTCAAAAATTTAGACCCAATTTCAAATTGGTTCAATTCTTCAACCATACACCGCCCTTAAATGAAACCCTTATTATATAAAAGGGCATGCCAAAAAGTTTTAAGTGATTACAACTAGATTTCTCGCATCAAGAAAATTCTCTACCCTAACTCGTTTGCAAGATGGCAATAAGTCATCTAAAAAAACACCCTATAAATTTTTCCAATTTGACTAAGAAGAACAATTTGATATAATAATTAATTAATGTGAAATCTAAATTCTAATTATTAAACTTTTACTTATACCTACAGGGTGGCCCATTAGTAGATAATAGTTTAAGACAAATTTTGGGATACGATCTCCTAAAATGTAGGTACTTAGTAAAGTCTTCTAATTCTTATTATAACTTTAAATTTCAATTTTGGAAATTTCAGAAATGGCTTTAGTTTCTACATAGTCCAAAAGATATTAATCTCGTCTGTAAAAACGATAATTAAAAAAAAATGTAAATGTCAGTAAAACGAAATTTAATATTTAAGTGAGTAATTGGCTCGAAATATTTTAGCAAGATTCAAATAATGGATAACTGCAAGTAGTAATACTAGTATCTCTTTACTCCTAGTTTATTCCGAGTTGGTATCGATACAATAAACTTTAAAACTACAATTTATATGTAGGTACTTATTCATTTATCCGGTAATCAAAAATACGTATTAAAATTTTTATTGGATGATTATTTTGTGAGGGGATGAAAATATATTTTTTTTATCATGCGGCTGAAGTTATTCGTGTAAAAATTTAATTAAGTAGAATTAGGTTGTGTTTACATTAAAATACAGGGGAAATTGATAGTGACCCAAAAGAGGGTGGGGAGGGGTTCAAAAATTAAAATAATAAAATTTGCAAACAAAAATAGAAGAATGCTGATATTTACAATAGAAGTCTCATATTTAATAAGGAAATATTTTAATTGTTAATAAGCCCAAAACGAGGGGGCCAAAATCAAGTGGGAGAGTCATTATTTTTTTCCAGGGTCAAACGAGGGGGTTCAAAATTTAGAACTCTCAATATAAGTGCTTAGGCCCTTTGATCGATTTTTACGAAATTTCACATATGCACCCTATACGACCTTATAGAAATGAATCTCTGTGTGTAAGTGAGAATGTCCCAAAAGGGGCGTGCGAGTCAAAAATTATTATAATGATACAATTTTCTCACAAAAATATTTGAAGCTATTTCCTCTATTTAAAAGAAGATTTTATGTTCAATTGCTAATGGGCCCAAAATTAAGAGAGGGAGGGTTTCTTTCGTAAATGATTATTTTACTAAATATACGAGAAGGGCCAGGTTTATGGTAAAGTCATGTGGATGGCCTCATCAGCTTTTTAAATTTAATTCACTCTAAAATAACAATGTAGGAAGGGGTCAAAGTTTTATACGATTTTTGAACCTAATAGGATTTCTAAACCAACAGTAGGCTCATTATGAAATTATGAAAACATTTTACTATTATATCCATTTTCTCTCTTTATCGAGGACAAATAAAAATCAATTTGAATTTGTGGAGATATAAGGTACATAATAGAATCCTCGCTATACGAGTCGACTCGCACATGGTTGTTTTTCTGAAAGAAATTTATAGACCCAATTTTTGAAGAATTTGAAGTTGTTGGATCCTGAAAAATTAGTTTTCTATTTGTTGACACCGAGGGGTGATCCGCGATTGGAATTAGGTGTACACCGTCTTTGGAATTATTTGGAATTACTTTGGAATTCATTAGATAATCTATTGTCATCTGTTGTTTTCTACTTGGAAATTAAAGTGGAAGTGGGTGTACACGATTTCAGGTCGCGGTTCACCCCTCGGTTGACACCAAAGCTGTGACGTAGGAATGTTTATAAATGGAGCATTTTGTAGTATTAAAATGCTTTTAGGGTTAATTTTAATTTTATTTCATTATAAAAATTTATGTACAAGGTATTTAGAGAAATAAATTTATTCATTATTATCTATGATCTAAATGGATAGTATATTAGCTGCCATGTTAATTAATCCCGAGAGATTAATTAAAATTAGTTCTTTTGAATTTTAAATTGAATTCAATTAATAAATAAATACTGAGATAGAAAATCATTTCTAATTTCACATTCACAAATTTAAATAGTTTAAAACAAAACTTTGATAAAAAAAAAAAAAAACGGAAAATAACGAACAACTTTTATTCAATTATGTAAAATAGCAGAAAGGGAAATCTTAATCAAGAATCAATTCTTTTTTTATTGATCTAATCTCTATTAAATAATAGTTTCTAGTTGACAAATATAATTTAATATACCATTAAAAAAGCCATTATATTAATGGAAAACGAATAATAACAATACATTTTAAATTAAATTATTGAAAAAAAACTGGTTGATGCATACACTTCTGGTAATGCTAATAATTCCGTATACATGCGTCATCATTCCATGTGTATTTATTCACAATAGAATTAGTTCCGTAGCACTACAATCAGTGCCATAATCTTTTGTTTCTGTATTCATGCGAATTATCACGTAAACTATATCACCTTTTCCATACAAGGTTAATAGTGTCGTTTTTAGGGCGTGGAGAGAAACATTTCATAAAAACACGCTAATCTTAAATCCATTTCAATGGATTGCTTTTAATTAAATTAATTTCAATGTATTCCATTGAATATTCATAGTTCTTAAATTATTTCCTTCATTAGATATATATTTATACCTAAACGTTAATGGAAGATTTTATTTTAAAAGTAAAATTATTACCCACTTAATAAATTAAGGACTTAACTATTAGTTGTCCCTTGTTATATATTTATATATAATTACTATATATAATCCGCATTTAGTAGTGCTACTAAGAACTTAGATTCAATGTCATTTTTTGATATCGGTTATTTTTACGGAAAATATCTAAAATTTTAAATTAATATTAAATATCAGATAGTAGTTAATTTTTTTGTAAAGATTGATATACATTTTTCTATATATGTGGGGGTTAATTTATGTATAACTTCAGGCCGCGTGAAAAAAGTGGCCATATACTTGTTTTTTATTTTAGATTTTTCACAAAGTATATATTATTACTGTGCCCTTTTTGCTAAACAAATTCATGAAAGTGAAGGACCATGAAATTGTCTACAAATCATGTCCCTTGACTTTATTTAATCGAATTCATAATTATCGAGTTACAGGCTAGTATTTTCTCCGGATTCATCAATTATGGTCGTTTTAAGATAACTATGAGCACGATACTGTAGCTCGAAAACTAGGAATTTTATTAAATAAACGCAAGATACATGATTTTTAGACATTTTCATGGTCCTTCACTTTCATAACCTTCTTTCTGGAAAAAGGCACTCGTAACAATAAATTTATATGGTATATATCAGTGGCGCGTGGTGGTGGGGGGGGGGTGACTTTTCAACCAAGGGATGCTGTCAAAAAAATAGACCGTCATTTTTTAAAATTTTATTTTATTCTTCGCTCCTTTTTTCAAAATTTATCGATAAATGTATCATAGAATTTTTTCGTTATTTTTTTCAAAATTAACATTAGATTTTTTATCAATTGATATTTAAACAGAGCGGACAATCGATATTCACTTCAGCTTCTTCTGGTGATGTTTCAATTCTTTTCATAGTTGAAAACTGACTGAATTAAATCACGTATAAAAATAAATATTTTCCATTGTGCTTTAAAATGTCTAAAACGCGGAGAAAAATCATTTTCTGTCTGAATTCCGATACCCACAATAACACAAGAACGAAAAGTCAAAAAGTTATTTTGTATCAATTTCGCAAAATCTGGTTCAAAAGACAGAAATTATTTTTTGAATTGTTCTATTGAGATTTTAAGAGGATGTTATATATAGTATAGCCAAGAAATGAGCAATTTATATTTAAGTTTGTTAATCACCACCAGGTCAGCTCTAGTGTACCGAGTCTTTACTTTTTTATTAATTGACGTCGGGTGAGCGATTCTTACATTTAAATCTGATGGATAAAAATAACTATAAAGGGTATGGATATAAAGATCTCTTTTTCTTTAGAGCTAAGGTGAATTGAAAGGATGACAAGACTTATCCGAGATTAATTTCTTAATTTCTATTATTCTATGAATGGCCTTTTGCACTCGGATCAAAAATTCACTCGTTATATATAGAGAGAGAGAGTGAATGGATTCAATTGGACTTCATTAAAGCAAATACTTTTGCCCAAACATATTTTACTTCATATTTCACGATTAATTTTTTTAAGTGCAATTTATAGATTTTAAATGAAAGTCTTCGGACGAGTACATATAAATTAATTCGGTTTTTAACCTCATTAAATCAAAGTATTTTTCACAAGATAGCTGAGGTGGATAAAATAGGAAATCTGGAAAAAAATTCATATTCTTTAAATTTTCTAACATTAAAAAGCTCCGTAAATTTAAAATTTTTAACTTTAAATGAATTAGTTGCATAGTGTCTGTTCAGCCGAGGTGAAATCAATTATCCCCCCTAAAGTCCTCTTTACGAGAAACACACGGTTTCCGAACGCTCAGCACCCCTTCGTTGTCAAATTGGATAAAAATCGAACAAGCGCTTTCGCCAAACTCTTTTATCCCTATGACCTCCAGAGACTGGAACTTGCTCCCAGCAACCGTCTTTCCCGCGACTTATAATCTTCAGCTGTTTAAGACCCGATACTTTCGAGCCCTGCCCAGCTCATAAAATCCCCTCTTCTTCTTTTCACGATAGAGGGGCCAACCCAGGTCTTTAAGGGATGCACTTTTTTAGTGTAATTCCTTCTCTCATCATTTTCATTAAAAAAAAAATAGTATTTATTGAAAGTGTTTTTAAAATTTTACAAATTTTAAATATAACACGCATCCAAAGGATCTATGGACCGCACGCCACTGATATATATGCAAAAAAAAATTAAAAAAAAGTAGAAAAAACGAAAATTTTTTTTACTTATTTCAATCAACTCAAAAGGTCTGAATCATGAAAATAAAAATTTCCATCAGTTTTACGTCATTTACTATTTCGGGTTTGTAAATTTTTTTTAACCGGCACCCTTTAATTAAATAAATATATATGTGAATATGGCCAAATAAAAATAACATGATTCTTAAAAGTTTTTGCAAATTTAATGAAATTTATTTAATCTTCTAAATGTGAAAGAAATAAAACTAACATTCAAATTACATTTTAAAACATGATCTGATAAATTGTTAATAATTACAAACATAAAATTTTCTTAAGTGAACTTAACCTCATCATCAACCTGAAAAGAGAGGATTCTCAAATCACTTTTAATTATCCATGTCGTATTTATTTATTTTAATTGAAGATTAGCAAATGGAGAAGAAGTCAAAGATCTGAAAGAAGCTAGAGGCGGGGGTTCTTCCATTTCCGGCTTTCAGATTTGTTGTTGTTATCTTGTCAGAGCTATTCGGATGCAAAATCCGGCTTTTTTTTAATTTGCAAACTAAGGAAACGCCCAACGAAAAATAATTTGAATATATATTACGTTTGTAAATAAATAAAAAAATTTAATAAATTTTAGAACTGTCTATTCATAATATAATATGCTATATCGTATTTAGAATATTTAAACTGAATGTTTCGGAAAGGGGAAAAAAATTAGTGTAAACAATTATATTTGGAAAAAATGATGATGATTGATTCTCTCTATCATTTGTTAATTCTAATGGCAAAATAATAATACCTCTTGTCAAATTAAAAAAAAAGTGATGAAAAAAAATTGTCTAAAAGTTGGCATTTTGCAAAACAATATAATTATATACTAATCGGTTTTAGAAGAAAAAGTAAAAAAAATCACTCATATATATAAAACAGCGTTTCACAACTTTTTTCCAGAACGAGATAAAAAAAAATATAGTCTAAGCTAATTTAGTAAGTAAATCTTATATTATTAAATGAGCAATTCTTGAATATCTATCTATCTATCTATATAAAATGGAAAAGTATGTATTTATATATGTTTGTATGATCCAAACGATCATATTGACCAGTGTATACCCAATGGCAAAGCGTTAAATTATTAGAAAGATTCTGATTGGTCACATAGCGATCGTGCTTAGCCAATGCTTTAAATAAATATTAAAAAAAACTTTTGGCCGTCTCAAGACGCTACCCGCCAGGGCAACCCACCCAGAGAGCCTAGGTGCAGAAGGCGTGACGCCTGGAGAAGCTAGTATATATATACATATATAGAATAAGTTTCTCGAAAAAGTCTCTAACGATTTCGATGAAAATCACACACTCAGGGTTTTTGGGTCGACAATCAATCTGGCAAGTGTTCCCTTTAATATTCCAAGAAATCCGTGACATCGATCGAATTTTACTTTTTTCCATTATAAAAATTATTTGATCAAAGCATTGGTTTTGAATTTTACAGAACATATATATCAAAATAAAAATAACTTTTTTGTAGGTCACTACTCTTGGTATAAGAAATCAAATTTGAAATGAAAAATATACCTATTTCCCCAATTTTGCCTAACCCGTTAAATAATATTTTCATTTGTACTTAACAAGGTATAGTCAAATATTGTATTTTAATTTTAATTATGCCTTCGGCTTATCATCATTTGATCTATTTTCAATTAACAAATTGTATAAGATATTTTGATATCCCTATGCATATGGATTGAATTATTTTTGAATATAATTTTATTAATATTACTAGATATTGCTATCTTGTAATCATAACATGCTGTTGCATTCTATTATTATTTTCTAAGCAAAACATTAGTGACATGAATATTCTGATTTCTTGGAGTTCAGCTAAATTAACGTGGGGGCATGTTTTAGCTGAAGAACGTCCTATTAAGATCTATTATTATAATTTTTATTTTTACTTTATCCATGCGAAGCGTGAATTCATAGTTTCGTCGGGTAATGACTACGGAACCCATGGTCTCAATAAAATTCAAAAATATTTCTATCCAATCAGGTTGAATTTTAGAACCTTAAGGTTTGCAAAAAATTACACTCGGTTTTTCAAAAATATTTGTGGTTTTGTGTAGTGGAATGTTTCTATTAATATTCCAACAAATTTTAGCCAATTCTGAGTCAATGACCAGTTTCCACTTTTTTCGAATTCAATTTTTCAAACAAAAATTGAAAAAGTAATAAATTGAAAGTTTTTGCTGAGAGTAGCAGAATTTTTATATATCGAAGGAGACAATAAAGAGTGTGTCTTCTGCTGGAATTATAAATTTTATTTATTTATAACGAGACTATAGTTTCGAGGGCTTTGACCTCTTCATCAGTCTATTACAATGTATTCACAGGAATTAATTTATGAATATATAGTCTCGTTATAAATAAATAAAATTTATAATTCCAACAGAAGACACACTCTTTTATTGTCTCCTTCAAAAAAGTAATAGAATAATCCCATAATTAAAAGGAAATATTAGTAATTGCTAATCGGCCCACAATTATGAGGGGGTTCTTTAGTAAATAATTTTAAATTATTTTATTAAATATAAGAGAGGGACCAGGTAAAGTCATGTGGAAGGCCACATGAGTTTATTTTCTAATTAATAGAAGTTTTTAATCAACAGTGCATATATCAAACTTTCTTTTTCAAAAGTTGATAAATAAATACATATATAATTAATCTGACTTTAAACGTATATTTGTATAATTTAAACCAATTTATAAATATTATATGCTTTGTATTTGTTTGTATTGATTCATTTGTTTAAACATTGATATCTATCATAATTAATTATTATCTTGTGTTCACGAAGTTCCAATTGAAATCCCTCTCGCTAGTAATTGATCTCTATATCTTTAAATCAAATAAACCGAACAATGGGAATCCGGAAAAGGTCAAGTTCAAATAATGACGGTTCATTAAAATCAGCCATTCATTATTATTGATTGAAAAATATCGATATATTAATCAATATTCAATTTTTATATAGGTAATTTACATAAATATGTATAACTTATGTATACACGAATTTGGTATATATTATACTAGCTGCGAGACCCGCCTTCGACAGGCCTCTTGCTGGCCAAAAAACTTGGCCCCCTAAACCCTCCCCCTCATCCACCTCCAGCCACTCTCCACCACACCAACCATCTCCGAGCCTTCTCCCCCGCCCCCGATCACTCTCCACCACATTTCTATCTCTCTAAAGACCAACGGATTATTTAAATTTCGTTAAGTTTGGTCAAAGGGCTAGAATTTTCATTTTTGACCCCCCCCCCAATTTTGAGTGGATAGTTTTTGCATTTCTACCCTTGTGGGGCCCACAGAATATCTATAAAAAATTTGGTTGAGTTGGTCCAGAATTTTTATTTTTTAACTCCATTCCTCCATCTCTTCAGCAATGGTTACCAATAATAATCGAAAGGTCAAAAATCCAATGTAGAAGGGTTATTCCTCATAAATATTTTTTAATGTTTATATAAGTTTATCATTTAATTTGATTAAACAAAAACAGTTGTCAGGAAAGAATTTCAGTTAACAAAAACACTCGTCTTGGTTACCAATGAAGAATAAGACTTGGGGACCGAAAAGGGGTCCTAGCATGCAGTTTTATAGCCTATACTAATCTTTTGATTCTTAGGAGCAGTTCCGTGGAGTTTACATCAAAATCAGCCGAGTAGTTCAAGTATTCAAGAGTTATAAACTAACAAACATTTGTTTTATAGATATATATAATTTTTTTAAGCTAAAACTTATCAAATACCTGCTTATTAATTTAAATTTTCGTTAGAAATTTCCGCTATATTTCTCAAAGCAACAATATTTTTAATTTGTTAAAATTTTTATTGATAAAGGAAATATTTCTCCCGAAATAATCAATAATTATTTATAATGTGATCCTCCCCAAAATAATTAATCAACTATAATTTTAATACCATTTTTGATTTCGGTGAAAATGAATACACCTATAGTCGACTTTCGATAATTTGAAATCCAAGGGACTACAAGAAAAATTCGAATTATTAAGAGTTTTTATGTTATATTTTTGAAAATATGTTTGAGCGTACATAAATTTTATATTGAAGGAGACAATAAAAGAGTGTGTCTTCTGCTGGAATTATAAATTATATTTATTTATAACGAGACTATAGTTTCGACGGCTTTGCCCGCTTCATCAGTCTATTCATCAGTCTATTCTAAATTAATTACCTGTGAATCCATTGTAATAGACTGATGAAGAGGTCAAAGCCCTCGAAACTATTGTCTCGTTATAAATAAATAAAATTTATAATTCCAGCAGAAGACACACTCTTTTATTGTCTCCTTCAATATATAAAAATTCTGCTACTCTCGGCAAAAAAACTTTCAATTTAATAAATTTTATATTTATCCTCAAGTAAAAAAGTAAAAATAATGAAAAAGACAAAAAAGAACAAAAAAATTACATATGTATTAATATTGCAATAGAAAGGAGGTAAACATGACCCGGAAAATGAGGAGTAAACATTGTAAGAAAAATTCGAATTATAAAGAGGGAGGTGGCCTAGTTCGAATTATAGAATGTTCTCTCCCCCTCTTGTTACAAAAAGGATTTCGAGTTATCGAGCGTATCAAAATACACAAGCATTATTTTTGATTTACCGAAGTTAACAGCTGAAGTGTTCGAATTATCGAAAAATTCGAATTATCGAGAGTACACTGTATATTGTGAATTTTAAGTTTGTATCATATCATTTTTTAATAAATAAATAGATAAATTCTTTAACTAGTATTCCTATATAGATATGTAGATAGGAGAGAATGTGTCCAAAGCTGGTTTTAAAATCAATTTAATTGATATGTATTTTTTTCTCTCTATCTTTCTCTCAGTGGACAACAAGTGTCCTAGTCTCTCTCTCTCTCTCTTTCTCTCTCTCTCTCTGGAAGGAATAGACTTGTTGCTCAAACAAACTCACGCTACAGTTCATGCTATAAATTTTACATTTTTATGTGAATTTTCTACATTCCAAACAATTTATATTTGATATCAGATTAATATAAATCTATATCGTTACGGCTTCAAGAAGAAACATTATACTTTAGAACCTTGCGACTTGCCCTTTGGATTTTTAAGTTCAAATTGAAAACAACTTTTATTTTTTATTTTTTTGTCTTCATCTTTCTTTTGCTTCTTTTTTATTTTTTTATTTTGTTTAACATTCCAAGTATATTTATCGTCGTCTATTACGAAGTATGATCGATTGAGTTAAAAGTTCGAAAACAATCGATTTATTTAAATTCTATTTCATCTAATTGGAAGATTGTAAACTAAAAATTGAAGAAAAACGTGAAGACTTTTTCAAGATTTCAATTTATTTTCGGTCTAATTGGCAAATTAATAAAATTTTTATTAAACCAATTATTTTACATGAATTAATGTATACATTGTATTTGAGCTTCGACTTCGGAGATTATTTCTCCACCATCGACTGTCCTTGATCATCTTTTTAGTCCTTGTTTTTAGTAAGAGGAAAAAAGTAATTAAATAAAAAAACCTCTTTTCCGATAATTATTCCTTCTCTCCCAAATTAATTAAATTTACTAATATCAATATACCTTGAAGGAGACAATACAAGAGTGTGTCTTCTGCTGGAATTATAAATTTTATTTATTTATAACGATATCATTATAAATAAATAAAATTTATAATTCCAGCAGAAGACACATTCTTTTATTGTCTCCTTCAATATATAAAAATTTTTGCTACTCTCGGCAAAAAAAACTTTCAATTTATCAATATACATATAATAAAATTTGTAATAAACTATTAGTGACTTAAAAAAAAAAATTAATTTGATTATTCTTCTATCACAGCAACCACTTAAAATATCAATAAAATTGTTCAAAAAAACATATTTTTTGCATTTTTGAGCCGAAATTTCTATAAATAGGGAGTCCAAAATCTAATCACTTCTCAGCATTGGATATACACATTTAACTTTAGAAAGAATTTTATATGACTTCTCTTTCTTGACTTATTACGAATATAAGACACACAGTCAAAAAAAATCATCGTTGAAAAATATATTCTTATCCAAGTTTAAGTCATTTTTATATTCAATGATTAAACATTTTTTTTTTTTTGAATAAATTCAATAGCAGGTTCAACTAAAAGGCAGGTAAAGACGAGTAAAAAGTATTAAAGCAGTTTCACTATACATGTTAAGGCATATATGGCGAAATTATCTATCATTATGATTTTTTTATTTAGCTGCCTCGATTGAAGCTCTGAGTTAATAAAACACAGAGGGACGTTTAGACAAGGGATTTATTTATCTTCTTCAAAATACTTCTAAGGGCTTAGGGCATGGCTAATATGGTTAGAATCTTTATTAATATAACTAATATAAATAACTCTCTTTTTTAATTCAACGTTTTTTTATACGTTAAATGACATGATCTTGCATTATATATTTTCTTGATTGAAACATACAACTTTTATGGTTTTCGTTATAGTAATTGCGTAATTCGTTTGATGTGAGTGTTACCAAGCATCAAGGCCTTAGCTTGGTAGGGATGGTATATAAATGTTCAACTTCTCTATTATGAAAATTTTAAAAATTGTAAAATTATTTAATTTTCCTTTTGATAATAAAAATAAAAATATCAATGACATTTAAAATACACTATACTGTTCTTTTAAAAGTATCAAGAAAATAACTACAGGGTAGAGGATATAAGTATAAACCATTTTAAAGGAGAGTTTCTAAAACATTTTTGTTTTCGAATTTTTACTTTTCTGGCATTAAAGTCTCCAGCTGTTAAAGGGAACTCGTGGCGTAGTTGGTAAACGCATTCTTCGGCTATAGGTTCAAATCCTGTCGGGTGGTCAATTTAAATTATTATCATTTTTCAAAAATGATAAATAATTTCTAGAACTGAAGAATTAACAGTCAGAATTGTTGAATAAATTGTTTGACTTTTCATTTACTTAATAATAATAAATATTTAAAATATTGGTAATATTTAGGGAATTTTTACTTTTATTGTCCTGCAGATTGCAGTTTTAGGAACGCTAGTCTGTATAGTGAATAATAATGAAGAGGTCATGATTGAGCGTTCTGTATTGTTACGAATATGAAATTATTTCATGGAGAATTGTTCCTGGACAAACGTTGGCCTATTATAATTTAATTTTCTTTTAATTCTTAAAGACACGGGTTTGAATTTTACCCTCGAGTCGTAGCTTTTTCCTCAATAAAAATAACGAATTGTCAATTAAATTTCTTTATTAGTCATTCTAGCTGATGTACATCCGTCAAGTAAAAGTGTTATAAACATATTTTATCAAATAAAAATAAATTTTTTATATTAAAATAGTCCTAATTGTGTCAATTTGATTTATACATGGTCAAATGACAATTTACATGATTCTCTGATTATGTACTTTTTTCATTCAATTCTTAATTTGATTTATATCTTACTGGTTTCTAAATGACATTAGATCATTTGAGATTTATATCTTCTTAATATAAATTGTGATTTTATTAGTTTATTTTTTCTTAAAATCTTCTAAAAAAATTCATGTAATGAAAATTATTATTATTATTATTATCTAATCATGATTTTAATTCAGTTTCAAGTATTAGCTAATAATTTTTTATTGAATTGGAACATTTTCATATATAATTTTCTAATCCTAAGATATATAATAATAATAAATCTTTAAATGAAAAATAGGAAATACATAAATATGGAAACCTGTTTCAAATGATTTACATAATAAGTAAAAAATATATATTTGTAATAATCATTTTAACGTGTTTTCTTGTTGCTTTTAATATATACAAATTTCATTTTCTTATATATCTATTTTTTTCAGATAATTGACACCTGTAGAAAAATATCTCGGAATTGATGGATGGTTAGTGCCTGCCAAAAAAGTCAGCTTCTAAAGTGGATTCAAAAAGAGGTAGGAATCTGCTTAAGTACTCTTTTAGATTATGCTGATTGGTATTTTTTTGCATTTGAGTTTTTGGCATTCAGAGTAGGAATAATTAATCATACTACTTTGTAATGTACTTTATTTGATTTTTTGGGGACGTAATTTTTATCGAGAAAAGTTCAAAATAATATAAAAGAAGGGAAGCAGGATTTCGAAAATATATACAAGAAGATTTTTGACAGCATTAAAGTTTCCTAGTGAAATATAAAACTATTTTTGGTTTTTGTAGTAAAAATTCATTACAGCTGAACAGAAATACAAATTTTTTTCTTTATCATACATAAGTATACACAAGTTTTGTGAAAGTGTTTTTTTTTATTTATGTTTTCGAAATATCTCAAAAACGGTAGAAAGTATTTGGATTAAAAAAATAAAGCGAAACCATGGCGTTTTGGTCTAGAAAAAAGCTTTAATGAGTAAAAATCTAAAAATTATATTTTACAAGATATTAATGATTTTGTCAAAATGTCTGTTAGTATGTTAGTACGTTAGCAAATTTTGTATACGCTCTAGCTCAAAAACTAGTGTGAATATCAATACGAAATTTTACAGGTAGATTCTTTATATTGAAATTAAGAGCTGATTAGATTTTTATCGAAATCGAAATAAAACTTAAGAGAGGGGTGGGGATGGTTTCTGAAATTGAATTGAGATTACTGAAATACAATTGTGATTTTTAATTGACTTTCACATTAAAACAATTGTGATTTTCTGAAATTGAATTGATATTTCTGAAATACAATTTATGTCTTCTGAAAATGAATTGAGATTACTCAAATACAATTGTAATTTTCTGATATTTAATTGAGAAATATGAAATACAATTTTAATTTTCTGATATTTAATTGAGAATTCTGAAATACAATTGAAGTTTTCTGAAATACACATGAAAAAGATGTAGTTAACAATCTAGATGTGTAAGATCGGGTGGTTTCAACATGTCAAGGCCGATGACTGATATTATTTTCTTAACCCAAATCAAGGCTAGTATTTAATTAAATTCCGTTCGTTCCAAGTTTTTCATTCACAATGTTGTTCATTTTCTTTTTTTCCACCTCTAAATTCATTTAAGACTCCTCTCCCATGCATTTTTTATCCCCCCCCCTATCTTGAAATTTTCATTTATTTTAATGGGTTTAGCGTCTGATGAAGCGTCCCTTTGAAGGATTTGATGCCAAGTTGATTGACTCTTCCCTAACAATCCTGGCTGGCGATGGAAGGTATTCTTGTAAAAAACGCCCAAATCTCTAGTCATGTTTGACCTCGGCTTGGAATCGATTAAGCGGCACCCGCCAGGTAATTACCAATTAGTTTCACGATTGTCAAGACATAACGCGTCTGTCATGTCATCCAGAGTGGAAGCCATTTCCTGTATTTAAGTGAAGCTCAATTTGGAATTTGGCCGTGACTGAAAAACCCGAAGGAAATTTTCATTGCGAATGGATGGATTTTCATTTTAGATGCAATTCAATTTCTTTCTCGACTAGTAAGTATCCATTTGTAGAGAAATAGATAAATTTTAAGCAAACCTAAACGTTCAAGAGGAGATTTTTATATAATCAATTTATTATTAAAATAAATATAAATTCTTTTATAAAACGAACTGATGGAGATGTTTATTAAAAGTCCAAACGTTTTTTGAAGTAATTCTACATTTATCAATGCAATTTGAAAAAATATAGTTACTTACTAAAAAAAAAACAAATAAATATTTTAAAAATAGAAAATGATACAGATTGTCTTGGAGATTAAATTAAATTTAATAAAAATAAAAATATTCATGAAATTGCTCACTTCTCCACCGAGAGTGTGGAATATAAAATATAACCCAGTCAAAATTAATTATAAAATCTCAGATTTAACAGAAGACAATTTCTCATGATTTCCTTATTAATCATAATTTGTTGAATATTTAATTGAACTTTAAGGAAATCGAGAAATTTAAACTAGATATATTAGGTTGGTCCTTGCCTATGGATCAAAAAGCCCAGGTTCAAGCCACTGGAAAAATTTGACTTTCTCTAATCTGACCTTTACACCAATTAACCCAGACTCACCAGTTAAGTTAATTAAAGTATCTATCAAGTCCTTAAATCACCTTCTATTTACATATATCAACGAAAATTTGCCAAAATGGTTGAGAGACTATTGTTTCGAAAGGTTGACTTTCATCATCAGTATTTTTAATTAAAAATATTTGATCAATTATTTCACATATATTTAAATACCAGATTGGATGGAAGTAAATTGTAATAGTAAGCAGGTCAGTTAACAATATGTTTATTTGCATCAAGCAGAGAACAACCTCTTTGATTTCTCTTTCTAAATAAAAACGAGGTTTAATTTCAAAACACAAGTTGAAATGTTGTTATCCTAATCATAACTTTTGTATGCTAATTTAACCATTTTAAAAATTTGATTATTAGATTCTTGTGGGAGGTGAGAGGGTGTAGGGGGGAGGAGGATTAGACCAAGAGTGAATGAACCAGCGTTTGAAGAAGAAGAAGAAGAGAGGAAACCAGTTATATTATCATGACACAGTAATGAGTGACGTTTACATCGGCGGCTTGCTCCGAGCGACACAAATGTAAATGGCGCTTGTTGTTGTTGTTGAGTGAGAAAGGCTTAGGGAGAAATTACTGGAAGAGAAGGAAACCCAACTTGAGTACGCCGAAGAGGGAGAGATCATGAAAAGCCCTTAAGGGAAAAACGAATTTTAGAGATGAGAAACAAGCCAATCCATGAGAAAGGAGGCAAGAGATGAAGAGGAAATGGACGTCCATACCGTAGAAAACTTCAACATATCCCGACCGAAGTCCTAGATTAAAGTATTTTCACCAGATATGAAGGATATGTATGATCTTTGGCAGACATTTTGGAACACCTCATCACAATCGTAAGTTTCTCCGTATAATTCCTATTAGTGGACCTGAATCCCTTATTTTGCTTTTTTCGAATTTTTACGCTGGCAGAGACTCATGTGGTTCGAAATAAATAAAAAAATAAAAAATATCCCTCAAGTTTCAAGTCTCTATCTCAATTTTATCCTGTGTCGCACAGCGATGCAAGTTTACCATCTAAATAACATGAGGTTTTTGGCATTGAGCGATAAATTTTTTATTCCGGCCAAATTAATGTTTCAAACAATTTGAACCTCTTTAGACTTTATCCTTATAATATTAGTTACCCCTCAGAATTTGTACAGATTTTTAGCTATTATAATTTTTAAGTCTATAACTTACTAACACTAAGAAATAGCAGTATTATATATCTAGCTGTAACTCCAAAATTATAATAGCTAAAAATCTGTAAAAATTCTGAGGGATAACTACTATTATAAGGATAAAGTCTACAGAGTTTCAAATTTTTTGAACGATTACTTTGGCCGGAATAAAAAATTGATTGTTCAATGTCAAAATCCCATGTTATTTAGAATTTTTATTACGAGAATTATCGTATGGCTTTACAGAATTATATACATAAGTAAAAAAAAAAAAAAATGAAAAATTTAACATTACAAAATAAAATAAATCACTTAAAATGGCAGAAGAACTAGTTTTAAATGAAAAGCCTGGTGTAGCTATTCTCTATCACAGTTGAATATCTAGAGACTCCAGCCAGTTGATTGCTGCTGGAGTTGCGTCAATAAAGTCCTCCCAGGAACCTTCAAAATTCCTTTTTGGGCAATTATGTAAGATGTGGGCCAGCGACTGTTCCGGAGCCCCATAGTCACATTGAGCACTGTCTACCATTCCACAATTAATTAGTGTTGCTTTGGTCACGGTGTGGCCAGTTCTAATACGATTGAGGAAGCACCAATTTTTTCTTAAATAGTTCATTCCTGAGGATGGAGTGGTCGGATCTAGTTTTGCCGATGTCCCTTGACCATGGTAGGACTTCCATTGATCCCTCCATTCTTTTTTCAAATCATATCTTTATTTAGATGAGAAATTTGCATCGTCGTGCGCCACAGGTTAAAATTGAGGTAGCGACTTGAAACTTGGGGGAGATATTTTTTTATTATTTATTTTGAACCATATGAGCCTCTGTCAGCGTAAAAATTCGAAAATACCCAAAATAAGGACCACTCTAACTGATAATATATCGTTTCAAACGGTCCAATCCCGTTGTCCCCAAGCACAGCGTTTATAGAAAGAGATTAACTTATAATAACAATTAAAAAAAAAGGATTTACTCTTATAAATTGTAACCAAGATGCAGAAGATGTATTTGATGTGTGTTCACTTATTTCTATAGCTATATTACACGGCAAAAGAGACAGAATGGAACACTGGAAATATTTCAATCGAAACTTTCACACCAATAATTTCAATAATACGAGCTTTCGTATAATTATTCATTATATTTTATATCAGCACATCACCAATGCACCCGTAAAAATACTCTATTCTCATATGAATAAGTTATGGACTAGCGAAAAAGTTTCAGATATTTCTAAACTCAAATAAGTAAAATATGATTGAACATTTTTGAGATAATTTAATACTACACAGTAACTCTATAGAGCTGTATAATAAGCAAATTCTACTCAGATAGCGGAATAACTTTCCATTGACCATTTCTAGTAGAAAGTTCTATAATTACATTAATCATATTTGTATTTAGAAACGTACCTAACTAAGCATATTAATTAATATATATGATTAAGATAATTAAGACAAGTCATTTGTTGATTGAAAGTGTGAATTAATTAAATCAGAGCATTTCCTTGACGACATATTATTAAGATTTCTAGTTCACATTCTGTAGAAACCTATTATGGAATTTCCAGTAGAGTTTTTTTAGCCATTTATAATTGAACATTTTAATTAACTCTCTATTATATTATCAAGTAAATAAATATTACAAATATTCAAAATCCAATTACTAAAGAGCTAATAAATTTTACTTAGGATACTAATTTTTGTAATGATTTTCGAAATTTGTATTAAAATAATAAGCTTTTAGTTAAAATATTAAAAAAATCATTTATACTAATCGACAATTCTTATTGATATTAATATATGATAAATTTTATATGTTTAATAAATTATTAGTAATATGACAAACTTACGAATGCACCCCATACGCGATTTACGCTTAACTCCTCATTTTAATAAATTATGGTTCGTCCAAGAGACAGTTTTGTTCATTTAGTTGAAAAATGTCTGAAACCTGGAGAAAACTAATTTTTCGTAATTATTTTTTTTCTGTATGTGTGTCTGTTTGAGTGTCTAGATTCTGATACATATGTTGCGGCCGTTGCGGCCAAGCCCGAATAAAAGTCTATCATCGCCCAATAGATGTCACTGGCGAAACACACTCGGAAGAGTGAGTTATCAATACCATATATTCTAAAATAATAGCACAGAGAATATATGAAGAATCGAGTCACTCCATGATGGGTTCACACATAGACGCCACTAGAGCAAAAATAAGACGCCAACACATAAATTAATTCAAAAAACGGATAGATATAGAAAATTAGTTTTGGATACAAAATGTATATATTAGTAATTTGAAGAACATGTCAGATTTTGCTTTCTCTAGCTTCAGGTTCATAATTCATGAAATAGGTTTTTTGGATTATTTTATTGAGATTTTAAGGCTTTGTTATGATAAAAGCGTAAACATAAACTGGTAGTTTTTTTTTCAATTTTACTTTGTTAATTAATTGTCCGATTTTGTGTGGAATGCTCTATTCGGGACATTAGTGAACATCAATATTGCATCAAGCAGAAGACAACTTAATGGATTTATTCTCAGTGAATCAACAACTCTGCTACTCTCCGCAAAACAAAAGCTTTTCAATTAGGTACTTTTTATTTAACAAAATCTTTTTATTTTCATATTATTATTTTTTTTTTTGGCTTTCATGCCCTTCTAGACATCAGCCAATTTACGATACTTATGATTAAATTATACCTTCTATGTGGGATCAGATTTTTAACCGGTTGCCTCGAGTCGGATTCGAACCCGAGTCCGCTTGATTAGCAGGCGTTTGCTAAATTAAAATTTACATATTTATTTATTTTGCAATAATTTGGGCATCGAACAACAACACTCGCTTTCCATTTCCATATTTACAATAATGTCTTTTTTTTTATTTTAAACACTTTTGAAATTTTCATGGTAAAAATTGTATAAAAACCAAATAGATGAAATTATTTTTATATCTATAAACACTTTCATATTGATATTTATTTAATCTATAAAATCTCATAAAATTTAGATAAAAAAAATGGAATTAATTCTTTTAATAATATGCTTATAATGCTAATCATATTGAAATTTATTAATTTGATATAAATGCAATTTTCATGTAAATATCAAATAAATTAAAATAATTTTTAATGAAAAATATTTCTTTAAATTAAAAGGGTCATGGGGACTATTTTTCAAGAAATCCACTATTACGATAGGGGCTTGGGTGTGTCATTTGAAAGCAAGTTATTTCTGGTTCCGGTTGAAAAATGTTTAATTATAATAAAATATGCGGTAGATATACGAGTTCACATTGCCGATACTAGTAGACTTTAAATTTCTATGTGAATAACATGAGGATGTCATCTACTAGATCCGAGATAGAAAGGATAATTTTTAGCAAGGTATATGCCAAAATTGGCAACACTGTGAGTTGAACCCCTCAGACATTGGCCTCGATTGCTAATTTTGGCACCCGGGTTTGATGTAGGAAGATTTGATTGATTGATGATATGCTAAGTCTGCATTTATTATTTAATGCTTTGTTCTCTAACAATCCTATCATCACTAATGATTAATTTCTTAATTTTAATAAATAATATTTGATTTAAACTGTTAGTGAATTTTAAAATAAATAAATTGATTAATTAATCAAATTGAATTGAAAAAACAAATGTTTATTTATTTATTTTTCATAACATCAGCTTAAAATATCAATAAAATCATGAAAAAATCTCATTTTCGGCAATTTTGAACCGGAAGTTCTAAAGGAAGAGGTCCAAAATTTAATCAATATAATTATGAATTTCTTAATTTTAATACTTATTAATATTTGTTTTAAACTGTTAGTGAATTTTAAAATAAATAAAATGATTTATTAATCAACTTAAATTGAAAAATAATATTTATTTATTTATTCTTTTATCATAACGTTTTAAAATATTAATAAAATCCTTCAAAAAATCATCATATTTTCTGCATTTTTGAACCGGAAGTTCTAAACCTAAAGTTCCAAAAATTTAATCAGCGTAATTATTATAAATTTATTAAACCAATTATTTTACATTAATTAATGTATACATTGTATTTTAGCTTCGACTCCGGAGATTATTTCTCCACCATCCACTGTCCTTGATCATCTTTGTAGTCCTTGTTTTTAATAAGAGGAAAAAACTAATTAAATAAAAAAACCTCTTTTCCGATAATTATTCAAATTCCATATTTCATTCCTTTCATCATCCCTATTTCAGCGTAATTATTAATTTCTTAATTTCACTACATAATAGTTAGTGAATTTTAAAATAAATAAATTGATTAATTAATAAAGTTAAATTAGGCAGGTTGGCCGAGTGGTTAAAGTGCATGGTTTCTAATAAAGCTATTGCGGATTCAAGCCCGACTCGATGCAAATATTTGACCGGCTATAATCTAATTTCTTAAGGGGAAGGCAATGGGAAACCACTCCTGTAAAAAAAATCTCCCCAGGAAAATTACAATGGAGATGATGCTCTCCATTGAATCGCCGACGCTCGTAATCGAATATGGCACTTGAAGAAGAAGAAGAAGAAATTAAAAAAAAAACATCTGATTGTTTATATTTTTTTAATTCTAACAACACCTTAAAATATTAAAAAAATCACATTTTTTGAGTCGGAAGTTCCAAAGCTAGAGAGCCTAGAATGTAATATCAGTTCTCCGTATTGAAAATATGTACAAACATTCTCATAGAAGCGTGCCTGTCAGGTATACCGGGCAAAATTTTGATCAGAGACTCAGGCCTTATGGCGTTTCGAGTGGTGATTATTTATCAATTTAAGGCTTTCACTTCATAACTATTAGCGTTTACTTGTTCAAATAAACGACGACCTCACAATGTACTAATGAACAGAGGATTGATTCATTATATAAAAAAAACACTTGTCGATTTTGTCAAAACGATTGTGACGAGCCTAACCGGTAGAGCGGTCCTCCTCGCCTGAGGCCGCTGAATCCCGAAAGGACCTCCCTGCGCGCTGGTACCCTCCCCATGGAGATCCACGGGACAAGAGCTTCTTTTTCGTCTTCTTAATGCTGTTGCCACTCGACACAATGACTGGCCTGAAAAGAGCCTTCCAACTCTCGAGGATCTTAGACAATCAGCGCAGGAATCCCCCTCGATGAAGATGGACAGAGGAAGAAATACAATCCGTTGGGCTTCTCGCTCTCAGACTCCTTTATGAACATATCACTATGAACCAGGGCATTGTTCTCCTGGGATACTCCTTTCGCAATACTCAATGCATTTCGATTTGATTTTTTTTTTTGATGACGTCAGAAAAAATATATTGAATGGTCGTTGTTACACATTTAAACATAATTTTATTTAAAAAAATATGTGTGAGCCTCATCTACATAAGGAAGTGAAACTTTATCCGTAGATGTTATTGAAATAATTTAAATTTCCTAATTTTAATTAATTTTATTTGTCATGAAATATTAGTGGGTTTTAAAAAATTATTTCCTCTTCATTGAGTTATTTCCCCTTTATTGTAACAAAAAAATCAGAGATAGGTTAAAGAAGTTTCACTTCAATAATTAACCCGAAGGTTTCAGTATCTTTTTTTCAAAATTAGATGAAATTTTTTCAAAAATACAACTCACGGTGAAAACCAAATACATATCGTATATTAAGAAAGAATCTAATTAAGGTCAAGAATCCAAGATTTTAGCAAAATATTTTTACATTGCATATCAGAGGGCTTCGTCCTCTCAAGAGTTGAACCCGAGAGTCGAACTAACAAGCCCGGTAAACGTCTACTAAAATCTTAGATTTTTGTACCTTAATTAGATTCTTTCTTGATAATTTTATTATAGTGAGAAATTATTTATTATTGTACTGTCAACATTTTGGGTGATAAATTTAATAAAAGAGTCAAATAATGAATTTCGTCCCTTCAAAAGAATTGTAAATTTAAATGAACTGAGCTATTTATTAAAAATTTGTATTATTTATTAACAAGTAGATAATTATTTAGAGAATCTAAATTAACAAATTTAACCTACGTATTGTTTTAGGTTGTTGTTAATCGAAATATAGTGGATAAAATTTAATTGTTAACCCTTTTTTTTAAGTTGTATCAAATGAGGTTGAAAACGGGTAAAATTTGAAAGTTAAAAATGGTAGAATTCGTATTTGTTTAACTACTTCAATTAGGATTACCACGTCTTTTAATCAAATAAATGATAATTAATCTGTTTATCTAAATATACCATATTTTGCTGCCATGACTAGCTTATAAAATCTCCAGTAGAGGCGCCACTACCGATTGTGCAGGTTTTCTGAATACTGAACATTTTGTTATTGTAATTGGAATAAAAACATTGTATTAATACAACAAATTCTTTAAATAGATATATTAAATAACACTTTTAGATATATGCTTCTTATAATCTGTTATATATTAAAAAATTTAGAAAAAGCGCAATATTTTTTTAATAAAAAAAAAAAAATTGAAACTACACCTTTTCCAATTTTATTTCAGTTAATATCAAGTTAATTTAAGAAAACCCCAATTGTATTTTAGAATTCTCAATTCAATTTTAAAATATCTCATTTGTATTTCAGAATTTTCAATTGTATTTCTGAAAATAAACATTGGTATAATTGAAGAGTAACTATCCAGCTTTGTAGCGAATATCACATGACTTTCACGAATATTAAGAATTCAAATTGAGATTTCTGAAATTAAACTGAGATTTATTAACACTTGATATTTTCTAATATTCAATTAGGATTTTTGAAATACACTTGGAATAGGTATAGAAATCAATTATGAAATTAAATATTAAGTGCGTGATTATCTCGAGGTTCTTGAACTTGAAAAGAGCTGTTTGAATAAAAAGAAAAATCAGATTGTCATAATGCAATTGAAGCTTCAACAAAAGAGCCATTATTGGTGATATGAATCTCAAAAACTAGTGATAAAAAGATAAGATAATAAACCTTTCATGTTTTAGCGCTAGGTATTCTTTTTATGATTAATATTCTCAGTAAAATAGAAAAAACGTTAAAAAAAGGAGAAGAAAAAAGAAAATCTCTGGAAGGATACTTGATTATTTTTTTTTAATATAATTTATGTTTATTATATATACCTATATATACAAATCAAGATGAGAAAAAAAAATTGAGAGAAGATGAGAGAAAAGCCGTTAGAGGTCTTTGGCAGATGTGTCGAATTGAACGGGTTTACAATCTTCTAATAGGAAGGACTCTAAGGAATTCATCCATTGCCGATTTGACTCGGCTAAGTTTTTAGCTCTCTGGATGGAGAAGAAGCTTTCTGTTTTCAGTCAAGTTATAGAGATAAATTCCAAGAAATTATTCGGGAGAACTAAAAGGAGATTCTCGGAGGTACGACCCTCTGCTACAGGGATCGAGAATAGCTATTACCCCAAATTTTTTTGTTATGACGAAATTGCCCCCTCGATTCGAAATTGAAAAACCATCCAAATTCATAACTGTTCGATTCCAAGCGTGGGCGATTACTATGGAGAGTATCCTCTTCATTGAAATTTTCCTGGGGAACATTTTTCAAAGGTGGTTTCCCATTAACTTCCCCTGGCTTTTGACAAAGATGAAAATTATTCTGATTAAGGCGAAATTCAATTTCGAGTAAAATTGATCTGAAATCAAGCACCTTAGCCACTGTTCTAGTGGCGCCTCATATACTTACATAATATATAAGTATCAAGCAGGGGGCACTCTTTGATTAACTCTTAAAAAACTGACAACCTTTCTACAATCGGCAAGAAAATCTTTTCAATTTTAATCCAAGTTCACATCAAAAATGGGCTTTTTCAAACCAAAAGCATTCAGAAATACTTGCCCTATTCAGCTTGTAATGCAAATTGTATCTGTACTTGTACTGCACATTTACGATAAAGAACGTTGAAATATAGTTTCCTAATGATTTCGCCGCAATTTATAATTTCGCATAATACTTGAATCATGTCCAGGGCACCGGTTTAGAACTACTGCCTTAAAACTTTGATTAGCTCAAAGAAATAGTAAGACAAAATTTCTTGATTTATATATTTTTTTATTGTTAAGCTGTGGAGAGTTTAACCCCTGAATGCCCTCTCCGGTGCCAACGGCCAAGTCTCAAGGGTATAGGACATTGACAATAGAAGCATATAACTTAATTAAGACTGCATTTTAAATCAACCTTTCTCCAACATTTTTACATTTTCTGTTCTAGCATTAAAGTCTCTCCAGTGAAACATAAAACTTTTATGGTTTTAATAATTACGTAATTTTATTTCTTAAAACATTATCAAGTATGAAGACATTATTAGTTTAAGATATATATATATATATTATATGACGCTTGAGATTTTAAATCAGAGTTTTTCAAACAGATTTTATTTTACTTTATATTACGAAGAATTTAAAGGCTGAACGAATTAAAGATTTTATAAGATATGTTTATCAATATATCAGATGAGATATTGGGAGCTGAATCCAAAAGACAAACTTGCATTCCGGGCAGTTAAAGTCAAAATTCTTCTGACATGAGTGCATGTTCGCCATTCGTAACGGAAAGTTGTAGAAAATTCATTATATTTTCAATAAAAGGAACTATAAAACTCTCTACCTTCAGAATTTTTCAAAAATGCAGAAAATGTATTTTTTCAGATTTTAACGCTTTGTTGTGATAAAAGCATAAACAAACATGTTTTTCAATTTCAATTTATTTAATTTAAACCTTAATAATAATAATAATAATAATAATAATAAATTACTTATCTATAAAAGAGAAATAAGATATTCATTTATTGTACATTAATTTATTTATTAAATCTCCATGATAAGAGAAGAAATAAACGTATATTTTTGGAGACTTTAACGCGTGTTCATTTAAAAGCATAAAAGAACATGTGTTTTTCAATTTCAATTTATTAAATTAATAAATTTATTTAATTTAAAGCTTAATAATAATAATAAATTACTTATCTATAAAAGAGAAATAAGTTAGTCATTTATTGTACATTAATTTATTTATTAAATCTTCATGATAAGAGAAGAAATAAACGTATATTTTTGGAGACTTTAACGCGTTTTCATGATAAAAGCATATAGGAACATGTGTTGTTCAATTTCAATTTATTTAGTTTAAAGTCCACTAATAATAATAATAATACATTATTTATCTATAGAATTTCAGTATATGGTACTGATAAAAGAGAAATAATTTAAAGTCATTTACAGTGTAGGTACATTAATTTATTTATTAAACGGTCATGAAAAAAGAAGAATTAAACGTTTCTATTCTTTCTCTTTCTGGTTTGATTTAATTAAATGTAATTTTTAAAAAAAAAGAACACGAATTGAAAAATGTAATTCTAATATTTATTAGATTAATTAAAGTCCAAGCAATTTACTAGTATAAGTATGAAGAAAGATTTTTTTAATCGCCCTATTGAAAGTTAATCGATATAAATTAACAGATAATTAACGGCTTAAAGAAAGTGAATATCCTTAGTTAGAAGAAGAAGATGAAAAAAGTTTGTCTGGCATTTGAATAGGTATTTGATTATTATTGGCAAGACATATTCTCAAGCGAGGGCGGACAAAAGTTTTCTAGATCAAGATCCCCTTCGGGACATTGGTGGACATCAATAATGCATCGATACCAACCATTCAAAAGTGAGAAGATACCGATCTAAAACATGAAGCGGCGCGAGCCGAGGAAGAGAGGAAATTCAAGAAAAAAAAATATCCTGAAAAAAAAGAATCGATGAGAGTGGCTGTGTGTGTGTGTGTGTGTGTGTGTGTGTGTGTATGTGAATCGAAATGAAGAAGAGGAAGGAACAAGAAGAGGATAACCAAAGAGAGAGAGGGCATGTTAATTTAAGAAGGAAACCTACGCGTTGCGGCTACATGACAGATTAGAATTAAACTCGGAATATCGTGTTAATTCGAACCTGAGTCCTACATATCGCTCTACTCAGCCGATTAATTCAAAGCATCTTTAGAAATATGGTGGCCAATCTTTGTTTTGAAAATTATATATCTTCTCTTATGAGTATCGGTTAATAGAAAATTAGAGGAAAGTGAAACTTTATAAAATTGATAAAATTGCGCTACCCAGTGACCATCACCACCCAGATTGAAACGCTTAAGACCCCTAACAATACCTTCAATGAAACCCGTTGCCATCGCCCGTGGGTGACCGCCACCTTCGCGAATGATGTGATCAACCACTGCCCACCTCCTCATTCTCTTCACCCTTGATCTAATACCTTGAAATAAAGCCCCCTCAACCAAGAATTCCCCCCAACGATGATTTGGTAGAAAGTTTTTTAAATTGGCTGAAAAAGAAAGATTAACAAACGGTTGAACGCACTTTAAACGTTGTGAAGCTTAAAGTAAGCGTTGGTCTCTTAAACCACATGAAGGTACCTCAAGCCTACACTCAGCGGAGAAATTAATTAATCAATAATAATATTAGGTTGTCAAGTTGAATTTACCAATTCATTGGTATTTCTCTGTTCCTCAAATAGCTCCACTGTGGTGGCTAACGTTGTATGGTTTAACTTTGGTTGTGTTTTTGGCCGTAAATTGATTAAATTACTACGAAGGGGTTAAGGTGGATGTAACGACAGAAAATTCCCTTTCAGAAATAATGATAATAGAATAATAATAGAAAATTGAAGGAAAAGTGAAACTTTTTAAAGACTCGCAGTTGAATTGAATAATGTAAAACACATCTGTTAAAAAGAAATCAATGAGTTTGTCCTCCGTTTGATGCAAATAAACATATAGAAATATTATTTATAATCACATACTACTAAAGGGAATTTATGCTTGTGTCTGTTTATATGTCCGTCCGTCTTATTTATTATTATTTGATTATAACTCTTAAACTGTTTACTCTACGTCAAATTCCATTAGAAGCAAAGTTGTAGAGGATGTAATTTTTGATTAATTTTTTTTTGCAAAATAATCATCCATAATGGGGGGGGGGGGTCAAAAATAAAAAATTCTAGCCCTTTGGACCTAACTCAATCAAATTTTGTTTTAAATTTTCTAACTCCTACCCTCACTCATACAAAGCAGTAT
Source organism: Forficula auricularia (assembly GCA_024734495.1). Lineage (NCBI taxonomy): Eukaryota > Metazoa > Arthropoda > Insecta > Dermaptera > Forficulidae > Forficula > Forficula auricularia. Next base: position 378,396 of record JALMQS010000153.1, on the reverse strand, counting down.
CCGTTTGGGTCGAAGGTCACAAAATATATTTTTAACAAATCTAATGTTATATTTGAAAAATAACGAAAATGATGATGATGTATTTGATGAAATTTGGAAAAAAAAAGCTAAGATTAAAATAAAATTTCCAAAAATAAGGGTACTTTTTTCGACAGGATTCCCTTGTTGAAAAGTCAACAACCGCCGCTGGATATATATATATAGTATATATATATATATATATATATATATATATATATATATTTTTGTGTGTGTGTGTGTGTATTAGCCCCTCCCAGGACAAAATCATGGTTGCGCCACTATGTAGGTATATGTTTATTTGCATCAAACAGAGGACAACCTCATTGATTTTTTTTTATGAATTAACAACTCTGCTTCTCTCGGCAAAACAAAATCTTTTCAATGAATTTTAATATAAATTTATTGTGATTATTTTTACGTTTTTCGATAAGTGTCCTTCATTGCTTTGGCTCATTACAATTGTCCTACCTCTTAATGGCATTGCCAGTATAGACAGGACAAATAAATTAGTTTAAACATAATGTTTATCAGGTTGTTGTTTCATGCGCGTCTTTGTTTTCTTCACTTTGACGATAATTACTCTCCCCCCCCCTTCTTTTTTTCCTACTTGATACTCTCTTCTTTATATGGGACAAATCAATTAAAAATGCTGAGCTCAAGCTGAGATTGAATTAAAAAAAAAAAAAAATTCTTGAATCCGCCAATGAAATCATTTATATGATCACTGGAAATATTTATAAATTATGTTTCTTTACTTGTAAAGCAAAACTAAAATATCCATCCTCATACACTCTATATGTACCGCTTCGAAAACAAAAAATAAAGATTGTTTTCATAACCAGTATTTGTTGCTTGCTTGCTTACTGGCTGCCTTTCTATGATTTCTTTGTTTTAGAAAACATTTAAAATTCAAACAATAAAATAATAATTCTTGTTCAAGAATTTTTCCTATCTATTTATGGCATTTTACTTTTATGTTTTATTATCTTATTTTTGGATAATCTATTGGAGTGTAACATATTATTATTACATATTTTTATACATGTGTACAAATCTAGTTTTTATATTGTAAACTCGTAATAAAAGACAAGATTTTTTTATTATTGCTTAAAACTCGATTTATGTAGTACAAAACAATCATCTGGGGTATTCTTATAACCCTCCCTCCGTGGGCTGGGGTTAGAAATGATCCACAGTATCCACTGCTTTATATTATAAATTGTTAGTAAAAAATAATCAAACCTTAATTTTAATTATTAAAGTCCATAGCATCCATATTATTTAATTAATTAAGTACGTTGGCCGGTATTTGGACAGGATGGTAGCTAATCAAAAAATTGATTTTCGCGACTTTTCGCCAACTTTATTTAAGTAAATATTATAATAGTCCTGTCATTTTAATTTTTCTTTTTTATATAAATTGGATCACTCTCACAATAGCTAGAGAAAACCAGTACGCTGTAAGCTACAGCTGTATAACACCATAGTGGAACAAGAGCCATCCCTCAACTATCTCGGCGTTCAGATAACCAGCTCCAAAAGCGTTAGCTAGGAAGTCAGACTCCAATCTATTAAGGCGTTCAAAATATCAGGATGAAAGGAAACTGTTTGGTCAAACAAGTTTCTGGGAACGGAATCAAAAGTACGCATCTATAAGACCGTTGTGAGGCCAATTTTGACATATGCGACCTAAACAAGAACAGACACCGCAAAAACAAGAGAAATATTGGAAGTTTGTGAGATAAAATCGCTACGCAGAATTGCGGGTAAAACAAGGATGGACAAAAATGAAGATATTAGGGAAAAGTGCAATATACAAAAAGTCAGCGTATGGGTCCAAAGGAGAAGATCAGAATGGAGTGCACACGTATTGCGAATGAAGGAAGACCGGCTGGTGAGGAAGGTACATGACAACAACACAGCCGGGAAAAGAAGACGGGGCCGTCCAAGAAAACGATGGAAAGACCCTCTGGAGTAAACAGCCTTTTAGCCTAACCATAAGAAGAAGAAGAAGAAGAAGAAGAAGGAGGATCATTGTTCTGACCATAAAAAGAATTACTTACCATTTATTTTATTCATAAATATGTGCACATCTGTTTTACCTTAATATTAATCATAATCATTGAGGTATGTTACATGTAATGTTGTTTATTGATTTGGTCAGAGAAGAAAGAAAGGAAGGAAAAAAATGATGTAACTTTTATTGATTTCTCTAAAACTGTGTTTTTTAGACGCCTGATGAAGCCAAAATAAAGTTGGCGAAACGTCGCGAAAATCAATGACAATTTTTTGATTTGCTACCTTCCTGTCCAAATACCTGCCAACGCACTTAATTAACTTAATATTAATATTCAAAGTTCTGTCGAATGCGTCAAAGATCACTAATAAATCTTCAAAATTCTTGAGCAAACCTTTAAAAATTCATATTAATGCTGAAATTTCCAGCCGTTTATGAAACAATTTGCATATAGAAAATAAAAAATTTCGAAAAAGAAAAATTGACTTATTAGTTATGAAGTTGTTGAAGCTTTTATTTTTGTGATTAATTTGATTAAAATTTGAATTTTTCATATTTTTTAGATTTTCAAAGTTCTTGAGCGAACTTTAAAAAAAAATTTATCGAGTTAAAATTTGGAATGGTTTTTAAAACATGAAATACTACTAACAAATTTTCATGAGAGACTCAAAAAAATAAAATTTGTTTCTCCTTGTGAATTCATTTATTTAAGTTAGAAGAATAAATGTGTTTTGTTAAGGGAAAATGGTGTGGGTTCTTGGTGAAACATTTTAAATAAAGTAAAGAAAATTTTGAAAATTTTTTAAGAAACTTTTTAAAATTTAAAATATAAAATACTAGGCAGATTTCAGAAAAAGAAAAGGTAAGATAGCACGACTCTATATATATTTCGGGGTTTATAAGCCCATCTTTAGGAGTTCACTGTTTCCTCTGGGAACTCCTGAAGATGGGCTCATACCCCTAAATATAATTTAATTATACAGAGTCGTGCTAAACAACCATCTTATCTTTTCATTTTCTGAAATCTACCTAGTATTTTATATTTTAAATTTTAAAAGTTTCTAAAATTTTTCAAAATTTTCTTTACTTTATTTAAAATGTATCACCAAAAACCCACACCATTCTCCCATAACAAAATCTTTTCTTTTATTTTTTTTGAAACCTACCTAGTATTTTATTAATTAAATTTTAAAAATGTTTCAAAATTTTCTTTACTTTTAGAATAAATGTGTATTTAAATGTGTATATGCCTCAATTGAAGATCTCTAAGCCAAGATATCTACTATCTCTTTCTCTCTGAACATCATCCAAGTTCAATGACTGATCATTGAGAGGCTCTTAGATAAGTTAAGAAATTTCCTATCGATTATTAATGAATTGAACTTAAATTGAACATCAATAAAAGGCCAATTGGCCGGATAGATGGATGGTTCGACGGATGACCTTGTAAATACATATGATTGCCGATAACGAGTTGTGTGCGCTGTCTTGAGTTGCTGCAGCGACAAGTTTTCTACAACACACAGAGGCATATGCAATCAAGCCTCAAAATAAAAAAAAAATCCATCCAATTATTTTCTTATTTCGCTAAGAACTGGATGAATGATTGTGACTTATTATCTGTCAAGCCGGCAATCAGCGAGCGATTGTGCAAAAGCCGGGAAAAAGCAGTCGGACATCTCGGAAACTCACACCAACCGAGACGCCAGCCAGCCAGGGCCTAACAAGAATATTCCATTAATTTCATCTCTATCTCCCTCACACTAGTACTTTCTGATAGACATCAAACTCATAACTGTAATTTCTATAAAATATGAAATTTCACACGACTAGATTTACTAATGAGGCGTCGGTAAAGCAGTGGCTAAGGCGCTTGATTTAGTATTGACTTTACTCGCCTTAGTCAAAACAATTTTTATTTTTTATTTATCAAAAATACAAGGCGCTTTCAAGGGAAGACAATGGGAAACCACCCCTGTGAATGTTTTCCAGGAAAATTCTATAGAGCAGTGGCTCTTAACCTATGGGTCTCGACCCAATTTTGTATTTGGGTCTTACAGTGTCGTTATCCAAATATTTGACCTAATATATTTTATTTTCAATAAATTTAAAAATATATTTTAACTTATTCAATACTATTAAAAATGAAAATATGAAAAACACGTACTTTTTCATTAAATTTTCCTTGGATCAAAAAGTCGCCTTAATTAAAAAAATATATATAATATTTAAGAGGCGACTGTGGGTCAGTGGTTAGAGTGTCGGACCACTGGCCTGAATTACACTGAGACTCGGCAGATATTTGCAGCCGCCTCCTCTTGGAAAGCAATGGCAACCTACCAAGAGTATAATTGCCTAGTAACCTCTCCAAACTAGCCGTTCGAAACCGGCGTTAAAAAGTAGGTCCCGTATATCTGTGTAAAAACAGCTAAACACAATCAGCACAGGTATATGTGGAGAGGAACCCAAAAGTCAGGGAGACTTGATATGGCACTTAAAGAAGAAGATATAATATATGAGTTAAAAAAAGTTCATCATTGTAAAATTGAAGAAAATCTCTTAAGTATGATCTACAAAAAGTAATTTAAAAATTCGCCATTTTTTTTTTGGGGGGGGAGGGGTGGAGGGCGCTGCTCGCGACATGAACATATTTCGCAAATTTATGTCACGGTCTTAAAAAGGTTAAGAACGACTGCGATAGTGCAGAGGTTCCCAAACTGTGCGCCGCGGCCTCTTCACAGGTGCGCCGCGAAGCTTCATAATTAATTGAAGTGAGAAGCTAAAAATTTATTTATTATTCGTTTTTATCTCTTAATTACGATTAGACATGCATAAACCGAGTATTTATTGGAATATTTTCTTTTTACAGCTTTTGAAATTGATGGTTCGGAGGATCTTCTCTCCTTCTTCAGGATTCAAAAAAAAAAAATACATATGAAATTTCCTTTTGATATTCGCACTAGTTTTTGAGTTATAAAATTTAATAACGCACGTACTAATTTACTGACATTTTTACAAAATAATTAATATCTCGTAAAATATTATTTTTCGATGTTCACTCATTAGAGTATTTTTGTTATACCTAATGAGCGCCATGGTTTCGCTCAATTTTTTATCAAAATAGTTTGAATCGTTTTTGAGACAATCCAAAAAAAAGAATCGAAAAAAACACTTTTTTCATGCACGATTAAAATATTTGACCTGACCTGTATGCTTGAGAAAAAAATAAAAAAAATTTTGAGTATAGAAATTAAAATATCATCTACTCAATAAATACAAACAAATTTTCAAAAAATTATATTTCACAGACATTATTATGACTATGACATTGAAATTATATGACAAGAGATAATTAAATCAAAAATTAAATTTTAAATAGTTAATTATATATAAATTTATTAGTAGGACAGCGTCAATCTTAGGTTAGCTGGCTAGTTTACTTTTTCCTCGATTATAGCTGCAAAATTTACTGAGACCGTACCGAGTTTTGAAAAATTTTTCACCATTTTCCTTGAATTTTTATTAAAATTAATATATTCGCAAGTAGAATTAAAGTAATTAATAGAGATTGTGGTATTGGTGCAAGGTGAAACATTTTTAATAAAGATAAAAGTAAATAAATATTACATTCAATATTCATTTACTATGAGTTAAGATTTCTATGTGAAACAAGTGACCTAGAAATCTTAACTCATAGTAAATGAATATTGCATGTAATATTTATTTTCTTTTATCAGAATTAAAAGTAGCTTAAAAATTTATATAGGTGTGTAAAATATATTTTCAAAACTTTATATTAAGATTTGAATTGTTTATACACTATTTAATTTAATTAATTAATATTGTCTTAAATATGTGTAATATGGTATGGTCAATTGCGCCCTCCCTCCCCCCCTCTCCTACCAAATTTTTTAGTTACTCCCGCCCCTCAGGCAGACGCCAGTAATCGGTGTTCTCTCCACGCGTCCAAGTGCCTCCAATTAAATATTCAATTCATCTGGCTATTTCCGGTAAATATCACAATGTAATTAACCCCAAATTAACCATATTTCCTTCCCGATAAGTGGATATAATGATTATTTTAAAAAATAGCAAAAACTTCGGCGAAATATTACGCTGAACTAAATAAATAAATAAATAAATCTTTATTCCTCGACCTGCTTAGAGGCACAAGTCCTCGGTGGCTAGGTCCTCCAAACATCAATACAATCTAGCTACAATACATTAACAAACATCAATACAAATTAATTACAACAATTTAACAATTAATAAACAAGTAAAAAAAAAAAGAAAAAGAAAAAAATAGAAATGTATGCTCATTAACAAATAACATGACCATAGATTTCCATCAAAAGACAAAAAGTAATTTAAAAATTCCGCGCAAAAACCCGATACCAGGAGCAAGCGACGCATTAGCCATCCCGGCATTTGCCATAAGTTGTTAAGGAAACCTGGTCAAAACCTTAACAAGGATGGTATGACCTCACTCTACCTCAGCTAATCTCTGCTTGTGAGAACTAAATAAAATTTTGTACAACTCTAGGACTTTATGACTTGACAAAATTTATAATTGATTTAATCATAGGAGGCAGAATACTATAATCCCAATTAGTAATAAATAGACAGACTTCCACAAATCAATGCCAGATCCTACAAATGAATGCAAACCTATATATTAATATCTGAATTAACTAACTTGTAGGAACCATACTGTATTTAAATTAATACCATTCTTCCCTATATCCTTATAATCTATATAACCATCTGAATCATTCTCATAAGAAAAAACCACCACTGGTTTTAACACCTATACTTCTACCATAGTCCCAACCCTGAATTGACTATCCTTTTTAACCATATTATCTAAAAAAAAGAAAAAATATTTTAAAAATAAACAAAATATTTACCTTAGCAACGCAGAGATTTCCTTATTCCAGCCTAATTTCAAAACCAACCCTTGCTTTTCCTATCTCTAAATGGAAAGAAGAGTTAACAAACCCCTCTCCCAAAAAGAGACGAAAAAAGAACTAATAAAAACCTACCAAAAAGCTTCAAATTCGCAAGACAGCTTTTTGTTTACCCACCAGACTTCCAAACTATTTTATTTCCTACTCGAATATTTAGATGAATGATTTTAAAAACACTTAAATAGAATTAATTCAAATTCAAATTATATTTTAGAGGGTATGGTGAAATAATTTAACTGTACATGAAAAAAAATGTTTTTTTTGCTTCTATTTTCAAAATATCTCAAAAACGTCTATAACTTTTTGATAAAATAAAAATAGTGTGTACACATATTCACGATGTTTCGGCTTACAACAAAATCTTGTTTAGTTAGCATCGAAAAATTTATACTTTAAGAGATATTAATTATTTTGTTAAAATATCTGTCTGTCTCTGTGTATGTGTGTATATGTGTACCCAAATTTTCTGAACACTGCCAGTTGGGTCTAATATTGAATTCAAGAAAAATAATGTATAAATCTAATTTCTCGCTTAAATATGTCTGAAACAGCTCAAGCATGATTTTTTGCCTGTCTGTATGTGTGTAACTCAAGAACGAAAAGTTTAAGAAAGTTCTGTAACGAATAGTTTATATTTTCTTTGTGGAGAATTAAATAGATTTTGATTTTTCTAGTTTTAGAACTTCAAGTTCACAAATGCAGATAATAATATTTTTTTTCGGTAATGATCTTTTCAGTCGATGCGCCTTTAAACCCTAAAAATAATTTTTTTTAATGATTTAATTGAGATTTTAAGGCGATCAAATAATATGTAGTTATAAATGAACAATTTATATTTAAGTTTATTATTAATTTCTAGGGCGTCTCTAGCGTACCAAGTCTTAAAAAAGTTTTCATTTTTTATTATTATTTAATAGGCTGGTGAGCGAATTCATTAATTAAAATCTGATTAAGTATTGAAGTATTGAAGTATTCAATGAGATTGAATTTTAGCACGTGACGGTTTTGCCAAAAATTACCTGGAATCTCGTCGAGAGGCCAAAAAGTGCCATTTTTTTGGAAGTGCGTGCAGATGGATGGATGTATGTGTGTGTGTGTGTGTGTGTGTGTATCGTTTTTTTCGTCCACGATTTTTTCCACACCTTTGCGCTGATTGAAATGAAATTGAAAACCTACCATTAGTTTAACAAAATGAAGCGCTGATTAGTTTTTGGTACATATCGGTCCACAAACATTAGTACTTTATTTCAGTACTTTTTTAGTTTTTTCTAAATATCTTGAAAATGACTTAACCAATTTTGATGAAATTTAATATCCTAATTAAGTACCTTTGGGACCACAAAAAAGGTTAAATAAAGTTTTTAGTAAAATTATATTTTAAAGTACTTTACTCAAGAACATATTAATATTTCAAATGAATTTGGATAAAGTTTAGCAACGATCCGTTGCAGTTTATTTTTCTTTCCACTCAAATCTAATTTCTCATATAAAATATACTAAAACCAAAAGTCTTTATATATCGAAATTTCGCTTCACTTTATATATTTAATTATTATTAATTTTAGTAATAATTTGAAAGTTTATATTGGGAAAATAAGGACAAGTTTTTGACTATTTGAAGTCCTGAAGAAGTCGGCAAAGTCGACGAAACGTTGGTGGATAAATAAAAAAGTCACACATAAAAACTTGTCCTTATTTTCCCAATATAAACTTTCAAATTAATACAAATTATGGACGGAAATGACAATAATAATAAATTTTAGTTAGAATAATTTTCTTTCCACATATGGATTTTACGAGAAACAGATAAATTATAAGATTTTGTCCTCGTATTTAAAAATTAATAATATTTGATAAAATAGCATATTTTTGTGATTATTCTTTTTATTCTTTTAATATTAATTTCTTAAGAATTTGATAATCATTATCAATATCGGAAAGAAAATGTTTTCATCAGAGTATAGAATTATTCTAGATACGCTTTTTTACTTGAAATATAAAATTATCCATTTCAGGGAATTTGAACAGATTGCTGGTTACACACACACAGATTCTTAATTTCTTTAAATTATTTATTCATTTTATTAGAATCTTAACTTCCCAACAGTATTAATATAAAATTCATAATCAAAGAAAAAAATTAAAACCTACACATCATTATTCGAAACTCGATCTGAAATAATTTCAAGACTAATTATTTGATTATAATTAAATAAAATAAATTTAAATTTTATTTTTTAATTATATCATGGCTTTAATTTTTTTAACGCTCATGGATCGTCTATAATTTCAAGTGTATTACCTAAACTGCATTTTTGTAGAATATTCTCTACCTTCAAGTGTATTTATTAATTGGGTTTTATTTATTTTTTTCTAGTAAAGTGTCGATTCGAGTCCTGTATTTATTTCTCCCTACGTAGTCCACTGCGAGGAGACTCCTTAATTCGACCCACGAGGTTTGTACCTAGATATACCATATATTCAACATACTAATTGAATTTTATAATTAGATATTTCATTAGATCAGCACTTCTTAAACTTTTTTATTCGCAAATTATATATCTACTATATATGGATTCAACAAACATTTTTACTAGTAAATCAATTAGCAATTTATTTTAAAGCAAATCTTTGTTAAAAATACTTATTATAATAATTATATAATTTATTAAAACTATATATTAAATTTAAATATTGATGAGACAAATGTGCTTGTTTTATATTAGAAAAAGAATCAAAACTTGGTTGAATATTTAATACTCTATAGGGCGTTTTAGAGCATCTTCTAAAATATTTTTCAAATTTGATTTGTATTTTTATTTTACAATAGTGAGAACGTCATTTCGCATAAATATGTAGTACAAAATGGCAAACATATATTTAAGGCCATTTCAGATATTGCCCTAATCTCAAGCCAAAATTCATTCAATGATATACCTCGAATTCAGTATGCTTTAATTTTTTGAATTAATTTTTGGTCACTGCATATTTTCATTTTTTCATTGCCATTGTCGTTTTATGTTTTTGCGACTCCAGAATTTAGTTACAATGCCTAAAATAGGGTCTCAATCCATAGTTTAAGAAGTACTGCATTAGATCAATTAACGAATTTTCAATAAAAATATTAATTACATGAGAATTTTTTTATTTAATGACAATTTTATCAAAGATCTTAGTAGATTATTATGTACGAGTATAAAACTGCTAGAATAGCGTGTTAGCGCTCGAGTTCGACTCCTGATATTAATACAACCCAACAAAATAAAAAAAAAAATAATCTTATTCCTGAGACTTTTGAAGTGCAGGTTTTGAAAATTGCATTAGATAGACGGTATCAGCTCTAGTTTTTAAAATACATTTGATCAAATCTCTTAAAAATGTTTTTTGCCTATATTAAAGGCGTATTGTTTCACAACAGCAAAACATGAAATCAAAATATTTAGTTTTATTAATATAAATGAAGCTTCATTAATCAATTACAATATAACGCCTGTTTTAGCTCAATGACAATTTGATTTATAGTAAAAAAAAAAAAAACTAAAACTATATTTTTTAAATGAGAAAAACATAAAAATAGTTTTTGTTTATTTTTATTATTACTAAAAATCGAATTCTCATTGAGCTAAGAACACATGTTATATTGCAAATGATCCATAAAGTTTTCTTTTATTTCAACTAATAAAACTAAATATTTTTATTTCAAGTATTACTTTTTTGAAACAATACGCCTTTAAGATAGGCAAAAATCACATTTTTCGAAGATTTGATCAAATGTATATCAAATTGAAGAACAAAGCAAAACTTTTTCAACACTCGGTACACTGTTTGCAGTTTCATTGAATTAATTTATTAAATGTTAATTCAAAACACACCTGTTCGATTTTCTTATTATTTTTACTTTATTTATTATAGAAACGGATTAAAGTCTCTCTCTGTCTGAATTCAATTACACACGTTAACTTAAGAAAGTAAAAAGTCGTAGAAAGTTTGTTCTTGTGTTAAAATTATTATTCTATTTATTTTTTGTTTTATTTATTTGATTATTTATTTATTCTTCCCAGTGTATTTATTTATTTATTTTTATTGTTTGGACGACGTGCGGTATTCTCTTTTTTATTTTTATTATTATTATTATTATTTTATTCTTGGTCTTAGCATACTAAGGTTTCACACCGTTCTGCTGAGGCCACACCCTGAGCCACTCAACCGGATCCTGAGTGGGAGGATCGTACGGCTATAAGGGGAGATGTGGAGGCCCTACTATTATAAAAAAAAAAAAAAAAAATGTTTGTACTTACATGCGAAGAAGTGACTAGATTTTAGTAAAAATCGAGCCAAAAATTGTTGGGGGGAGGTTTTTTTTTTAAAAATTTGGACCTTTTGTCCGATTTGGACCAGATTTTATACAGCCAGTCTTGAAGGCCTTAGGGAACTATAATTAAAAAATAAACTCCCTAAAATGACCAAGGGGAGAGGGTTGATAGATGGTAAAGTCATCAGATGACCACATCACATGTTTTTTAATTTATATGTAAATTTAAAATAATTGATCGTTAATTTTGTATTACTAATTTAGAAAAACACCCTACATTTTTTACATATTAATCTAGATTTAAAATTTTACGTAATTTTTCAATTTTTAATAGAATTTTTTTTCTGTTTTATTTTCCATTTTGTTTCGTCCTTCCTTTCTTCATGCCTTCTTCTGCTTCTTCTCTTCTCGACTTGATTCTACACGTCATTTGAATCTGCACATCATAGCTTCGCATTCAATATAAGTACAAAATCTTTTTTTACAAGCATGGCGTTGAATTTATTATATAGGGATCAATTACTTTAAAAAATTAGGGATTTTTGCAATAGGATGTTTTCTTTTTCAGCATTCACCCTTCAACTTTTAATTTTAAATTAGAGATTTCATTAATAAAAACAAAATAAATTAAAATAAATTTAACTTTTTTTTAATTTAAAATTGCTTTTCATAAATTTTTCGAAAAATTTTATTTATTTTCATTTGATAAATTCATAGTAAAAATAATTCAATTTTTCTTTTTCAGTGCATGTCGTAATTAAAATTTTAAATTAGTAATTTTTAAAAAGGATTAAAATGACATCCTAATAAATTCTTTTATTCTAAATTTCTGTTATTCATTTTGGTCTTTTCATCATTAGAATTTTTAATTTAATAAACTTTTCTAAATTTTTGCATAAAAATTTAGTATATTATGTTTTTGGAATATTTTTCAAATTGAGATTTTGATTAGAAATTCAATTCAGATAGGATAGCAAATGATAGATTTACAGCAATCCCTTCATCGGTTATTGGATGGGTCAACTGGTCCAAAGGATCAAAGGAGGATGGATCTTCAGAGGGCGGATTTATCTTCACAAAGTAAGACTCCTTAGAATTGGTCGATCTCTGGGTCTAAGATTATATTAAATGTCGTTTTATTAGTCGTTAGGACATTTCCTTTCAGGTTCATCGCCTCTACCACCGTGGGATCCGCCACAAAAACAGTAGAAATGATTGCATGATATAATTTTTAAGATTTATTATAAGTTCAAAAAGAGGGATAGAATTAGCAATAGGTGTAGGAGGGTGGGGGGATACGCCATGCCAACGTCAGGGATGCTAATATCTGTTGCTAGATGTTTCTAGAGACAACTGTCTACGAGAGCAGGCTTCTAGGTCTTCACTATGGGCCGGTCCAATTATTCAAGGTGATTATTACACTTAAAATTTTTAAATTGTATTGAATAGATGAGGTTGTCATCTGCTTGATGAAAATAAATACCTATATACCTAAATAAATAAATACAAATCTTTTTAGTATCCCAAACGTTTCAGACAGGCAATATTAAAAATTTAGAATTTACAATCATAAATATTCATTTAGAGTAAAAATTCCGAATGTACCATGCTAGTAGCTAGCTAGCTTGAACTAACTTGGGACCCAATTCTGAATTTTCTATTCCCAAAATTTTAGATAAATAACGGAATTTAGAATAAAGATTAATATTAGAAATGATCTAAATTTTAAACAGCAAAAATTAAAAAAAGGACTGATATGGATTGTTTTTTTAACATCCATCAAAACTTTTAAGGAAAAATGATTTTTCCTAATTATAAACTATATTATATTTATCCAAGGTAATTTAATCACCAAGACAATTTGTACTAATGTCTACTTTTTAAAATATTCAATTTATTTTGTGTTGCTTTACATACATTTCATGAAGCAACTTTTTTTTAATTTTTGAAAAAATGAGAAACCTTTTGAATTTTAACAAACGTTTGAAGAAGATTTGTATTTATTTATTTATATAATAAAAACATTCAATAATATTTTTCAACATATACCTATATATAAGTTAATAAATATTAGAAGATTATATATATAATTTATTTTATTATAATATATATATATATATATATGAAATAGTTTCGAAGGATTGAATTATTAGTCTTATCAATTAGAAATATAAGGTATTGAGTGTGTGACAAATTTGCTTCATTTAAACTCGAATAGTTTAATAAAAATATTTAAAATATCGAACCTTTCTTTGCATCATTATATATATAGTAGGTACATATTAAATGATTTGAAAAAATGCTAGAAATGGTCTAGGTCTTCTGCATTTGGAGGTGATTCCGCTATAATTATTTATGAGGAATATTCTGAGATACACTTGAAAACTTTTATAGTTATATGGTATGTAGGATTCGCTTCGCCCAGGAGCCCCTAGACTCTGAGGGCGCTATTTTTATCTTAGAAAAGAAATAAATAAAATTATATCACTAAAAGCTAAAACATTTTAAATTAAGAACCTTTTAAATTTATTTTAAAATTCTTCCACTAATTTCTGAAATTAGAGCCTACCTAAAAAGAAGATGCCAAAAAACATTTGGTAAATTGAAATTTTTTTTCAATTAATAAATTTAAATATAGGGGTCGGGTTAATCTGATCCCTACACTAATTTACACACACTTTCCCATACACACACGAACACTCAATGGCCATAATGGACTATTGTTTCTGAAGGCCATTAAAAAAAATCTAAATTTAAGTATTCTTGTTCTGAATCAATGCGCCTGAAAATAGGCAAAAATCGTGTTTTTCAGAGTTTTGACCAAATGTCTCTTAAAAACTAGACCTGATGCAGTCTATCCAATGCATTTTTCAGAACCAAGACATTACGAAATTGTTTATTTTTGTCTAGTTGTGTTATTATTAATTCAAATGTAAGGAAGGAAGTATAACAACAGCAACTAAGCAAGCAGAAGAAACATGCATAGCTCTACATTCTTGGACTCGGAGAGCTTTTGCCTTTTTAGGTTTCGAGTCTAGAAAACTCACTTAAATCCGATTCCATCCTCTCTCTCTCTCTCTCTTATATATAAATTCTTTCTGATTGCTCTGAGTACTAAGTAATTGAATTCTTTAAAAATATGATAAATTTTTTTCTTACTTTTTATCGAGATGAGAAATAGTTTGCTTTCAAATAAAAAATAAAAAAAAATGTCAATTTAATTTATTTTTTTGATTTAAAAAGAATTCTTTGGAAATTATAGATGAATGATCGTATATATATATAATTTAATTTTCAATTTTCTTATATATGTCTTGGAAATTGAATTCTTCCGAGTTTAGTCACACTCATAATAATAATAAGAAAAACTAATGGAATTCAGTAAAAGAAATCTTTTGAATAACTGCGAAAGAAAAATCACATTACTATATTGATGGTATCTAAAATTGGTCTAAAATTGTGCATTAAAGGAGATAGGCCCTACACATACAATTTTTGTTTTTTAGCTTTCTCGGCATTAACTATTAAGCCATTTTAAGATACTATTATTTATATTAATTAATTTTTTCTCAATTTTGTAGGGATCAGATTAAAGTCGGATTTTTAGCTTGATTAGTAGGCATTTACGTTATCCACTCGACCAACCCGACCCCCCCCCCCAATATTTTAATATATAAATAATAATTGAAAATAATTTAAAGTTAAATTAATTGGTAAAGAATAGAAATCAGAGACAAATAGTTCGATTTTAGTAATTTTTATGAGTTCAAATTTCAGATAGAAATAGATTTTTGATTTCTAAGAAAATTGACAAGATATTGTCATGTATTAAATCCGAGATGGAATAGATTATTTTTAATTATATGTTAAAAGGGTTTTTTTCAGACCTTTGTGAATCGAACTCGAGTCCCATAATTAACAATATCCGGACAAATGACTACCCTTTGAGAATAACCTTTCTGACATATGTACTTATCTTTTCCTGCATTTTGACCCAAAACATCTCAAAACTCTGAATTCTTGAAAAAATCGTGATATTCCATGAGAATCAGGATGAAAACTTCAAATAGGTTTAATTTTTAGATTTTCCATTTTTGTCGACCACTGTAATAATTCATTTAATAAATTTAGTTCTTTCTCTAAATTAAAACCAGAATTTTTTATATTTTAGTTGAAAAAACAAAATGAATAAATAAATAAACCGAAATGGCAAACAAATACAGGCCAATTAGTCAAATTTATGAAACCACATCATAAAACGAAAAATAGTTTAAAAAATAAGAGAGTAAAGAAACAGACTTGATAATTAATGATAGCGAGGCGTTAGGAAAACGTCACTAAAATGGGCCTCCAGGTGACAAAACTTCATAACTTAAGCCCAATTTATCTTCTCTATGATTTGAAAAATTATTTAATAACACGGTGCAAAATATTATACAGGAAAAATTGTTTTATAAATAGATCAACATCAATCATCGAGGACAAAAAAAATAATAGTAATAAAATAAAGAGTATCAGAATGAAGAATGATAATCAGCAACAAGGGCAGGAATTCGAATTAAAACTAGATAATTTGGCCTTCCTTATTATTTTATTACATACCTTGGATACTGAGTGCTATAATCGGAATCTGGAGGAAATTCTAAGAACCAATTTTTAAACACCGATATCAATTTGAAGATATATATATATGTTGCAGTAAAAACCCGTTTTTAGTAAGAACGCATTTCACTGAATACCTTTGTGGCAACTAGTGTTTACTGATGTTGGTTGAGTTTGGTTCAAAGGTCTAGAATCTTCATTTTTGACCTTACGCCTCATTTTGGATGTTTATTTTCAAAAAATTTTAAACAAAAATGTCAAAAATTAGAAAGCAAAGTTGTAGAGGATGTAATTTTTTACAATTTAGTTTAAATTTTTGAAAATAAACACCCAAGTTCAAAAATGAAAATTCTAGACCTTTGAACCAAACTTAACATCAGTAAACTCTAGTTGTCGAAAAGGTATTCAGTGAAACGTGTTTTAACTAGTAAGAACCTGTTCATACTAATAAACTGGTTTTTACTGCAACATATATTTCAATACCGAAGAAAAAATATACCGGTACTTGTTACTTTATCCAATAGGAAGCAGATAAATTATTGAAATCGATCTCTCGCCAAGCGCGACTTCAAAGGGTCCTCAGATAAAGACTACGGAACCCATGGTCTAATTAAAGTCACAAATTGTAGTATTCATTTAGGTTGAATTTTAGCACGTGACGGTTTTGCCAAAAATTACATTCGATCATTGAATAGATCATATAATGTGAGCTCCTGTGATTTATACAATTATATTACCACATCAGTTAAGGGTATGTCTACCCTACAAAAAAAGGCGCAAGCTATTTCCTCATTTTTACTTTATCCAATGCGAAAAAGGCACATGTTTGAAAAATGAAAATGTTCAGGAATGAAAAAACTAATTATTTTCTAAAGTAGTGAAAAATTTATAAAATTTAATTTTGAATTACATTTTGAGGGCAGTAAAATTAATACCAGATTTCTGTCATTTTCAAGCATAGCAGGTACAGGTAAGCTTTTAGATTATATTTATATGAAAAAGTGTATTTCTCAAAATATGCGAGATGTGACCTTTTCGAAATTGCATATTTAATTAATTTTAGCTGATGCATTATTATTTTCAATATGAATTTAAACCCACAAATAATTATTTATCAACAAATATGAAATTTTATTTGTTTTAAGTAAATTTTATATAGCTACTTTATGATTTGAATTTTGATTTTTGGTCTAATAAATCATTTGGATGAATGATGTTGTATTTATTATAGGTTTGTGAAATTTAATACTCTATTTAAGGTACATGATTTTGATGAGTTTCCGTAGAGAGGGAAATGCGGTTGGGCCAGATTCTCTCCTCGTGATTAGAATAATTCTTTCGTACCAAATTGAATGCAAATTCTGGATTGGGAAACTTGAATTCAGTGAATAATTTATTCAACAAGATTAGGATGCATGTTCTTTTTTTTAACGAAACAATTTGCCATCTATTGATTGACCAGCGAGAGAGCTAATCTATCTATCCATCTTTCTAATCTTATTAAAAGAGCAAAAATTGAATATATATTTTTAAATGAATTCGTCTATTTCGAAAAAAGTTAGAAGGATTTTGATTAAACATAAATTATTAACCATTTTCATGAACAAAAATACCAATCTAAATAGAATTTAACTTGGGGGAAAATCATTTCGATATTGTTTTTTTTAATTAACCTCATTAATTAACTACTATTAACAGATGAGTGAATAAAGATTAAACAGGTGGTTGAATCAAAACAAAACAGGGGTTGAATAAATAAATAATAATTAAAAATATTCAAACCAAAATAGAATTAATAAAGAAAGAATCTTTATGCACAATACATTTAAATGGGGTTTGAAACGGGGATCTCAGGGATCCACTGTAAAGCTCTAAACAACTGATATCTAGTACATGTTCTTAAATCTAAATTAATTCTAAAGGTCTCTATGAGGATTGTATTTAATTCTATTTTTAATTATTATTATCATTTCCGTCCAAAATTTGTATTAATTTGATAGTTTATAATATGAAAATAGGGACAAGTTTTTATGTGTGACTTTTTTATTTATCAGCCAACGTTTCGTCGACTTTGCCGAATTCTTCAGGACTTCAAAGAGTTACGTCACACATTCGTTACCAAGATAAATTTTTTTAGAGATTTAGACGAATGTGTGACGTGACTATTTGAAGCCTTGAAGAAGTCGGCAAAGTCAACGAAACGTTGGCTGATAATAAAAAAGTCACATATAAAAACTTGTCCTTATTTTTCTATTATATTAATTTATTTTCCATAGTTGGCATTCCAGCTTGGTGTTCGGGAATGTTCTAATGATGGCTAGAGTTGGCCGAAACGTTGCCAAAAAAGACTTTATTTTAATTTTATTTAATTATAGCTGCAAATTGGCAAATCACGATAGCCGTGAAATTTCTTAGAGTTATAGGTAGAGATTTAGTAATTAGAAGCATTAAATCACGCCAATTCATCTCTCTTGACAACCTTTATTTGTAGAAAGTTATCGGAGGGAACAAAATCTTTTCTTTCATAAGAATAATACTTTTAATTTCCCGTAATTCTTAGTTCACACAGGGCAGAATTTTCCAATCTGAATGCTCAGCCTCATTTAAAAGTATTGGTTGCATACAAAGGTTTGAGTAGCCTAGATGTTGCTATTTATCGCCGCTAGAAATCGTTCTTTTTTAAAAATTAAAAATAATACAGTAGAATCGCGATATATCGAGGGTAAAAATTAAAAATACAATATATCGAAAGTTTTAATTTATTTCTATTTTTTTATAAATATGTACATACCGAGGGTATTGATTTTAGACGAATTAATTTTCCCAAAACACGACTCTAGTACAACGGGAAAATAGGAATTATGAGGAGGAAAAAAATACATTGTACCGAGGGGACTAAAATGCATTGTTTTATATGAATGAACGAGATTTTTCCAAGGGACCAGCACTTTCTTACGATTTATCGGGATACAAAGTATCTGGATTTCACTGTATTAATAAACCGAACGAAGGTTAATCGGTTTGGAGAGTACTAATAACATAAATGGAAAAGAAAAGCTTGAGGACTTACCAGTTAAGTCGAGGTGCTGGAGGTTGGAGCAGCGAGCAGCGAGCTCGAAGATGGCCGGATTGGAGACCGCCTGGCACCCGTGGATCTGCAGGTGCGTAAGTTCGGGACATCGCCTCGCTAGAAGGGCGATTCCCTTGTCGGAGATCTTGGCGCCCTCGGTGAGAAGAACCTTCTCGACACTGGGACATGCCCCTGTGCGACCCTGGCCACAAAGCCGTCGAAGCACAGCCCGAATAGCCCTGTCGCCGCAGATGCCCTCGCCCGCGAGGCGCACTACCCTCCAGAGCTGAGGTTCCCATGCCAGTGATTCCCATCGGCGACAAACACGCGAACACGAACACAACTCGGCCGAGTCGAGCCACGAGAAGATCCTTAGGATGATGGTATCCGGAAGCCGCTCGAAGATCGAGGGTTTCCCGTGAGGCCGCTTGCCCTTCTGGCCGGCAGGGAGGGCCGACGCAGCCCCAGGGCCCGCCACCTCGGGCCAACACGGCCCAGGGGTGGCCGGGCCTGGACTAGGCGAGACCAGTGTATGGTAGCCCTGGTCCAACGACGGCGACGTCCTCCCGTTTAACTTGTGGAAGGCGCTGTCAGCGAACGACGGCGCGCCCACCAGCAAATGGTCCAGGGACGTCTGATGTTCCAAAAACGGCTTGGGACTAGCGCGATAAGCGTGCAGAGGGTAGCACTTGGCGTCGAGTTTGCACGGCGACGCTCGAGGGGCCGGGTATCTGACACCAAACAGACAATTAGAGATTACACACGAGCAAGTAGAAAAGTAAATGATCGGAGAATTGGGGGTTTTCAGTAAGGCTCAAATTCGTCCCTGTCTCGAATATGGCTCTCATCTGTGGAGGGGTGCCTCCAAGCATTCTCTTGCTACACTGGATGCAATTCAGAAGCGAGCAATTAAACTAATAGGAGACCCGGCTCTAACCAACTCACTCGACTCCCTGGCTCACTGAAGAACTGTTTCTGCCCTTTCCCTGTACTACAGATACTATCACGGTGTCTGTTCAGTCGAGCTGAAATCAAGTATCCCCCCTAATGCCCTCTTTACGAGAAACACGCGGTTTTCTAACGCTCAGCACCCCTTCGTTGTCAAATTGGATAAAAGTCGAACAAGCGCTTTCGCCAACTCTTTTATCCCTATGACCTCCAGAGACTGGAACTCGCTCCCTGTCACCATCTTTCCCGCGACTTATAACCTTCAGCTATTTAAGACCCGTATCCACAGATACCTTCGACCCCCGCCCAACCCATAAAATTCTTTCTTCTTCTTTTCACGATGGAGGGGCCAACCCATGCCTTTAGGGGTTGCACCTTTTTGGTGTAACTCCTTCTCACATCATTATCATTAAAAAAAAAAAAAAAAGGAGAGTGCACTTAAAAAAATAATCAAAATCCAAACATGACCCAACAATGTCGAAACTAGGGATGTTACGGAGCTTCGACTCCCACAGATCGGGAATTCCGATTGATTTTAGACCTCCGACTCCGGTAATTTTGAATCGGAGGGTATAACGAAGATCGAAAAATTCGACTGCGGCCAGCCAGAGCGCGCACCTACAATTTTTGACTTGTCGGCCGGGGAATCTCTCACGCCAGCACATTTTTCTCTTGTAACTTAGGGGCCGTCGATAAATTACGTCATACAAATTTCAAGATTTTTAGACCCCCTTCCCATGTGTCACATTCTGTCACACTTTCATTGAGCCCCCCTGCTGTATTGTGACATCACACTATCAATTTTATTATTTATTTGAAAAAAAATTTTTAAGTGATTTTACTAAAAAATGCTTGCTTACAATTTTTTGTCTAGATTTATTTTACCAACATTTTCAGGTTGGAATAATAATAACCTGAAATCTAATAAATATAGTTGAAAATATTTAAAAAATTTTAATTTGACTTTTGTGACATCACAATTTTTAAGATCCCCGATCCCCCCTATCACAAATCTAAAATGCCCCCTCCCCCTTACTGCGTAATTTATGGACGTGTATTATTATTGATATTTGACTTATTAAAAAGATTGATTACTGAATTATATTTCTATTTCATTAGGCTTGCCCTTATCAGTTAATTAAATACATCTCTCTTCTACTTCGACTCTGACTACGACTCCGACTTCTGCTCCGGGTCCGACAAATCAAATTTAAAATCCCCGGTTCCGGTAAATCCACCTCCGTAACATCCCTAGTCGAATTTATAATTTATCCAGTAAATGTGATTCCCACCACCTATATCAACGAGAAATTTATCACTCAAAATGTTGACAGTACAATAATAAATAATTTCAAGAATGAACTTTCTACGATTTTTTTTTTTGTTTTAATTTAACCGAAAAAAAAATCATGAATGAAAATGATTTTTCTCCACATTTTAAACACAAGCAAAAAAAAATAATTTTTATAAAAAAATAAAACCGGCTTCAAAAAAATTAAACGCAACAAATAAAATATTAAGAAGTCAAAAATAAAATAAAATGCACTAAAAGGTATAAAATAATTATCTAATTTAGTTACAACTAAACGACGAAATATTTACATGAAATCACTTTTTGAAGTCGGTGCCAAACATATACATTTTATGAATCGAACTCGACGGATCTTACTTAGTACGATTGGCGGGTACGCTTGCTTATATAGTTTGCTTAGCACCGACTTCAAAAAGTGATTTCATGTAAATATTTCGTCGTTTAGTTGTAACTAAATTACATAATTATTTTATACCTTTAGTGCATTTTATTTTATTTTTGAGTTTTATTATTTTATTTGTTGCATTTAATTTTTTTGAAGTCGGTTTTATTTTATTTTTTCTCTTTTTAGTGATCTTATTAATATGTTAGTAACTTAATATTATACCTTGCATGCATTTCGTAAGAGAAAGGGTCGGGCGAATGAATCAGAAAATGATAATAAAATTCAATTCATAAATATAGAAATTCTCTCGAAACGTTTGCGGGTTTTAAATGAACGTTTTAATATTGTTTTTTTTTATAAAAGATTTTATTTATTATAATTTTGATTATTTTTTCATAAGAATTAGAGATTTACGTTATTTCGTCATTGATGATATCATCAGAACTTGACTAAATTAATATGGGACCACTCCTAAGGTACCCTCTTTCCAATATAAAAATAATAATCGAAATCGGTTAATAAACAAAGAAGCTATGCATTAACAAACATAGCAAAAAAGGTCCAATACCAACGAAAAAAAAAACGGGACCAATCGGAAACTAGACTGAATCCAATGCAAAAAAAATCATCAAAATTGGTTCACAATTGGCGTAGATATCAGGTAACATAGACACGAGAAAAAAATCAGTCGAATTGAGAACCTCCTCCTTTTTTGAAGTCGGTTAAAAATGAACAAATTTGCGTGAATTCTAGTAGTAAGCCCAGCCATGTGTTCCGTATTTGATTAATAAAAGATGACTTAACAGATAGAAGTAGACAACAAAGATAAAAGGTACAACTTGATGAAACGAAATCTCTCAAAGAATATGCTGGTTTGTGCAATCAATAAAAATTTTTAAGAGAAAAATAAAAACCGACTTCAAAAAATTAAATGCAACAAATATAAAAATACACTAAAAGGTATAAAATAATTATTATCTTATTTAGTTACAACTAAACGACGAAATATTAACACGAAATTACTTTTTAAAGTCGGTGCCAAACAAACTATACCTATAAGCGAGCGTACCCACCAAACGTACTAAGTAAGATCCGTCGAGTGCGATTCATAAAAGGTATATGTTTGGCACCAACTTCAAAAAGTAATTTCGTGTTAATATTTCGTCGTTTAGTTGTAACTAAATAAGATAATAATTATTTTATACCTTTTAGTGTATTTTTATATTTGTTGCATTTAATTTTTGAAGTCGGTTTTTATTTTTCTTAAAAATTTTTATTTTTCTCTTTTTAGTGATGTTATTAATAGTGATTATATCATCAGAACTTGACCAAATTAATATGACACCATCCCTAAGACACCCCCTTTCGGATAAAAAAAGAACCATCGAAATCGGTTCATAAACAAAGAGGTTAGGTCTAAACAAACCTAAACAAACCTAATAAAAAGGTCTAATACCTATGAAAAAAAATCGAAAAAAAAATGGGACCAATCGGAAGCTAGACTGGACCCAATGCAAAAAAAATTTTCAAAATCGGTTGACAATTGGCGGAGATATGAGGTAACATAGGCACAAAAAAAAAAAAAAAAAAAAAAAAAAAAAAAAAAAATTCAATCGAATAGAGAACCTCCTCCTTTTTTGAAGTCGGTTAAAAAGAATAGCAGCTTGGATGGGTAAATTGATGCGGTAGAAATCTTAGTGAGTTATGAGAAAGTGAAATTTCCCTGGCAAAGAAAAGGAGATAATAATTTATGATGAACTTTTCCCCAATCTCTCGAATCAAGAACCCACGCAGAATTGCCCAGGCAGCCAAGTTTGCATCATTCAGCCCGTCATGATGGCGACTCGACGGCGGTTTACTTTCAAAACGCACTTTTATTTTCCCATATTGTCAATTATTATCTATCTGGATTATAAGTGCCGCACGCTAATAGAGTATTTAGATCAAAATGTTAAACAAATAAATTCTACTTATCTATTGTTAAGAGAATGTCAAGAGAATTTGCGTTAATAAATCTATAGATACACGTTTTTACATAATTTCATTTGTAATAGTCTTATGAAACGATACTTAGATTACAAATAGGTTCTTTTCTGGAATAGAAAATAGCGAAATACAGATCAAGGTTCAATTAAAAAGATTTTCTTCTTTTTAGAGTAGCAGAGTTGTTGATTCATAAAGAGAAATCAATGAGGTTGTCCTCTGCTAATTGAAATTAAACATAAACATATTAAAATTTTGAATTTTTAGTGAAATCACAAATAATCAATTATAATTATTTATTGAACAAAAACAAATATGGAAGGCAGCCATTGGTAGTGAGGAAAGAAAAAATTAACACATATAAAATAAGGTGCAATTTATTGGAATCCTTCCTCCTTTCCTTTCAAACCGACGTTTCGGAGGATTTTTCCCTCCTTCTTCAGGGTTTCAAAGGGTCAATGAATGAAACAAATAAAATGTTTCCTTCTTCTCTCCACAGTAGTGTTCAAAAACTTTCTTCATTTTTAACAAAGGCATAGAAAAACAATAATCAATATTTGAATAATTAAATATTTATCGAAATGTTTTCGGAAAATATTTATTGATCGGACGATTTATCTTATCAGAGAGCTAGCTAACTGGTGTTTTCTTTTATTTCTTTTCAGTTGGTGTTTGGAAAGACCCAGGGCAATATTTGGACAATCACCAGGAGCAGTAGCAGCTATTTTTCCAAGGTAAATTAATCTCAATTTATATATGTGATTCATACTAACATTAATATAAATACATACATATATACTACTAATACCTAAAGAGAAAATTATTTTATTCTTCCTCAAATGACAAACTTTAAAAACAATCGATCTAAAAAATAAATAAATAAAGACGTCCCTTATCTTATATTTAATAAAATAATTTATAATCTTTTACGAAAGGACCCCCCTCCCTCTTAATTTTGGTCTCTTTGCCAATTAATATAATAATATTTCCTTTTAAATATGCGACTCTTCTAGGATAAATAGTTTTCTAGTATTTTTGTTAGAAAATTTTACCATTTTAAACTATTTTTGAACCAACCCTTCACTTCTTTTTGGATCACTTTCAATTTTACAAACCAAAGGTCGTATAGAGTGCATAAAATATGAAATTTCGTACAAATCGATCATCGGACTTATAGAACTTAAATATAGTGACAACTTTTTTTGAACAGACCTTCCCCATTTTGGTCCCGAAAAAAATAATGACTATTTTATTTATTATTATAGGACCCATATAAAACTCAATTTTCGTCTTTTTTTAGATTGAAAATTTTATAATTTAAATTTTTAAGAAATCCCCCCCCCTTAATTTTGGGTTTGATTTCAACTAAAATCGAAAGAGTTCTTAATCTTAATACAACAAAATTACATGTGAAATTTCGTTTTGATATTCACACTAATTTTTGAGCTAGAGCGTACACAAAATTTGGCAACGCACAGACAAACATACACCTTGACAAAATAATTAATATTTCGTAAAATATAATTTTTTCGATGTTCACTCTACAAGGCTTTCTTGTAGACCAAAACGTCATGATTTCGTTCAATTTTTTATATCAAAATATTTTCAGCCGTTTTTTAGATATATATATATATATATATACAAAAAATCTAAGCAAAAAAATTTCTTTTTCATTCACGATTACAAACTTGCCAATATCATGTATGGTAAAGTAAAAAAAATAGATAAACTTAAATCAAGTTTGGTTGATTGGACTTAACCGAAAAGAATCTCTCAGAGATGATCAGATGTGATATGACACACTCCGAATATCTGCCAGGAATATCTTCTTTCCCCTCCGGCTATTAATTCCTAATGACGGGGTAAATAAGTAGACCAATTAGCAATTTATGAGGGTAAGTAGCTGAAATGAAGAAAGCCCGACTATTCATTTCAAATTAAAATCCTATTTTATGGAATAGACGTGATGTTTTTTCTTGAAGGCAAACCACTTCATCAAAAATTATTAGGCTTAATAAATAGATGATTGGTGGTACATTAAAAGTTTATTTAGAAAAAAAAACAACAACTACTCACTCCTCTTGTGGCTATTAAACACGATTAAAAGCGTATAATTTAAAAATTAAAGAAACTATCGACGAATAATAATAATCGTTAAAGAGAATTTATAAAAGCATGTGTCTTCTGCTTGATCAAAATACATACATATTTATATATCTATACATATAAAATCCAAATACCTAACATTTATTGATTCATCACGATTTCTTGGAAACTACTTGCGAGAGGGACTTGAAATTCGGCACGAGTAATTGATTTTAGGATGGGGATGGTCTCTAAGAAGGGTTTATTTAAAATTCAAATTTTAAAGGGGTAAAATAAAGAAAAAAATAACTAAAATAACGATTTCATTTTATGATATCAAGATTTCTCTAGAACTACCTGCTCGAGCTAGAAAATTGTTATGGAGGCCGTATCTTTAAAAGACGTGAATGTTGCAAAGAATTTAAAAGGGGGTTTGAAATAAAAAAAAATCTATACACTAAAATCACGTTTTCATTAAATTTTGCCATGATTTCTTTGTAACTACTAGAGCTAATATCTTAAACTTTGATGTAGACGTTAATTTTAAGTCATGAATGCTTGTCAAATAATTTTTTTGTTTTAAGTTAAAGAGAATTTGTAACAAAGCATGTGTCTTCTGCTTGGTGACAATACATACAATTTATATATCTATACATATAAAATCCAAATACCTAACATTTATTGATTCATCACGATTTCTTGGAAACTACTTGCGTGAAGGACTTGAAATTCGGCAAGAGTAATTGATTTTAGGACGGGGATGGTCTACTAAGAAAAGTTTATTTAAAATTCAAATTTTAAATGGGTAAAATAAAAATAAAATTACTTGAAAATCACCCTTTCATTTTATGATATCAAGATTTCTCTGGAACTTCTTGCTGGAGCTAGAACATTGAAATTTGTTATGGAGGCCGTATCGTTTAAATGACGTGAATGTTGCAAAGAATTTATAAAGGGGTTTTGAAATAAAAAAAGTCTATACACTAAAATCACGTTTTCATTCAATTTTGCCATGATTTCTATGTAACTACTAGAGCTAATATCTTAAACTTTGATGTAGACGTTAATTTTAAGTCATGAATGCTTGCAAATAAGTTTTTTTGTTTTAAGTTAAAGAGATATTTGTAACAAAGCATGTGTCTTCTGCTTGGCGACAATACATACAATTTATATATCTATACATATAAAGTCCAAATACCTAACATTTATTGATTCATCACGATTTCTTGGAAACTACTTGCGCGAGGGACTTGAATTTCGGCAAGAGAAATTGATTTTAGGACAGGGATGGTACCTAAGAAGGGTTTATTTAAAATTCAAATTTTAAAGGGGTAAAATAAAGAAAAAATAACTCTAAAATAACGGTTTCATTTCATGATATCAAGATTTCTCTGGAACTACCTGCTCGAGCTAGAAAATTGTTATGGAGGCCGTATCTTTAAAAGACGTGTATGTTGCAAAGAATTTAAAAGGGGTTTTGAAATCAAAAAAGCTATACACTAAAATCACGTTTTCATTAAATTTCGCCATGATTTCTTTGTTACTACTAGAGCTAGTATCTTAAGCTTTGACGTGGACGTTAATTTTAAGACATGAATGCTTGAAAATAAGTTTTTTTTATTTAAAGTGTATTTGTAACAAAGCATGTGTCTTCTGCTTGGCAACAATACATACAATTTATATATCTATACATATAAAGTCCAAATACCTAGCATTTATTGATTCATTACGATTTCTCGGAAACTACTTGCCCGAGGAACTTGAATTTCGGCAAGAAAAATTGATTTTAGTACAGGGATGGTATCTAAGAAGGGTTTATTTAAAATTCAAATTTTAAAGGGGTAAAATAAAGAAAAAATAACTCTAAAATAACGGTTTCATTTCATGATATCAAGATTTCTCTAAAACTACCTACTGGAGCTAGAAAATTGAAAATTTTTATGGAGTCTACGTTCATGAAGTGAATGTTGCAAAGAATTTTAAAGAGTTTTTGAAATAAAAAAAAAAGTTATACACTAAAATCACGTTTTCATTCAATTTTGCCATGATTACTTTGTAACTACTAGAGCTAATATCTTAAACTTTGATGTGGACGTTAATTTTAAAACATGAATGCTTACATATGAGAGAGTTGTTTTTTTAATTAAAGAGAATTTGTAACAAAGCATGTGTCTTCTGCTTGATGACAGTACATACATATTTATATATCTATACATATAAAATCCAAATTCCTAATATTTATTGATTCATCACGATTTCTTGGAAACCAGTTGTGAAGAAACTTGAAATTCGACAAGACTAATTTATTTTAGGACGTAATAGATGCTCGCTAACAAGGGTTTATTTAAAATTCAAATTTTAAAGGGGTAAAATAAAGAAAAAATTACCTGAAAAGCACCGTTTCATTTTATGATATCGCAATTTCTTTGGAACTACTTGAGTTAGAAACTTGAATTTTGTATGAAGTTTACTTTTATAAAGTAAAGTAATGCTTGCAAAGAATTTAAGAGGAATTTTGAAATTAGAAAAAACATAGATTTTATCATTTCTTTGAAGCTACTAGAGCTAATGTCGTAAAATTTCATGTTGATTAATACATAAATGCTGGTGCGTATATAAAATTTAAAAATAAAAATTAAAGAGGTAAAAGAAGGAAAGTTATAATAATCACATTTACATCAGGTTTCATCAGGATTACTCAGAAACTACTTGACCAGATAACGCTTGTTAAGAAAAATTAATTTATAAAGCGACGAAACAATGAAAAATCACTAAAATCACATTATCATGAGCTTTCATAATGATTTCGTTAGAACTATTAGATTACAATTTGATTAGTAGATAGGTTTTAAAAATAAAAAAATATTGGTTGTGAGTGAATGTATTTTGGGCTTTCTAACTTTTGAACATGTTTTTCAAAAATAAATAAAATTTATAATGTAACCAAATGAAGGCTTTGATTTACTTCAAAGATTATTTTCTTCTTTTTAGAGCATTTAAATAAATCATAAGATGTTGTCATCTATTAAATCCGTTGGAATGGATTATTTTTAATTATTATTTTTAATTATATGTCAGAAGGGTTGTTTTTCACCCCTCTGGAATCGAACCCGAGTGCCAGTAACAGCAATCCGGCCCATCTGGCTCCATTCCATCGGATTTAATAGATGACACCAACTTATGATTTTCTAAGATTATTTGAAACTTTTACCATCGGCAAATTGAAATCTTTCATATTTAAATAAAAGCTTGTTTTTAAAAATGTTTTTCTAATATTAAGTTATTTTTTAGTTTCCTTTATTTATCTTTACCACTGAGGCGCCACCCGGGACCAAGGGCGGATCCAGGAGGGGGGGCGGAGGGGGCGATCACCCCCATACAGGCCCGTGCCTGGCGGGAGTGCAACACGTGCGTCGCACGCAGAGGCCAAAAAACGGCGGCCAAATCGACAGGGAATTTATAACAATTTTTTATTTATTTTAATGAACTTAAAATATATATGAGATATGAAATTTGTAAAAAAAAGTTCTATGTGTGTGGGGGCGGCGCGTCTCTGCCCCCCCCCCCCCGCTTGGACAATTCGATCGCGACACACTTTCGAGATAAAAAGATAAAAAGTAGTAAGTATATACATCGACCACTTTATATACATTCTCCCCCCCCCCCATAAAAAATTCCTGGATCCGCCCTTGCCCAGGACTTGGCGCCTGGAGCGGCCGCTCCGTTCGCCCTACGGCAGGCCGGCCCTGGTCATGCTTACCATAAAAATGTATTGTCATCGAAACTGAACCAGCATGTAAAATTTCTAATTCAGCTTGCAAGATTTAACCTAAACCAACATACTTACAAACAAACAAACAAACATTGCAAGTTAAATAATAGCTTGTAATAAAAACAAATCGTTATATGTGGAGCTTTTGGATTACTTTTCTGCTAAGTTTCAAAACGTTCGCTCAGAAAAATTGCCAACTCATTAAAATATGCAGACATGGTTCTACCACGAGCCTTGAAAATGTTTTCATATTTTTCTCTAATTAATTAAAGAGAATGATAATCCTCTGATGTTAGTTAGTACTTATAGGTAAGGTACTGTATGTATGTATGTATGTATGTATATACATTGAAGTGGATGGAAGACATAAATGAATGAATGAATGAAGGAACGCATGTTAATTGGATATTGCAAGTGTTGAGTTCCCCTTGTGAAAGAGTGATTCCGACGATATTTTACTGTAGATAACTATATGTCTTCAGCCAATTTATGATAATTTTTCAATTAAGATTTACAAAGAAGATAGAGCTACAAATTAGATTGAGAAATGGGAATCTCTATAATTGAACAAAAAAGACAATAAAATCAAACGCACGAGAAAAAAATCGCTCAATTTACAAAACGGTATTTTTTCACTTATTAATAGGATAATAATAATTTTTAGAAAAAAAAAGTAATTTCAAACTTGAAAATGATGAAGATATATTTATTTGAGAATATCCATCTATATATAGGTATGTTTTTTGTCCCACTGTTATTATCTTATTTCGAAGACTGGCCATTAAGTGATTGGAATTGTTTCTTTTCAATTCGCAATACTCAATTGGTTCGTCTCTGATGCATGAGAGATGAACAACAACAACAACAAAAATTAAAATAATAATAAAGAACTTGCCTCTTTTACTAATCATTAGAATTTATCAATTAGATTAAAACGATCTCAATTTAGAATAAAAAAACAAAAAAACAAACAAAAATGCATTTGTTTGTGAAGTGACCAGCTTACTATTACAACTAAACGAATCTATCCATTCCGGTATTTAAACCCAGCAGAAACAACAGATAAAATTTTTCTAATTAAATATAAATGCTGTACTTACTCCAAAATTGTCATTTTTATTTTTTATAGCATTTAATTTTCTGTTCTATGAAGCGAATTGCCTCAGAGAATCAAAAATAAAAAAAAATACAACTCCACTCTATCAATTAATATTAGATATCTGATAGGAGTTGTTTAAGGGAGTTCGGGAGAGCTTATCTATCTGATTGATCTTAGAAAAAATCTTTTGTATTTCTGCAGAGTGACAACGTCTGGCTACTAAATTTTTTAAGAAAAAAATTGTTAATTTCGAATAAAAATCTTTGTTTTGATAATATTGATAAAAAAATATTGAGATAAATTTTTTCTCATTATAAAAACATTTATTTAACACAAAAACGATTTCAGGAAATAGAGTTGGAATTCTGCAGTAGTGCTTTTGTTATATTCTGTTGGCTGCAAATAACTTTTTATTATTTACATTTATGAATAACTAATTAACTAGACTGTCAAATCTATTGAAAAATGTATCATTCGATTCATAAAAGTTTACTTATTGATCTGTATAAGTTTGTTGAAAATGGTATAATTTGTATAGAAGTTATAGCCCTTTTAAAAGCTCGGTCCATTTACTTCCATGTTAAAAGGACAATTTTCAATAATTTATTTCTTGGTAATGCGACAGACGATCAACTTCAAATTTCGGGAATAAATATTTAATACATCAATGATTCAATAGTAAAAATTTGAGAATTTTCTTATAAAAATGATAAACAGTCCCGAACTCCCTTAAGTGACCAGCTTACTATTACAACAAAACGAATTTATCTATATCCATCCAATCGGGTATTTAAATCCACGAGACATAACAGAAATGATTCTTCCATGTTTTCAGCACTAGTTACCCCTAATAGTCAACACGTCAAAAATGTCATTGTCAGGCGTGCCCATAGGGGTGGTTAAGACGCAGAGTGCGTCATTAAAATTTCTGAGAGGAAGGTGGGTTGAAAATTGTTGCATTTTAGCTTTATATGTTATGCTCAAAATAAAATCGGCCAAGTGTTATAACTTCAACAAAAGGTAATAAAAAGTTCATATAATTATTTAGAAGTGAATAAAATGGGGAGGGATACTTTCCATAAATCTAGAGGGTAAGTGCGTCGTGAAGCTGTCATGGATGTGGGCACACCTGGCAATGTAGAATGATTATTTCTCAAGTATCGGATGAGAATCGACATATATTTATGGATTTAATTCAACATTGACTTCAAACAGCCAGTGATATCTGATTAATAATAAAGAAATAAACCAAGGATGCTGTGTATGCGCCGAATTCCTAAAATTTCAAACATTTAAGAGTATTTTCATAAATATCGACTTCAAAATTTTAGGAGTATCTTTAAATTTTCAAATTATTATCCGTTATTTCAAATATTTCTATAAAAAACATTTTTTGTTTTGAAAAGGATATTGGTTCTCGAAATGAAATGAAATTGTTGCATAGTTTCAAGGGACAATTAAAATAAATGATTTTTCTGAAAAGTGTGTGGATAGAAAGTTTGTAGTATATCTTACAGTTCAAGGATGTCAAAGACAAGTCCAGACAAGTTTTAGTCTAATAAAAATTGTTCTCGCTGAGGAACTATTAAAATAGAAATAATACAAAAAAAGGAATAAATAAATATGATTCGAGAATCTTTGGACTAATCCATTTCAAAGAACTCTCAATATATAACTAAGAGTGCTATAGACAAGTCATAGATTTCTTATAGCAATAGAATTAGGAGAAATTTAAGATTTTCTTATAGGACAGGCTGATTCATTTTGGAAGATGGTCGATTTCCATCAGGGACTGTAGAGAGCACAAGATTTAATTTCTGACTCCTACTCTAACTTGCACAAAGCAGTATCCGTTTGGGGCGAAGGTCCCAAAATATATTTATTTTTTAATTTAATATCAAATTTGAAAAATAACGAAAATGATACCGTATTGCTTTAAAAAAGGGAAGATTAAAATAAAATTTCAAAAAATGAAGGGTACTTTTTTGGACACCGTCCCCTGGTTAAAAAGTCACCAACCGTCACTGGAATAAACATATTAATATTACAAACGACTATGGATAAAGTCTATCAACGATCCGTTGCAGTTAATTTTTCAACATTATCAAGATTATTTTTAGACAAAACCCATTTATTTTAATAAATACAAATTCAAGATTAAGGAAATTATAGTTTAATTCAATAAAAATTCAAAATCCTCTCTTTATAAGTTCCACTCACATTGGAGAATCCATGTTTTTTTCGTTTAATCTAATAGATAGAGTAATAAACGGTAATCATAGATGTAAATTTATAATGCAATATAATTCTCCATGCTAGATTTATTAATGCAGGTATTTGTAGTTTTTTCTATTTCTTTTTTTTTCTTTTTAGATATTATTGATCAGGTTTGGCATTAAAAAAAACTTCTCGCCAAATTACTTGCGCTGGCATTATCCCAAGTTTCTCTTTACAAGTTAGTTTGAAAACTTTTTTTTTCAAACTGTTGTATTAACGTTGTGGTTAATGGAAAATCATCCTCTTGCTTCTTTACAAATGCTAAACGTTCTCAGAGTTTTGTCATGTCTTCTACCATTTTACTATGATATTATAGTAATAAATAACCTAATGGGTATTTCATATTTCATCTATATCTGTATTCCAGAACAGTGTTACGCCGACTACAGAAAGTTATTATTCCG
This sequence comes from Forficula auricularia, assembly GCA_024734495.1. NCBI lineage: Eukaryota > Metazoa > Arthropoda > Insecta > Dermaptera > Forficulidae > Forficula > Forficula auricularia. The sequence goes on along the minus strand of JALMQS010000153.1, from coordinate 345,142 downwards.
ATAGGGAACATTTTGAAAATTTGCTCTAAATTAATAAAAATAAATTGACACGATGTGGCCATCCATTTGACTTTACCATACGCTTCTGGTTGATGGTTTGGTACAAGGGCCTAGATTTTAATTTTTTGACCCTCCAACCCCCCCCCCATTTCGGGCGGTTATTTTTTGTATTTTTAGTCTTCTGGTAGCCCACTTATTATGTATACAAAATTTGGTTGAATTTGGTCCAAGAGTCTAGATTTTCATTTTTACCCCCCTCCCCCACACCATTTTGGGTGGTTTGTTTTTGCATTTTTGGTGTTCTGGGGGCCCACTGATTATGTATACAAACTATGGTTGAGTTTGCTCAAATGGCCTAGATTTTTATTTTTTGACCCCCTTAATTTTGGAATGCAATGGTTTCGCCTAATTTTTTAATCAAAATAGTTTAAGTCGTTTTTTAGATATTTCGAAAAAAAGAAGCAAAAAAAAACACTTTTTTCATGCACGATTACAATAGGTACTTGACCATACCCTGTATGGTAACAATATCAAATTATTATGGTATTTTGATTAGTTATGTCAATCGATTAAATTATTAAAGTTGTTATCGGGAAATAAGGACTATATTTATTATGCAGATAATTTATATTTTATTGCCAACGTTTCATTGTTGACTTCTTCAGGACTCTAAAAAGTGATAAGGCCTAAGAAAGAATAATTATAAAAATGACAAATATGCAGGGAAGATAACTATTTGGTATGTAAAATGAATTTTTTGTTTGTATTAATTTATTTTTTGTATGTATTGAAGTGGTTTTTAAGATCAATTTTGTTTTTGATTTGAAAATGTTATAATCTGTATTAATTGAGGCCTTATCACTTTTTAGAGCCCTGAAGAAGTCAACAAAGTTGACGAAACTTTGGCAATAAAATATTAATTATCTGCATAAAAAAAATATAGTCCTTATTTCCCGATAACAGCTTTAATAATATCAAATTATGTTTTGAAATTAAATCATTTTCTGAAAAAATGCAAATATTTTTTTAAAAAAGAATTAATAAATGTTGTACCATTTTGAAATTTTGGGGCTCTGGGAGTTGTGTCAATAGTTGATTCCCCTGTCGGTGCTGAATCAGGATTGTCCTTTCAGTTGGGAAGTGTTAACCAAAATCTTGTACATACTTAAAACATGTTGGTCTGTCTGTACTTATTTATATAGCTTAGAGTATTCTATTATATTATTGTTGTTTCTGCTGTTGTACTTATGTTATTTCTCAGTATATTGATTGTATCAAATGACTTGTTATATCTGCTCTATGAGGAATAGTTTAATAAATAAATAAATGAGGCAATTCGCTTAATAGAACAGAAAATTAAAGGCTAAAAAAATAAAAATGAGAGATTTGGAGTAGGTACAGCATTTATTTAAAAATAGAAATATAGTTTCTTCATTCTGCAACAAATATTCAGGATAATGCCATCCATCAATCCCATCAACGGTGGTTTTCAGCGACCAATATCAACCCCCATCAAGAAAATATGCCTTGAGTAAAGAATTAAATGTTGGCTTGTGATGAATATGTACGAATAATGTACGAAAATGAATAATAATATCGTTTTATTTTACAAAAGACACAACTTTTGGTCTCGTGGATCATTATTAATTGTTTCAACTAATACTTACAAGAACTGTTTACATTTTAATATATTTATAAATTATATAATATTAGGGTTCAAATACATTCTTATTGAGTAACTCTGGATAGAGAAGACGGTCCGCCAAGATTTAAGGAGGTTTGGGACTGTTGATCATTTTTATAAGAAAATTCTGAAATTTTTACGATCGAATCATTGATGTATTAAATATTCGTTCCCGAAATTTGAAGTTGATCGTCTGTCCCATTACCGAGAAATAAATTATTGAAAATTGTCCTTTTAACATGGAAGTAAATGGAGTGAGTTTTTAAAGAGGTATAACTTCTATACAAATTATACCATTTTCAACAAATTTATCAGTATAGATCAATAATTCAACTTTTATGAATGATACATTTTTCAATTTGACAGCCTAGTTAATTAGTTTTTCATAAATGTAAAAATAAAAAGTAGTTTGCAGCCAACAGAATATAAAAAAACTACTAGGGTATAACACCAACTCTATTTCTTGAAATCGTTGTTGTGTTAAATAAATGTAATATTATCAAAATTAAGATTTATATTCGAAATTAACCTAAAATTTAGTAGGCAGACGTTGTCACTCTGCAGAAATACAAAAGATTTTTTCGAAGGTCAACCAGATAGATAAACTGTCCCGAACTCCCTTAAGGTAGTTCTTTCACAAATGCAAAAATTCAAGAAGTCTTTGAAACTTGGAATATAAGTCATTAAAAGCATAATACACATACTGTTAAAATTTGAAGACGATTTACCACACCAAACATGAAATAATTGCAATTAAAAATGACATTTTTAACATAGAGTAGATAGGAAAAGGGTGGGGATATGATAATTATTTAATTTTTTTCATTGAAGGACTTTCACCATCTTGATGAAAAACTAATATTTGTTAGAATAATATATTCGGAGTAACTTAAAAAAAAATCGAAATTACTTACCACGTAGTTTTGATAAAAAACAAAAAAAAACATATTTGGGCGACTATTTTTAGTGGAGGGGATATAAGCACAATGGTTTGGAAACGACCGGCAAGTATGTGTGTATCTATATAGAGATTTCGTAGTGTGAGTGGACAGTCAGGTAAAGAAAAAATACCCTAAAATTTTAGTTCCTTTCATATTTATAGAGTGGTTAAGAGGCTAAAACTTTTGGCGTGGATTGTCGCGAAAGAACCTCCTTAAGTGAACGTGGCCACAAGTGTAGCTTAGTCCAATTGTTTTGAAATAATTGGCACTTAAGCCACGCCTACTTCATTGTGTTTAGCGAACAGTTTTCTCTAGCGAGAGCGTAGTGTATAGGCACCCTTAGATAGGAAAGGTAGGGGGGAGAGGGTGTGTAACGTACCCCTGGCTGCAGGGGTGTTCTGCGGGCGAGCTGCGCAATGCGTAGGGCGTGTCGCGGCCGAGTTTGGCCAAGGGACACACCATCGGGCTGAGGCGGCCGAGCAGCGCCGCGGCGCGGGCCGCCGGCGGGAGCTCCCGCGACGGCGGCGGCGTCGCGTGCGCCGTGCGCGGCGGCCCGCGACCCCACTTAGCCACACCTGAAACAACACAAACAAAACCATTAACTATCTACCGTACCTGCCCTGCCATTCTATTCTACAAACTAACATTCTTACAACTAGGTACGAGACACGAATAATATTAAATCAATAAATAAATTCAAAATGTCATACCACAAATGATTTATCTCTCTATCTTAGTTAGAAAACAACCATATTATAAATTACTTTCAAAAATTAGATATGTACCTACCTGGTAAAGCTTGTATTTTTGTGATTAAATTTATTAAGAGTAGAAATTGTATTTAAATCACACATAATTAATTATAATTATTTATTGAATACGAACAAATAATACTATCTAACTAAGACGTTTGGATCGGCTTATTCTGCAATCGTTCTCGAGTGTGAGAACTTTCGGTAAACTAAGCTTGTCCAGTTATATATACTTATTTATATGCCAGAAAGAGAATCGAGCCCAAGCAATCTTTGATATTAATTTTAATATACAAAAATTTAGTAAGTATCTGGCTATATTTATGTCAAAAGTAGCTCATCTTGTAAAACATTTTTGAGAGTCGGGTTTGATTCGCAAGAAGACATTAGCCCCTCCTGAATATGAACAAACTTATCTAACAATATTTTAGATAACTAAATTAGAGAATTAAAAATAATATTTTATTATAGAGAAAAGGATCTACTGGGATTAGAACCCGGGACCACTGAATGACAGGCACATTACTCTAAATCAGTTAGAACAATAAGCCGGGCATGTAGAGGTCCCGGGTTCAAATCCTAGTAGATCTTTTTGACTATTATACCTACAATTTTTTTATTTTTTATTCTAGAGAATATAATTTAATTTATAAAATTGTCTTTGATCGAGACCTCATTTGTGATTATTCCCCCAAGGTTTTGTGAAAAATAATTGGGTGACGAAATGATTAAAAATATTAAAGATAACCTTCAGCAAGAATCATCATCCTCTTTGGGTTCTCTTATAAAAAGAAACTGTCAATTTTCGGATTATAACTACAAATGTTTAAGAGCTTCCCAAATAACAATATTTCTCAGATATTTTTCATTTGAAATTTCTGGAGCTAGAAAATCAAAATTTAAGTATTCCCTTTTTCAAAATGCATTTTAATAACAGAACAATCTTCTCTGAATTTCTGCTATTATTATATATTTTTTAGTAATGCTGGGTAACGGAATTCTGAATGATACTCCATAGATAAAAAAATCATGCTTGAATATGATTTTTCCAAATTTCTAAGATTTCTAAGCACGAATGAGCAAAAGAAAAGAAAAATAGATCATTTTTAAATGAATTCGAAAATCCGGCTTCACTTTCCAAACAAATTGAATTAACAAATGTTACAGCAGAAATTATTTTTATCTCTCTGTATGTTCGATAGAAAACGACTATATTATAAAATACTTTAAAAAATAATTATATATAATTTCCTATTATTTTATAAAAAAAGAGTTAAAACAGTTACATTTACGTATAAAATCAAACCAAACTTAGCTTGTATATATAATAAAGATAGTAATTATGATTATATCAATAAATTGAACAACAACAATAGTTCAAACTAAAGTCATATAATATAGAAATGTATGTTCTTCTTCCTTGTTGAACATAAATACATTATTATGATTGCATTCTAGTTTATAGCTTTGAATACAATAAAGTAAATGCAAGTGAACGAACATTCAGGGCAGACAAAAAGAAATTATCAATCATTAAAATACTAAAAAAAATAATTAACATAAAACCATTAAGATATATATTTCTGATATGTCGTAGGCAAATAGTTTTTCAGACAAAAAGTTTTTTGTTTTAGTTAAATAGAAATTAAATAATAATTCCATATAAATTTTTTTCCTTAAAATTGAAAAAAATAATAATAATGATTTCAAGATTAAAAATATAATTTATTAGAATCACGTTAGTAGTTGAAAATTTTAAAAATTTTTAAGAAAAAAATAAAACCGACTTCAAAAAAATTAAATGCAACAAATAAAATACACTAAAAGGTATAAAATAATTATTATCTTATTTAGTTACAACTAAACGATGAAATATTAACATGAAATAACTTTTTGAAGTCGGTGCCAAACAAACTATACCTATAAGCGAGCGTACCCACCAAACGTACTAATTAAGATCCGTCGAGTGCGATTCATAAAAGGTATATGTTTGGCACCGACTTAAAAAAGTAATTTCATGTTAATATTTCGTCGTTTAGTTGTAACTAAATAAGATAATAATTATTTTATACCTTTTAGTGTATTTTACTTGTTGCATTTAATTTTTTTGAAGTCGGTTTTATTTTTTTCTTAAAAATTTTTATTTTTCTCTTTTTAGTGATGTTATTAATAGTGATCCTATCATCAGAACTTGACCAAATTAATATTGCACCATCCCTAAGATACCCCCTTTCCAATAAAAAAAGAATCATCGAAATCGGTTCATAAACAAAGAAGTTAGTCCTGAACAAACCTAACAAAAAAGGTCTAATACCTACGAAAAAAAATGGGACCAATCGGGACGTAGAGAGGACCCGTGTGCAAAAAAAAATTTCAAAATCGGTTTCACAATTGGCGGAGATATGAGGTAACATAGGCACAAAAAAAATTCAATCGAATAGAGAACCTCCTCCTTTTTTGAAGTCAGTTAAAAAATTCAAAATTAATTTAATTATTATGTAGAATTGATAGAAAGGCAGCCCAAAGATAATGAAAAATAATATTCCAAATAATATAATTTATTATAATCTTTTCAATAGTAGATAGAATTTTTTTCAAAAATATTCTATTGATGATTCTGGCAAGATATAACTTTATATTCGGAGCACTTTTGAAGGAGAGAAGTTGAAAGTTTCCTTCATTGACCCTTTTAAACCATGAAGGTGCTCCGAAATGTCGGTTTATAAGAGAATGAAAATAGGATAGGATTCCAATAAATTATTTTATTCGAAATTTTATTTTTCAGTATCCTTGGGTTGCCTTTCGATTAATTCTCTATTGAATAATACCTACCAGCCCGTCTCTAAAAGAAAATACTTCTATCTATATTTAATTATTATATTTCTTTTGTTACAGGTAAGTGAAGTCTTCATGAGTGAATCAACTCAACAAATTTTGTACTTATTGTAAGTTAGAAGATTTATAAGTTTTTTGTTTTATTTATTAATGAAAATAAGAAGAGATTTATGGTCATCTAATTCACCATACACCTGTTAAAATGAAATAAAATATAAATATAAATGTGTATACATATATATTGGAATCCTCTGCGTGTGTTCGTTCGATAGGGTTTCTTTTTTTCAGCAGAGGTATAGTAATTTATTTATTTATTTACTTAATGATGCTAATAAATAAATAAATAAATATGCTAACTAAGTAAAGTACTACCTACCTACCACCTGCCGATTTTTTTTTATTAATAGTGAAGTAAAGCTTTTTTAAAAGCGATATTATGGGAGGAGCGAGAGATGTGGGCCAAGTCCCCAAAAATGAAGAAAACTTGATAAGGATGCGGAACTGCTGAAGAAATTAGACTTATTTTTTTAAATTCTATTTCGCTTTAAAATGACGTAGTCCCCAAAGTGACCATTTTGGCTATTTTTTTGTACCAGTCTCTCTGTTCAGAAATGACTTGACTTAAAATTATTAACAAATTCCATAAATTCACTCAAATTTTAATTCTCAAGTATTTTTAAGTTATAATTAAGGTAAGGAACCTGAATCTCGCTTGTCAGGCATATTTCTGATATAATGAATTTTTTTAATTAGAAATTTTGTGTCTAGAAAATATAAAATTTTATCTGTTTTTTTTTTTGGTACAAGAACAAACTTTCTACTATCTTTTTTGTTTCTGAGTTATTAATGAATACCTGAATCAGAGACATGTAGTAGATACAATGAAAAATCATGCGTTTCAAATAATTCTAAACTCCAATAACCAAAAAAATAATAAACAAATAGTTTTTACTGAATAGATGCCCGAGCGAGCTTCGATCAGAATTTATCAACAGTCGAAATAAATAACCTGATAAATAAACTAAATTTAAACATTATATTTTATATTTTAAAATTTATTATTAAAATACCTACATATTATACAAAGAACTAAATTACTTTATTTTTTAATTAATTGGATACTACTTACTTTTAAATGAAAGTAAAAAAACCTATCATGAAAATTACTTTAGAATATTATATACCTATAATAACTACTCTGTTTTTTAATCGCAATTTAGATAATAAGGTTTAATAATAATAAATATAGGGATATGGAAATTCAAGGCTGATTGTATTTAAGTAAGAGTTTTTCGTTTTAATTCATTCCTACAATTACTAATGTATTTATTCCTATAATAATAAATTTTACAACTTTATCAATCTTTTATATATTTTAATTTTGTCAAGTAAAGTGAGGGAAAAATAAATGACAATGATAGTCAAATTATATTTGCAATTTCCTGTCTCTTTTGAAGGATATTTTAATTACCTTGTAAATCAAAATTTTTATCAAAATCTTTCACGTTTCAAAAACTCATACAATTGTTTTAATTATATTTATTATGTTAGGTGTACATTTTAATCTTGAATAGATTATTAATCATCCGACATCCTTAAATACTATAATATTAGATAGGCTTTACATTCAGATATTAAATATATTATAATACTTTAAAAAAATAACATCTATTTACTAATAAAATAAATAATAATAATAAATAATGACCTTTATTATCCAATACTAAAATACAACAAATGTTTTTCAATTACAAAAAAAAAACTTCGACCTCGAGGTCCGAAAGCCTCACCATCAAATGTCCATTATTTTTAATTTATTCCATATTTTTCTCACTCCTTATTTTGGTAAGGGAAAAAATTGATAAAAAAACCCCATATACATTATCGCAAAAAAAATGCCTAGTCAAATAGAAATTAGCCGAGTATGGAGTTAATATTATAATTTCCCTTCATAATTTATATTAATTTGAAAGTTTATAAGAGGAAAATAAGGACAAGTTTTTATGTGTGACTTTTTTATTTATCAGCCAACGTTTCGTCAACTTTGCCGACTTCTTCAGGGCTTCTACAATTATAAGAACATTATTAATATGAAGTTACAAAAGTACAATTACAATTCCAGAACAAACATGTATTAATAGTTTACCCACCTAGTCATGTCACACATTCGTTTAAATTTTCTTGCCATCTTCGTTACCACTGAAGACCATCAGAACACAAATTTCAAAAAATATTTGGCACATTCACAAAAATAAATTTTCTTTCTTTTCTTTTTATATTAACTACTAGCTGCGAGGCCCGCCTTCGGCGGCCCTCTGGGCCCCCCGTCAAACCCTGTGTTTGGCCCAAGAGAAAGAATTCTCATTTTTTGACCCTTCCCCCCCATTTTGAGTGGTTAGTTTTTGCATTTCTAGCTCTCTAGAGGCTCAGAGATTATGTATACAAAATTTGGTTGAGTTTGCTCCAAGGGCAAGAATTTAAATTTTTTTAAACAAAAGTTGTCAGAAATCACATCCCCTACAACTTTGTTTATCATAAAATTTGCCGTAGAGTTAATAGTTTAGGAGTTATTTGATAATTTTCATTCGTGCGCCTCCCCCAAACCCCTTCTGGGGTCAAAATATCAACACGTTATATAGCTAAAAACGTAAGTTAGAAAACATCTGATGTAAATATGAAATTTCATAATAATCCCTGCAGCCGTTTTTACGTGAATCGTGAGCAACTTTTCGGAAACCACTGAAACAGACATACATACAGACACACATACATACAGAACACATACACACAGACGGGCAGGAATTTTGTTGAGGGTGTTTTCGTTCATAACTTTGTTTGAAACGTGTGCAACCAAAATTTGGCGTGATTTGGAGCAATGTACAGACAAATCCTTAAATTCAAATTATATAGATTACATTAGATATAAAACAGAAATAACTTATATAGAATGAGGCAACACTGTTTTTAAAATCAGAATAGAATATTTTTATTTTATTTTGACCCTTTCATAAAGAAATCTCAAATTTAAATAACACTAAAATTATATTATCTTGCAAATTTTTCTACTTTATTAAAAATATATGTCAATGACACTAGCCAAGTTATAATTAAATGAAAAAATACATTAGGAATCTATTTTTGTCTTCAACATTTAATTACATTTATTTTTCCAAATTTTAATTTTTTATTTTTATCTTTGTATTTGTTGAGCAAAAAACTGTAGATGGCGCTTAGATTTTGGGTGTCAGTTCTAAAATTCCCCGTGTTGTTTAAAGAAATGTGAATCAATTCACTTATTGTTCTTTTGAAATATATTGGTTCGAAATGGGGGATGAGATGAAGGGAATAGAGGTGAATGGGAAATAAATATTATTGGAAAAGAGGTTTTTTATTTGATTAGTTTTTTCCTCTTATTAAAAACAAGGACTAAAAAGATGATCAAGGACAGTCGATGGTGGAGAAGTAATCTCCGAAGTCGAAGCTCAAGTACAATGTATACATTAATTCATGTAAAATAATTGGTTCAATTGGTTCGAAATCTAATATGATGTATCGTTAAATTCGAATGGGTGATTTAAATCAAAATGATGGGCTGCCAGGGCGGTTTTTTCATTTTTAAAATATTAGACACTTTACAGTCATACATATATGTTAGATTATTCTTTTCTTTAAATATTGCGATATATGATTTCCCACAAGAACAGAGTATTTTACTGACTTCCTATCGTTCTCTGTTATATCTTTTAATCTAGTATGTAATGTAGATACAAGAACTTAATTATTTTTTTAGCTCAAAATGAGCTTCAAATTTTACTTTTCGTAAATTTTATACTTGAAAAATAGCTTCTCTTATATGTAAATACATACCTACATACTTACAAAAAGTGATATTATGTATAAGTATTTGTTTATATCTTTTCCTGTCTAGATAATTAATATAAAATTTTAAAAAAGAGACAATATTCAATTTTTCTCTTTCAGATCGGTATCTAATTGTTGTTCTAGAACATTCAATTAGCAACTTTGCAAGTAGAAAATTTATTTCTAATAAAAATGGAATCGAAATAGACCTAAATGATGATTATTTTTTTGAAAATCTTGAAATCTTGTTCCAGATTCAAAATTTTAAATTACCACTTTTATTTTTCAAATATTTCACAGTAGATTTTCATATTTCTTATTTTAGAGAAAAAAATTATCAGCCCAAATTGTTGTGTATTTTCCAGTATCTACATATAAATTCTCAATGTTTTAAGGAATTTTATGACTTTATATTGGCCCACGGGTTGGACAATTTAAATCTTATCAGTTCTCCGGATTGTAAATATAAACATTGTAGCACGAAAACGAACAAAATAATATTTTTCGTATTAAAGGAGACTATAAAAGAGTGTGTCTTCTGTAAAAATAAATTTTTTAATTTATTTATAACGAATATATAATATATAGTTTCCCACATCAATTCCTTCTTCAATAGACTGATGAAGAGGGCAAATTCCTCGAAATTATAGTCTCGTCATAAATAAATTAAAAAATGTATTTTCCAGCAGAATACACACTCTTTTCTGTCACCTTTAATTTATAAAAATTTCGCTATTCTCGGCAAAAAGAAACTTTCAACTTTTTATTATTTTTAACAGTATCTCGAAATCCACAAAAGTTTGGCCGTTTCAAACTAGATAGTAAAATATGTTTTTGTTTTATAATTCCCTCAAATGAATGAATGATATTTCAGACTTAAAAACTAGATTATTCCTGAACTATCTTTCATACACTTATATTTCAATACGTTTGAATAAACCAATCCTTGCATCTTACTTAATTCATCTACCAAAAAAGGTTTAATATATCTATTTAAAAAGTAATTGGTACTTTTCAAGGTTTATATACGAGATTATTTAATTAATTTACCACATTCTTGGAAAATTATTTACTTTGTTAATTAAAGTGAAAAATTGGAATAAAACACAACCACTATGTAATACTTGATTAATTATATAATGGATAATTGCCACCAAAGTGAGATTCTATCAATCAATTTAGCAAAAAAACAGTGTAAAACTATGCTACAACTTCAGTAAAAGGTAAATAAAACAGAACTAAATTAAAATGTGATGTTTGTACAAACGAGGAGAATTAAATGAATCGATTGATTCCATTTTCATTCCAATTTAATGATTAAAGTTTCCCTATACGTGGATGATTTAATTTTCACTCCAATCATCACAAAATGTCAAATATAGAAGATGGAGGGAAAAAATGACAGTGGAATTGTTGCTTAATCATGAATCTTTTGTAAATGCGTCGTCCTATAAAAGGGGAAGTTGAAGCGCAGCCGTGACGAAGGCAAAAAAGTACACACACTAATATTATAATATATATTTAAAAATATAAACAAAATCTAATTGACAGGCAGCGTCGGCTTTTAAAAAGACACGTTAATTTTCAGTAAACATGGAGCCCTCCACTTGTGAAGGCGTTCATTAAATGTGAGGTGACATGGCCTTGTTTTCTCCCAGCAGCTTTTATCAAAGAGACAACCGAATGGCTCACAACTTGGGGGACAGTCAAGTGGATTCGAATTTCATAAGAACTACCTATATGTCAATACGAATTAAACTTATTATATATAATTATTAGATCAATTCATTTGGCATGTTTGAAGCTTCCGATCACATCCCTGATAGCAGCAAGATATCTTCTACTCATCTTAAAGACATCTTGCTGGTGGTCTAAAAGTGCCTTGAGGTCCGTCTATTATTTATCTTCTAGATCAGTGCTTCTTAAACCGTTTGGGTCGAGTAAATGAATGTTGGGGTCGCAGCGAAACATAGGTCAACCACATTAAAACAATGACCAATGAAAAAAATTATAATGTGTAGTGGCCAAAAATTAATTCAAAAATTTAAAGTGTAGTGAATTTTAGGTAAATATCTGTTATTGAATTTCCAATAATTTGTGAAATGACCGTGTTGTATTTAGTGGCGTAGCCAGAAAATTTTCATGGGGGGTCAATACACAAAGCGAAATATTTAGTGGTAATTTTTTTTTATTAAAACAAATAGGTACTTCAAGAAATTAAAAAAGAACATAATTCCTGATTAAACATATGAAATATATTTAATTACGGTTAGTTTGCCATAATAAACGGTTTATGTCATTGCCGTTACTCATCCCATGAGCCCTGCCCTTAGGAGGGGAGGGGCTCTGACCCCAAAATCCCCCGCGGCTACGCCCCTAGTTGTATTAGTGATTTATTTATACGAAGCGACGTTCTCAGAATTGACGATTATAAAATCAAAATTCAGATCAAATTTGAAAAATGTTGAAGATACTCTAAGTCCTGTTTGATTCTTTAGTTGATAAGAAACAAGCAGGTGGTCTCGTTAATATTTAGATTTAGTAATTGTAATTATGTAGTTTTAATATGGTAAATGATACAATTATTATAATAGAGGTATGTTTATTAAAGATTTGCTTCAAAATTTTATTTGTGATTTGCTAGTAAAAATGATGGTTTATACCATATATCTATCAATATAATGTGGAGTCGTGAATGAAAAAGTATAAGAAGCGCTGTTCTAGATGTACTTCTAGAGCTCTAGTACAAGTTCTTTTAAACACTTCTAGTTAAATTTGAACTCAACTCATTAAGGCCTTCCCAGAGATACTTATAGTAGTCTAAGAGCTAGTGAACATTTTGATGATTAATTCAGAATGCAAATAGCATATCCCATAATGTAGTCTGTAGTGTGATCAGACCACACCCAGAAAGTGAAATTCTTACTCGCCGAATTCAGTCGTTTTTAGGGGAAATGACCACTGAAAATGTCAAAAATATTGTAAAATCAAGTAATTTCATAATGGTTAAATTTGATTTTAGGATATTTCCAATATTTACTATTTTATACTAAAGGCAGAACAATAGTTGAGTCACTAATGGACGTCAAAACTCCCCCAATGTGTTATTTAGTTAAAATTTTAAGTCATTTCAGAAGAGGTTGTACACACGATACGCCTGAATATAGGCAATCCATTGGTCACATCTTTTTCAAAGCTGCGTAAGATTTAGGCACTACCGTAAAGTATTTGAGTTTTTGAGTTCATCGATACAAGTCAACAAAACATGCCTGCTTGCCGGGATGGCCAAAGTATTAAATTCATTATTATTACTATTTATATATTTATTATAATTAAAAAACTAAATGTGAAAAAATCATTTGGTAATAGATTTTATTTATTAATTTTAAAATAATATGTAAATACAAAAGATGCCCAGTATTAAAATCTCTATAAAATTTATTAATACGTTCCTGTAGTAGAGAAAAAATAGAAGACCTAAAAACTCAAAAACTACACAAACCTGGTTTCATTTCAAGATATAACAATTTCCCTGCAATTACCGGAGCTAATAATGCTTGAAATTTAATATGAGGCTACTTTAAAACAGTGGTCGCTAAACTTCTTTGACCGTCGACCCTACAAGAGTTTTTTGAAATTTTATCAAACCCTTTGTATGTCATTGTAATAGAAAATAGAACAAACAAAAAAGGACGTGTAAGTTTATATATTTTAGATTTCCCTAATTTATTTATTCATTAAAGATCCCTGTTGCTCAAAGATATAAAGACGAGTAGTGTAAAATATCGTGATTTATATAGAAAATATGGGACTAATTAAATATTGTACAAATATATAAATACAATGATATTTTATATTTTTCTATATTGACCCCTAATCTATCTTTATTTGACGCCAATTTTAATTCTGAATATCGATATCGAATATTACTTTCCCAAAGGTGTATGAAACAATCTGTTAAAATACAGATCTTCTGAAATGACTTGATTTTACAATATTTTTGACATCTTCACTGGTCATTTAGCCCCCAAAAACGACTGGATTCGGCGGGGGGTATACTGCTTTATTTCATCATCAGTAAAATTTGAAGAGGGTGAATTAATTCAAGGCCTTATCCTTAATTTGAACAAAATTGTTAACACTTTTTAACCGACTTCAAAAAAGGAGGAGGTTCTCTATTCGACTGATTTTTTTTGTGCCTATGTTACCTCATATCTCCGCCAATTGTGAACCCATTTTGAAATTTTTTTTGCATTGGGTTCAGTCTACCTTCCGATTGGTCCCATTTTTTCATAGGTATTAGACCTTTTTTGTTAGGTTTTCTCATGCCTAACTTCTTTGTTTATGAACCGATTTCGATGATTCTTTTTTTATTAGAAAGGGGGTATGTTAGGGATGGTGCTATATTAATTTGGTCAAATTCTGATGATATGATCACTATTAATAATAAGTTTTCACCTTAAATGATATTAAATTCGATTTCTAAGATATCGCCGAGTGAGTATTGTTTTCTTTTCATTTCGGTGTTGTAGAAATTTAAACTGATATCTTCAATACACCAGTGTGATAACCAGTTAGTATTTTTTTATTTAGAAGCCCAATTGAGATTCACCCTAGTATGTTATCAATAATAGCCTCATTTGGAGCTCTGGCTTCAGTGAATACGTGTTCTGATGAACATGATGAGCTCATCAGGAAAATCAAACAATAGACATCTTTTTGGAGTGTTTACAGTTCCTGTCTTCAGAATTTAGTTGCTCAAATGAGTTTGATTGTTCATCCTTAACATCCCTTGTAACAACTCGAATTTTCACATTGTCAGTATCTCTGGAAATGTCTAAATAATACTTTTTAAGGAAAAAATAAAATCGACTTCAAAAAAATTAAATGCAACAAATAAAATACAATAAAAGGTATAAAATAATTATTAACTTATTTAGTTACAACTAAACTACGAAATATTAACATGAAATTACTTTTTTAAGTCGGTGCCAAACATATACCTTTTATGAATCGCATTGGCACCGAGTACAAAAAGTAATTTCATGTTAATATTTCGTAGTTTAGTTGTAACTAAATAAGTTAATAATAATTTTCGATTGGACTGTACTCAAGCTTATATTGAGCTGGACACTGACGTAGCCAAATTAGTAAAGTAGGTCATACTTGAAATATTGTATTATTTCTTTTTCGTGTTTATTAATATTTAATTAATATTTTGTGTGATTTAAACAAAAGTTCAAACTTCTTTATTAATACGGCTTAACATTTCGTCAAAATTGTCTTTATTTCAAGAAGCCCAAAAATTCTCCCAAAGCTGATAGATTTTAAGCATAATCTTGGTAGTCGTCTTTAAAATGATTTCGTAAAATATTCAACAAAACCATTGATACTCCGACCTTTCAAATCAACAGATATATTGATCTATTCAGCAAATTAGAATTGCAAACATTGTAATATAGAGATCTATGATAATTTTGTTCCATTAATGATAAAAACAAAACATAAGTACTTATCATTTACTACGATAAATCGCTCGTAATTGTCCGACAAAGACAAGCATGAAAAGATAACCTAATCAAATAATGAGTAATTAATAGTACAATCGAAATGTCATACCTGAATAAATTACTTACTTATCTATTTAATAGCATTTTTATTAGAGCTCTGATTAGATTTGCAATTACTTCTAAAACATTGTCTTTTTTAATATTTTATTTCTTCAAAGGGCGTCCTTTGTATTTTAATTTTACATAAACAGAAGAACTACACTTTTGAAAACAATTAATTGATTATTGAAATCTAAGATTAATTATTATAAAAATAAATTTAATTAAAACATTAAATTTCCATTGGCCTGATAAAAAACAAAACAAAAAAAACAACAACTATTGACATTATTAATTTGTTTATTTGTATTTCAGATTTAGATGTTTAGGTAGGTTTTTTAATTTCTTTTTCAACTATTTAGAAAAAAAATGTGGTAATAAAATGGGTATCTATTTTTTTTATTTTAGATAAATAAAAAACATTAATGAGATATTTTTATGGCTTTTCGGCCCTTCTAGCCATCAGCCAATTTACGATACTGATATTAAATTAAGACTTCTAAGCAGAGATCAGATTTTTAGGGTTGCCTCGAGTCGGATTCGAACCCGGGTCCATTTGATTAGCACGTTGGTACGCTAACCCCTTGGCTAACCCGACCCCGAGACAGCTAATCTAGGTATTTAAATAAATTTATTTGGGCAGCGATATAGTGAAAAATTGGCTAAATTAGCCCTAGTAAATCTAAAGTAGCCTAAATGTCTAGTGATCAAATTTCAACTAAAAACAATGTTTCGTTAAAATTCGGGTAATTTACTAGATAAGTTCTCCAAGTATCAGCTGAAATTTTTTAAATTGCATACTATTATGAAACTATTATACCTATGGTATAACAACCATACTTTACGATTTTCATCTTGATAGTAGATAACAAATTGCTACTCAATTTTCAGATGCCGTACGAATCTTACAATTTTTTAATCAAACTCAAATATTACAAATGTACTTGTATTGGGGTGTAAAAACAAGTAAACTTTAATTTTCAATTTAAATTCTCTTCCCTGGGCCTTAATCTTTATCTCTACCTCCTTTGTTGTCTTTATTATTGTCATATACGTAATAATTAATCCAGTTCACTAAATGGAATACCAAAACTACTCACCTGGTTTCTATTTGTAGACCAAATCATAGATTTGATTATTGTGAAAGGGTGCACAATTTAAAATTTCAACTGCTATTGGGACCTTTGTAGCCTGAATTTAAAATTAAAAATAAAATTAGTATTTCGCTTTTAACTAAAGCAAAAAATTACCGAGTACACTGCTCGGTACTAAAGGTACTATTAATAAAATAAATAGAAATAAATCAATACCCACTCTTTAAAAATAAGATAAGTAAATAATTAAATAAATTGCCGGTATAAAACTGCTACTATACAAACATCTGATTTAGTTAGCCTGTAGAATTTTTTTTAACCTTATAACTGGTCATTGGTGTGAAAGAAATTGAAAAATGATGCTAATAAAATGGAATAAAAAGATTTTTAATACTTTTATTTGGCTAATGAAGGACTAGAAATCTGGTATTAGATGAAGTGTGAAGAGTGACGTTTGACAGAAGCGATTCTTTTGTGTTACAGACACCAAATTTGACCTCCGGAGATTTTAATTGCTTCTGCAAAAAGTGCCAAGTTCGCTTACCGGGCGTCACTTTTCTGAACAGCTTTTATGGCTCCGCTAAAAAATACACTTTCGTCCAAAAGAAGGCAACACACATATGCTGCTGCTGTTTCATGATACGTTTTGTACTCTTAAATAAAAAGAATAAAAGAATTTCAAAGAGTCAATTGTATAATATATGTTTGTCGAAGAAAAATCTAACATGTGGTTTTTATCACATTTTAATGATTGCACATTCTGAAGAATAGCGTGTTAGCAGGGTATGGAGAAATATTTCGAATCTACTGCTGAATTGTAAAAAGCATGTGAAGAAGAGAGGATTGGGAATTACAACCCACGTATCACGCATCTTACGCGTAAATTCCAACCTTTTTGCAAATCACTAAGATAAAGCTGTTTTGCCTCCTTCTTACATGAATTGTTACTCATGTTTAAGCTCACACTTGAAAACAACGAGTTTAGAATTAATTAACGAAACATTATGGGATCTGATTTGACTGGCCAACCGTCCCGCGAGAGCCGGGACTTCCCGTTTTCAGGGCCCTGGAAGAGGCGTCGTGCTAATTGTCCCGTTATACTCGTGTGAAAATTTAGTTTGGAACTTGCAATCTGGTCATTAAATAAAGATTCACGAATCTTTACCAAACCAAGTGTGCTTTGTTTTACTAACTCTACTAATAACTGTGCGCAAATGACACTTTAAGAGAGATTATCGATCATTAGAACTTTACCATGGTGACTACATAGACAACAGAAAGTACAAAAGGACAGAAGTCACAAAACATAACTGTCCTGGAAGAAATATACATGTACTAAGTAAAGTGTTTTATTTATCTCTTCTTCCTTATTTTTTATTGTTACTTTCTTTTTACTTCCTTGTTTAGTCTTTAGTGGCTCGGTACACCAAAATTAGTCTATCTTTTAAAATCTCAATGATAAAAACAGATGGATGTTAAAACAATGTGTCCCTTTTATAATAAATAATAGAGGGTTCTTAAAAGGAAAAGGGCGGAGATCTTAAGATGGAAGGAACCAAAGGGCTATCAAAATGCTAGCAAGCTTCTGAATAGCACCTAAATGGTTGTTGCTTGGTGTGAAATAAATTTATCTTCTGAATTCGAAAGTTAACTGCCTTATTTAGCTTCTGATATTCGGTACTATATCCATTTTGGAATATTTTATTTTACATTGTTTCGATAAAGAAGAAAACGAAACTGAGATTGGAATAAATAAAACATGAGAAGCTGACAAGAAACGTAAATTATCTTGTCAAAAACATCAGTAGAATTTAGGAGGTGAACCATTAAATATTCTGATATTTATTTATGTATTTCCGTTCCCTATCATAGGGTTTGCGAATTAATTACAAGTTATATCATTTAATTAATGTACATGCACTCATCCATACAATCTTCCATATCCATATCGGCACTAAACATTTACATATCCACATTTTGCAAATAATCCTTCATTCATTCACTGCAATTTAAACTCATAACATTCTTAATTTCTACGGATTTCAATAATAATTTCCGATTGTATAGTTCTTGGTACTTTGTTTCTATATACTTGTTGCAAAGTCGTTGAAGAAGATAATGTGTTATGTTCATTTCTAATTTATGTTTGGGAAAATTTTGAATAAGATTGTTTAATGTATAATTTGTTGACTATTATTATTCTAATTCCTGTTCTTGTCCGTCTATTACGTTTGAAATTACAACAAGTTTCTAATTTCAAAAAATAATCCTTTCGGTTTAAATATTAATTAAGTATTAACATTTAAAGTACATATCTGGTTTGTTTCTACTCTTGACAATGACCTTCGCAACAAAGTATATTTATTCGAATGCAAATATTCGTTGCCATAAATAGAATATTTCTAAAAATAACCTCACATCTCTGCCTCTTAGTCTGGTGTTGGTGTGTCTGTGTGTTGTCTGTCGGTTTGATGTAATATTAACAGAACCGCGTTAATAACGCGTATTCATCAGCAGGATGACTGTGCAGACCCTGGTCCAGGGAGTTGAGTGTTGGGCAGCCACCTTGCAGGCGACACATCCGTTTCATTATCCCGGGATGATATATCGCTAATATCGAACGAGAATGCTTTTAGAACCAAACTTTTTTTTTAACATACTATCATTAGTAACCCTATGTGGGCTTGAATCCACGAGGTGACCCCACCAGGTCGTCCTCTAAATGGCTTGACTTGTTCTCCACAACCATAAAACCCCATCATTTATTGGCTCTAATAATCTTATGGCCGGCCGCGTTGCCGATCACAACGAGGTTACTATAATATGATGGCTGATATGAAAGTGGCTTCAAGTTATAAACCAAATCCATTACAGACCGCCCCTCCCCCATGCCCTAAGGTCGTAAAGTTTATAAAAAGAGGACAATAGGTGTAGCTGTTGGGAGGTTAAAAACCGCCGCCGCCGACGCCGATACATCTCTCAGAAGGTGTCCAAAATGCCATAGGTACATAAATCCAGCAAAGGGTAGAAGATTCGTTTGTCTTTTAACAAACCAAGTGGGAATAAACTGGTGTAGTCACTCACACACATATTTCACTCACTCTGTCCGATTTAACTAGATTAACATCAATCTTTATAAATTCATTCGGCATATTTAGCGCGATACCTATGTCAGAAGAGTTTATTTCACAGTAAGCAAATTGGCCCGGATTGATAATTCTGGCACTTGAGATCTATTTTACAAACAACCCTTCTGAAATATTTAAAATTATTCTCTCGGATCAAATAGATGACGACCTGTATCCTCAAAAAGTAACATTTTCAGAAAAATGATTTTTTTTGGAGGAAGTATACCTAGTAGCACAATGTTTCAAGAGCCGATATAGTTTATCGAAATCTATATAAAATCTATATAGTTACTAGGTATATAGTTTGAAACATTATGCTTGTAGGGATACCTTTACCATATACTAAGACCCTTAAACTATGTAAAAATAGGATTCCATGATGTAATCTAAATAGAATAAATGGGCGGTCTAATATTCGAAACTTTGTACAAAGGTGACATATACTGAACATTCCACCTGAAACCATTATGTACTGTATGTATTTATGAATGGAATTATCTCATTAAATGGTTTAATATCTCAAAAACTAAAAATGCTAAAAACTTCAAAATAGTCTTAAAATAATTCCATATATAAGTATAGGATTGTGGAGACGGGTTGTCCGAGCTGGCTAAGGCGCTGGCCCCGCTTCAGCATCGTTGACGACGATGTTCAAGCGGGAGCATATAAAATTTCGACCGGCTAAAAATCGGCTCCCTCACTAACCCTACTTACACTTTACTGATGTGCTGTCTAAATGGGCTTTGTTCCCGGTGGCTATAAATAATTTGATTTTTCTCCATTTTTTAGAGAGCCTGTATATGAAAATGGTTGAAATTTCGGACTTAGCTCTCCCGGAGAGTTTCGAAATTTGTCGACATATTCTGGAAGAATCCCGGAATTCCGGGAGGGTTCACCACCCTAATGGCAACCCTATATAAAGGGACATATTATCTACGTCTATCTTACTAAGATTGAGCACTTATTGGTATTGGAGAATACTATCGTCGGCTTCACAATTCTGAGGTTTCTTAATTAATATAAGCTTTCTATGGAGGCATAACATATTAAGCATGTTTAAATTATACAAAATCGCAACAAAATAATTAAAAACCAAAAAAAATAATTAAATCTTAAACAAAATTGCATGTTTAAAAAATATTTGCCCTCTCTCTTTTTGTTTTTCTTTATCCACCAAAGAAAGAATGTTAATAATTTAATAAATTTCTTTCTCTTTTTTTAACTCTCCCTCTTGTCTTGTGAAGGGATAATTGAATGAATAGCTAAGTGATAGAATTATTACTATAATTTTAAAATAAAAATAAAATGTTTTTACCAGGGATTCGTTTAAATCCAACTCTCTCCCCCCATCTATGTGTGTCTGTAATTATCATAATAATCTTTCATTATCATTGATGAGAATTTTTTTTTCATTCTTAATGTTTTCAAAAGAATGTAGAGATATATACAATTATATCTATTTCCAATTGTAAATATTTAATTAAAAAAAATAAGTGTGTAAAATTTTTTATAGGTATATATTTCCAATATTTACATTTACATTCGGAGAATATATAAGAAATACCTTTATATATATACACAAAACACACACACGCACAGATACATTCGAGCTTATTTAAATATATTTTGGAAAAAATTCATTAATATTAAAACATCTTATTTGGAAGTTGGTAGGCGGCATTAGCATGTTCGTGCGTTTCCCGGAAGAACGCCCTCAAAACGCGACGTTTGAAAATTCAGTAGCCCAGCCAAGCCCCCTCAGGGTGAAATGGACCACTAGAAATTTTTACATATATTTTTAAAAATACAGATAAAAAAAATTAAATTACCGACTTGTATTTAATTAAAGTAATAATATTTAATTTATGTTATTTTGTTTCAATGTATATATAAATAGATGGGAAAATTACAAGAAATCGTGGTATAAATCTAGATAATGCTATAATTTTTTTTTAAGAATTTTATTATGTAAGGAATTTACTATATAATGCAAAAAAGAAAAAACTTTAAGGGGCGGAAACGAGTGACAAAAATGCTCCGCCTCTTTGCCCCCACTAATGACCATATTCTAGTTGCATTCGATTATATAGTTTAGTCTCACGCTAATTAAATAAATTTAAAAAATAAAAAACTACAATATAAGGTTAGTTTTGACAACGAAATTGGAGATTCTATAGAATTTAGTCGATTTTTTAGAAATAGAACCATTTATTGTATTTGGAGGAGATTCCCCTGTATCGCCGATTATGATTGATTAATTCATTGGGGCCTCTATTCTTTACATAGAATCCACTTCCTCAATCCGAAGGCATAAAAGAAAAAAAGAAAAAAATACAATAAATAATTGATTAAAGCTTTTGTGACCTAGAATTTTATTAAAACTTTTTGTTAAAAAACAGATTTTTCAGGGGTAACGTCCTAAAGGCATTTTTTCACAGATATAATGATCGAAACGTCGTGTTTTTATATTTTTATTTTTATTCATTAGTTAGTTGATAAGTAAATAATAATTTAATAGTGAAATAAACAGATGTGGGCATACACATGACTTATATCTTATATTTAATAAAATAATTTATAATTATTTACCAAAGAATCTCTCCCCTCTTAATTATCAATTAATAATATCTCCTTTTAATTATGAGAATATTCTATTAGAAATATCAATTTTTTCGATTTTTGTTCGAAAATTTTATTCTTTTAAATTATTTTTGAACCCCCCCCCATTATCAATTTCATAAGATCGTTTAGGGTGCATATTATGCGAAATTTTGAGTGGCCATAATTTTATGTCAAAAAATAAACTTGTGTTTTCCTGAATATCTCAAAATGTAGTATTAATGTATTATAGTTTGTGTTTACCCCAAAAAATACTTAAAGTGAGATTTTTTACATTAAATATTGTATAGAGATTTAATACTTTGGTTTTTGAATCGTTTATCGAAAGAGAAGTTTCGGCAAGAATCGCCTAGCTCGTGCATGTTTAATGAGAAAATCTCATCAGAACGTTTCATCAGCTATTTCTGGAACCATTTTGAAGTGTGTCTGTATTGGTAGACTGAGGGATTGAATTTTTTGAGTTTAAAAGTTCATAGTTGTTGGCATGGGGCTACTTAGGGGGGGGGGCGCAGAGCCCTCTCCTATTGTCCACCCTTAGAAAATCGAAACTCAATTATTACGAGACATCCCTTATGTATTTCTCATTAAATTATTTCGTTACTTCCAAAATTTGTCAATTCTACTAAAAATTTAGATGATCTCTAATCGGATTACCGAAATTGAAACTTTATGGTGGCTAATCAACTGGCCCTCCCTAACTAGGGCAATGCTTCCTGGCATAACCGAGTATAAGCAATCGCGAACTTGTAAACTCGAAAAGTTTAATCCCTCAGTCTACCAATACATCACCCAGAGCACTTAAAACGACTCCAGAAATGGTTGTTGAAATATTCTGATGAGATTTTCTAGTTAAAAATATGCGAATCAGGGGGTTCTAGCCGAAAAATACAGATCATATTTTGAATTTATGAATTAATTTTTTATATAAATTTTTCAGGTTTTAAAGAATTTCATAGACAGAGAGGGAAGATATTCCTAAACGGCTTGTAGAGATCGTTGATTGCAAGTACATCCATCAGTTGATCAGGGTGTGGTTGTCGATTTCTTACGGACACCGAAGAGAATTTGAAGGCTAACTCGTGGTCCCCGGCTTGTTAATGTTATATGACCCATTTGAAAATAAACAGCGGTGTAAAACTGTAAATCAGCTCGATCGCTTTTATCGGTCTTATTGCCCAGAGTCGAAGGGCACTCATCTATCGATTCGTTATCTCTTTTCCAAGTATTATCCAAGCAAAGCCGATAAATGACAACGCAGACAATAGCACACGCATTAGTGTGCTACCAGGCACACACACACACACGCCTTACTTTGTATCTCGTTTCTTTAATAGCACGTTATCAGCGAGTAATATCTTCAATCCTTTGTCGATTTTAGCAAAAGCGTGAGGTAAATTAAAATTAATAGTAATATTTAACTAATTGAATGTTTTATAGGTAGAATGAATTAATTACAGGTTTATCTCGATTTTCAACAGAGTTAGTTTTCCCATTTATAGGTAGTAAGTCACATTTTAATTTGTTGAAATTGCCAGTTTCTGGAAATAGCCAACATTTTGTTGATTTTTCTGAATTATTAAGAAATGTTAGTGATGATTTCAATCTAATAGTAATTTTATGTAAAGAATTCAACCAATTTATATTTAAAATTTTATTTATCTAAACAAATTATTCCCGTTTTGAAACCTAACAAAAATTCAAAATTATATTTAGCAGTTATAGGCCTATATTATTACTTCCAATATTGGGAAAATTAGCTTAGAGATTTATTTTCGAATGATTATAAAAAGAGAGGTAATCTTATTCCACATTTGCAATTCGGTTTAAGGAAATATCATTCCACATTACAACAAGTAGCAAGAAGAAGAATGGTAACTTTATTCCATGATTTATACATTTCAAATTACGACAATAAAATAAAATTTTGAGTGAAAATAATACTCATTATATACAAAATAAGAATAAAAACCATCTCCATTGATGCCCTCTTGATTTGTCAAAAGTATTTGAGAGATGAAGGACAACTTGGACTTAATGTTAAATTATTTCGAATTGGTATTTCAAAACAGTTCTTCGATCTCTTTATCCATTATTTAAAAAAATCGACAATTTCGTGATCCAAAATTAAAGACGAATTCTCCAGCTGGAGAAATATTAAAGATGGACTCACCAAGTGTAGATACTTTTAACAATCATTGTTTCAACTGTAAGTTAGCTCAAAATCATCGATTAAGCAAAATTTGCACCTGAACAGACAGACAGACAAGAAAGTGAGTATAATAAAGACGTATGGTATTCAATGTTGTTTGTGCCGACAGTAGCAGAATTTGTCGGTTCGATTCGAAAGGAGGGCAATTTTTTAAAGAGAATTCTCTCAGCGTTGAATTATAAATTATTAGCTCTTATATATATATATGAGAATTAAAAGCATCTGCCTTGATACCTCTTGATCTGTCAATCGTATTTACAGTGAAGAGCAGCTTGGACTTAATGTTATATTATTTTGAATTGGTATTTCAAGACAGTTCTTCGATCTCTCCAGCTGGAGATCCATTGTAATATGGACTCCCGAAGGGTTGGCAAAGCCCTCGAAACATTATAGTCTCATTGTAAGTTAGATTAAAATCGATTGCATAATTTGCCATGCAGACAGACGGACCTGATATGTATCCTTCAAAAACGTGGTAACTTTACTCCATGATTTATACATTTCAAATTACAAGTAAATAAAAATTTGAGTGAAAATTATACTCCTTATATATATTAAAATTTCGAAATCTCGCGCGAAAATAATATTTCAAATGTGGTAACGCCTCCAGGATATGCAATTGCTATGCTTTTAGGATTGATTTGTAAGCTATCTGAAGGGAGTTTTCGTGAAACTGCGTTGAATAGATTGCAAAAATTTTACCGGGAAGACAAACAAACAGATAGACAACGAGTATATATTGCATTGTCATCCAGTTCTGAGCTATGTTTAAAGTTTCAAGTCTCAACGAGAAGTTAGTTTAAAATCGATTGCAAAATTTATACCGGACAGACAAGAAAGCGAGTTAACAAAAACGTGATACAATTGTACAGTTTAGATAGGGTCTTTTTAATACAATTCAGTAACTTTTTTAGATCTTCGTGACCATGATGCTATACTCCAATCGATTACAAGTAGTAATTTAAACTTTATATGTATGTTAATGTAAAAAAGTTTAAATCAAAAATTATATTCGCTTTCATTTATAGGTTTACGCGTTTAGTATCATTTGAAAGTAAACATTTATGTAATTGTAGTTTATGTTAGTTAAGTTTTTATTTTTAGGACCTTATCCAGTTCACTATATATTTTTTTCATTAAAATAACAACGCATGGTCACAACGCCACAGCGATTGGCGAAATAACCAAAAATTAAACCCATTCTAGGCGTAGGGTGACCAACTTTTTCCACTTCATAAAAAACACATATTTATTCCATAATAAAAGGGGCTCGCTTCAGATTCCGGGTCCCGGACCCGAAATTTCATGTGGGGGCCTTAAAAAAGCAGGAGACATGGTCCATAGGTAGGGGAGCTCATACCCCCCACTTAAAAGGCCTTGAGAGGCTCAAGCCCCCGCCCCCCCCCCCCGTTTCCGGCTCATATATTTCAACCAAAAGCTTGCTGTACTCTTTCTAGCCTATGGATTTATGGCCCCTTTTTGGCCTCTAGGGACTACAATATCCGGTTTTATGTCCTAGATCTGGTTTCCAACTAATAAGGGCATCGATTCCTTCCACCTAGAAGTTACAAAATGAAATTAACTTTTCTCTTTTCTGAGATAGAATCGCTCAAAGTGTCAGGACCCAGGCAGGAGATCGCAATACTTCACATTACTATTCTATATAAATAAAAATGTACTGTTACTCTTAAGTGATACGTTGAAGGATCTCCGAAAGTTATTCACCGATTTCTTTGAAATTTTCACACAACATTCCATTCAAATACACGAGTGTTTTTATATATAGTGTTTTTATAGATATCACACCTGTGGCATGTAAAAAATATTTATCGAGAAAACAACGCCAGCGCCTTTCTGGGGGTAAAAGCAAACAAACAAGATGGCCGATAATATCTTTTTGGAAATCTTTTAACTGTCAATATTATTTTTGGTTAAGTGAACAATTTTGACAAGTAATATATAATTCATTTACTGTTTTAATACCTATTTTATAATTATTTGCATTTTAGTCACAGCAACGCGTGGTCGGGTCAGCTATTATCCATATAAATTTTAACCATAAAACGAGACGCTCCCCGCCAGAGTCTAGTGACGCCAAGCCGAAAGCCCGGGCGTCATCTAGTATTCTATAGAATATAAATGTGAAATTAAAAATTAGCTATTTTTATAATAATTGCAGTTAAAATAATTTTGTTTCTTCTTAAATATCATTTATTTTGGAAACAAACATATTACTTTTTAACATAAAGATAAAGAAATTAAGATGATAAATAGTTTAAAATGCATTTCACATAATAAAAATTCGTATCTTGTTGGGGACCACATTTTTTTATTCTTTTACATTTATAAAATACGCCTTCATTAATTACCAGTCTGATGCTATTGCATAATATATACACAACTTTTGAAGAAGAAGAAGAGGATGAAGAAAAAAATACTAATAAATGATGCAAAGATCCAATCACTAATTCCCTGTCAGAATATAAAACTTGAGATATAAATTTCGTTTTTCGAATTCACTTCAAAGAAATATTTCATGAAAAATTAATTAACAATTCAAATTTAGATGAAATGCTAAATATAAATTCACTATAGATATATAAAACTGTGCATGTGTTAGTTTCTCAAGAAAATATTTCATTATCATCACATATTTTTAGCACTGTTTATACTTGATGAATACTCTCGAGAAGTCACACCTATATTTATATATCACATCATATGAAAATTCATAGGTATAGATCTAGACTTACCATAATTTTTTTCTCAAAAACCAGGAAAATTTCGAATAAAATAATTTATTAGAACGGCATTTTCAAAGCCTTAAAAAACCCCCAACGATTCGGACAATCACCCCTCCTTCTTCAGTGTTTAAATGGATCAGCGAAGGAACCTCCGCGTATATTAATATTATTTTTAATTCTAATTAAGTTCAAAACATTGTGCACATTGTGTGATGCCTTGATGATGAATGAAGCGGGTTAAAACATAGGAAATAAAATAAATTAAATTTTATCCACTTATGACTTCAAATAAAAATTAACCTATTTACCCGAATTTTAATTTAAAAACAATATTAATATCTCCCTTTTAACTAAAACAAAAACAGAGGTCCGCCAGGTATTACTAGCCATTATAAAAATAAACATTAAAAAAAATTGACACGTTCTAATGTGGCCATCTACTTAACTTTACCATACACTTATTCTGGTTGAGTTTGGTACAAGGGCCTAGATTTTAATTTTTTGACCCTACAACCCCCCCCCCATTTTGGGCGCTTAGTTTTTGCATTTTTAGTCTTTTGGTAGCCCACTGATTATGTATACAAAATTTAGATGAGTTTGTTCAAATGGCCTAGATTTTTATTTTTTGACCTCCCCCCCTAATTTTGGGTCGATATGCACCAAAATCTAATCAGCTCTTAAGCTCAATGGACCAAAACTACGTGTGAAATTTGGTTTTGATATTAACACTACTTTTTGAGCTAGCTCGTCCACAAAATTTGGTAACGCACAGAGTGACCAACTAACAGACATTTTGACAAAACAGTTATTATCTCAAAAAATATAATTTTTTCGATGTTCACTTATTAGATCTTTTTTGTAGATCGAAATGCCATGGTTTCGCCCAATTTTTTTTAATCAAAATATTTTGAGCAGATTTTGAGATATTTAGAAAAAAAAACTTATTCCTTGCACTATTACACTATTTGACGATAGCCTGTATGGTAAAGTAAAAAGTGTTGCCTTTTTTTTGAAGTGAACACTTCTTTAGAGGCCGTTGGGCAAATCGGCCTCAACATCACGTGAAAGTGAAACGCTTCCCTCTCTCCTACTCAAGAAGAGAATGAAATTGTGAATCGCCCCTACTCTCGCGTCGCATTCGTCATAGGCTACACACATACATAGTGCGTCGCTTCTCCCTCTCCGACTCCCCCACAGTTGGAATGACACAGAGAATCGCCTCTACTCTCGAGTCTCCAGCATGATTTTTTTTGGCTTAGACAAATAGAATATGTACAAGTAAATAATGGTTAAATCTCATATGCTTACATACCATAAGGAGCGTAATTATAATACAAGCGTATTTTATAAATGCATAATATGTATAAAAAGAAGAAATTGACTTGAATAGGTTCGAGATTGATTGGCAAAAATTCCGAGGCGCCATTTTATTTCAGGTTCAGGCCTCCCTGGACATTGAACAAGTCGGTTGGCACGGTGTCCTCCCGGGCTGGTGCTGACATATCAATTGGCCTGTCTGCAGACACATACACATACAGGGGGACAAGTCGCGGAGGGACAAATAAGCCCCACCAAGTGCTGCATTTGTTCTCAAGCAATCTGTTTTCTTTCTTCTATCGCATCTCGCAAAAGGAATCCCTGCCTCTCTCCAAAGCTAATTTATTTCATTTCATTCAAATGAGCTGCTCAAATACCATTGTTCTTGTATATAATCTGGATGATCGTGTCTTTTTGGCTGGGCACTTGTTCGACTTGAAACCAGGGCGACATGTTTTTATGGAGACAGGCTGGACTCTGGACAGCCGGAGACACGGAGTTTGACACTCCCGTTGGAGAATAATCGTTGCGTTTTTGTATTGAACAGCGAAACTCATTCGTCTTTGCAAGAATAAATGCCCCCGAATGTCCACATGATTTTTTTTCTTTATTCACCTAATATTATTATCCCATTGAGAAATACAAATAAGGAGCGCTCGGTCAAGAAGTGACCGCCGGGGTTGATCGATTTCATTTTTCAACTTTTTATCATTTAGAATAAACTAATGCAGTTGAAAAGAAAAAGAACAATTCAAAAACAAGCTCATTTTTTTCATTTTTTTTTTTATTTCCTCACTCAGTCATTCTTTCATGTTTTCACTTGCTACAGTAGCTATCTAAATTTTAAAATATACTCAGGAAATAAAATATGTATATATTCAACTTTTCTTTACTCCACTGAGAAATTATTTAAGGTAGTTGTATCACCAAATGTATTTTCTTAGGATTTTTTTGAAATTTATATAGATTATTATTTAAATACTTCTGCATCGATTGGTGGCAAAACAAAATTTATAAACAATATAGTTCCGGAGATATTACATTCCAAAGATAGAGTTTTTCAGACTCTTATACATTGCACTATACGAAATACAGGAAAGTTTACATACATATATAATTACAATTAAGATACTCTACTTACGATTGTTATAAAAAACTAAATCAACATTAAACAATTTTTTAAGAAAATTTTAATTAATAGTTATAACACAGTTTCTGAGATAATAATGAAAAATTTACACTAAAAACAAACTGGCAACAACGCATTTATTTAACGTAAAAAGTGGATTATGTTCAAAATTGCGACAATTTTTCACTAGTCAAATGAGTAACTTCAACAGCGCACTCGGACCCTATGGGCAGCATTTACAACGTCACCCCCCCCCCCACCCACCACCTTTTTTGCTCTCGGGACCCTGGCTACCGCTCCCAATCGTTCTTATACTATTAACCTCCCCATGGTAAACATCTCTTAGCATTGCATTAGGTGTGTTATTTGCTAGACTTACATGGGCCTGAAAGGTAAGAATATTTTGATAGCTAAAATTCATATCCTATACGTGTTCATTTCTTTAATTATTTTTCTCTTTTATCCTGAAAGGTTCATCAATACCATAACTAAGCCACGCTTAGCCAAATGTATGTTTTGTTCGCCCGAATCGCTTGGCAAACAACAACATATATATTCCCTTGTCCACCCAAGCGGCAAGAAATCAACCCTTTTCTTTGAGAATAAATTCAGAAAGGGCATTTTGGCGCTCAATATCTTGAGCAGCGCCCACAGCCCCCACACGGCGCATTCAATTTTGCGCAAGGCATCGCGGAACGGGACCCAGGCTCCAAATGGCCTGTACCTTTCCCAAACACTCTCCTTGATCAATCTACACCAAACTCCACAAATCTTAAACCTTCCCCCTTGTTGATTACTTAATAAATTTTATATAAACGTTAAATTGTTTACCTATTTATTTCATACTCATTTGAAGAGAACTACCCTTGTCTTCCCTCCATTTTTCTTTACAGGATATTAAATATGTATAAAATTAATTAGCTAGATGATCAAAGCAGCCAATATCGTAACACATTTTTTAAAACATAAAGTTAGATCACAGCTGCCTTGAGGACTTACAACCCTCATAACAAAAAGGCGCGATAACTTTTAATCAGATTAACTTTAGTACTTTTTTGACGTTTTTTCGCTTCAGCCATTGTCATAACAGCATTTAATCACTTATTAAGAACTTTTTGTTTTATAAATCTCCCTTTATAATGTACTTTATCTGACATTTCTATGATAAAATATATACAAGCTCGGACAGTGTTGCCTGATTTGTTAAACGAGCATGGGAAGGAACGAGCATGGCTAGTAGTGATACATAAACAGCAAAAAGTTTTGGGCTTATGAATTATGGATCCTTATTGTCTATACTATATAGTCTAGCCTTAACTTTTTGCTACTATATTATTGAGTTACAACTATCTTAATTATTATATTTATTATAGAGTCAAAACTTTGACTGGTATATTTCTCTATGATTTAGAAAAGGGAGTAATTAATTTTATTTCATAATATCAATTTTTTTAAATATTCTTTATTGTTATGAGGGAGGTTTTGACAACGTTGTGTCATCATCAGTCTCAGAGACAATACACGGTTTTCGACAATTAGAAATTAAGTTTTTTAAATAATTTATTCTAAAAGTACCTACTCAAAACTCGCGACAGGATTCGAATAATGAAATAATTTCTAGATACAGTCGACTCTATAATTCGAAATCTAAGGGATTCCCGAGGAGAGTGAAAAACAACCCTTCTGACATATAATTAAAAATAATCCATTCCATCAGATTTATAATAGATTATACACTCTCTTATGATTTTCTAAGAATTATTTTATTATTTAACTTTCGCTGTTCAATTAAGTACTATAAGAAAATATTAAAACTAATGTTTAAAAAGTAAAGTTATCTAAAAAGTAGGTACTCTAAACATTTTCATCTACTTCCATAGTTGTTTAGGTAACTTTACAAAATTCTAAAAACAAATAGTCATATATGTACAAACATATTCTAAAAACAAATAGTCATATATGTACAATTGTACACAGCTCGATAATTTATAATGAAATAGGTAGGTATATATAAAGAAAGCTTTCTTTGAAAATATTCTGGAATTTAATTTTTTTCAGACCTTCAAATAGTTTAGGTACCTACTACTACCTACAACTATATGTTAATGAAATAAATATTATAATTACAAACAAAACATGTAAGCCATCATTTTCATATTTAAATAATATTCAAATTGTATTTTAAACTAAGTATAAAACAACTTTTTAATTAGAATGCAGGTAGAAAAGAGAGCTAGCTGAATACCAGAAATTTTTCCTATTAACTACATGAATTCATGATACTCGAATATATCGTAATATATTACCTATAATGTAATAATCTATATTTTTATAATTTTACTTTATTAGATTAAATTCAGGATATAAAAACCATACAATTATTGATTTTTTCTTTTTGTTTCTAATTACGACGTTTCGTCTACAATTCGGACTTCTTCAAGTTCTTAGAAAAATGCATGGCTATACAAATGGCACGACCAACGTCAAAATGTTGTTGTTTTTTTTAGGCACAGGCCTTGCAAACTCAGTACTATCTCAAATCTGTAAAAATGTATCAACACTATACTATAAAAGCCAATTTATTTTTCCTATTATACTGAATTCTAATTTAATCTAATAAAAAAATATGGGCCTTAATCAGAATAATTTTATTTTATTTTTAATATAAGTTATATAAAAATAATATTAATGGGTTGTATTTTATATACAAAAAAAAAAAACGACTAAGAAAAAAAATTAATCCAAATATTTTTCTTTAATTAACATTTTTTGTAAATATTTGCTTAATTTAAATATAAATTTTTAATATTCTCTAATTCTTTGTTTTTGATTAAATAAAAAGTAAAAGAATGTAGATTAAAAAAGCAGTTTTTTTTCTCTCTTATAGGTATCATTTAATCAAATTCATTTCCAAAAAAAATGCAATTAAATGTGTATAAGAATAGGATATAACTTTTCTGGAGTTCAAAATACAAAATGATTTAACATTCATCCGCCTCCACTTGTATACGCAACAATTAAATATATGTAATTGTTATTGCGAAACAAATAACTTGGTGCTTTAGCTTTGATTATCTTTATAAGGAGAAATCAATCTTGTTGACCTCTGCTTGATGCAATTAAAAATACATATATATCAATGGCGGTTGGCGATTTTTCAACCAGGGGATGCTTCTTAGAATAAATGGATTACTCCAAAAATTCTCGAATCATCTTTATTTATTCCTTTTTAGTATTCTTACTATTTTAATAGCTCTTCAGCGAGTATAATTTATTCTTCTAAAACTCGTCTGGACATGTTTGAACTGGAAGATATACCAGGCAGGTGAAACCTTCTATAAGCACCCTTTTCGGAAAAATCATTTAATTTAATTGCCCTTTGAAACTATTCAAAAATTTTATTTCATTTTGAGAACCAATATAGTATTCAAAACAAAAAAAATGTTTTTTATAGAAATATTTGAAATAACGGATAATAATTTGAATATTTAAAGATCCCACTGAAATTTTGAAGTCACTATTTAAGAAAATAGACTAAATGTTTGAAATTTTAGGGATGCGCCTCATCCACAGCATCCATGGAGCGCATGCCACTGGTATATACCTATCTATATAATATATATTCATTATACAGGGTGTCCCTCATCCCAACGATAAAGTGATGGACCATCTTATGACGGTCCAGAACCTAAAAAATCTTTTTAATAAAAGTCTTATAGTTTTCGAGTTATAGGAACTTTTTTTGAAAATGATGAAATCGCTACCTTGTGCTAAATAATAAGATGCTGTGACTACAAATTTTCGTATTTTATATTTCTAATTTTTGTTACACAATCCTGAATAACTCAGCTATTGACCACAATTCAAAATCAAACCATAAGTACGTTCTAAAATTTTGGAGAAAAAAATATTTTTCCAGTACTAATGTTGTGATACGGTACACCATGTATATGTTGTGTTCAATTTTATATTTATCCATTTGTCTAAGAGAAAAAAACCCCTAATATTTCCAAAAAAAAAATTCTTCTTCAAGCGCCATACTATACTTACGACCGTCGGCGATTACAAGGAGAGTATCTCCAATGTAATTTTCATTGGGAAATTTTTCACAGAGGTGGTTTCCCGTTGCCTTCTCCTAGATTTAGTCCGAAGTTTTTTTTTAACTTTAAAAACATTTATTTACAATAGTATACAGTAGGTTTTTACATTAGTAATATTATTCTATAAGATTACAGATTTTATACAGATGTTTCTCAATTATAGTTTTTATAAGCAGGCTCCTGCCTAGTAGGTAGGTGCATTAGGGCTTATACTACAAGTACTTTTGATTGTTTTTTGTTTAGGCTTTAGATATTTAAGGGTTTATATAAAATAATCAATGTTAAGTGCTTTGATTATATAAAGTTATTGGTTTTTAAGATATTTTCGTTTATTTATTTTATATTATAGGATTTTTTTAAGGTTTATAATATTAATTTTTTAATTATACCTATTTTTTGTATTGGTAGTGTATTTCGGGTTTTTTTCCGTTGTCTCTTATCCGAAGTCAAGCAAGCGCCTTAGACACTGCTCTTTTGGTGTTTTAGGAAGAAAAAAATTAGCACAGTGAAATTAAGTTGATATCCGATTATATAAAATTCTACCTTTTTCTTTAAGTGCCATATCAGGGCTCCCTAACGTTTCGGCACCTCTCCACTTATACCTGTGCTGAGTGTGTTTAGCTGTTTTATACAGATATACGGGACCTACTTTTTAAAGCCGGTTCCATTCGGCTAGTTTGGAGAGGTTGACTAGGCAATTATACTTTTGGAAGTTTGCCATTGCTTTCCAAGAGGAGGCGACTGCAAATATCTGCCGAGACTCGGTCTCAAACCAGCATTCTTCGAGACAGTGCTCCGACACTCTAACCACCGACCCACAGTCGCTTCTATTCTACCTAGTCAAGTAAATAAAAAACATTATACTGGAGTAATTTTCGGAGAAGAACTGATAAGTTAATTTAGTGGATATTGATGAGGCAGTTCAAAAAAAAGAAGATAATTTCTACTATCTTATTATTTTTATTCAAAAACCGACGTTTCAGAGGCTATTCCCTCCTTCTTCAGGGTTTTGAAGTCAGTGAAGGAATGTCGCATTGGATTTCATTCACTGACTTTTTCAAAAACCGTGAAGGAGGGAATAGCTCCGAAACGTCGGTTTTTGAATAAAAATAAAAAGATAGTATAAATTATCTTCTTATTTTTGGACTGCCTCATCAATATCACTTAAAAAACATTATTATTATATTAAAAATAATTATTACAAGGTGTTTAAGATATAAAAAATCTCATATCTATATAGTTTATAAAATGAAATTTTTTATGTTTCATTTTCTAGATTAAAAAAAAGAAGAAAAAAACGATACCTATTTCTTTATTTAGTCAAAATTCATTTGTGATTGCTCATATATAACTTTCATAAATAGAAATAAATTATTTTTAACAAAAAAGAAGATATATAGGTAGATTGTTGGATTCTATACTTCTTGTCTTCTATATTGAAGTTGGAAAAAAGGAGGGATGGGCTGGGCTCTGAGTATTCTGGCATTTACGATCTCATATTGATCTCTGCAGGGTCGAGAGAGGATCCTTGGCTTGCTTGCTCAATGCGCATAAATCCTTTTCAGATTTTTATTTTGGAAAAAAATATATATTAAAAAAAAATAACAATATTATAATATATGATGTCGTTAAAAACGGTACAGAAATTCATTAAAAATAACACTTGGGAAATATCTTTTCTTAGTAGAAGTGTTTCGAAGAAATGACAAAACGCTCGTAAATTGACTAAAAGTTTTAGTAGCTATAGTAAATAGTATAATATATAGCTTTCATATAAATATAATATATAATATAGAGTGTTCACAAATTACCTATACCAATATAACTACAAATGTGAACAATTAATTAGAGAAAAAGTGACAACTTTTTTAACACCCGGTACACTCTCATCTCTGCAAATTTTATTGATTTCCCTTTACAACCAAATTCTGTTATTTTTGTAATGTTAATTTTTTTGACATTACAAAAATAACCATATCGTAACTTTATAATTTTATTGATGAAGAAGGAAGATGAAAATTCTAAGAAGATTTAACAATATTAAAATTAAAATTAGTGATTAGTCACTGAAGTAAACTAGTACTCGAAACATATGTTTGAATAATTAAATTCGTAAAAAATTGAAAAAAATGAGCAATTCTTGTATATATGTTATACCTACCTATATATTTATTTATAAAGAATCGGTTTCTCGAAAACGGCTCTAACGATTAGGGAGTTTTTGGATAGAGAAATTGGATCTGTCAGAGTTTCGTTTTCGGGTAATTTTAATTTGATGAGTTTTTTCTTAATTAAAATAAATATTTAGAGGTGTGTTTGCCGATAAAAATTTTAAATTAAATGTTATTTTTTCAATTTCCTTATGTTTTTATCTATTTTTTTTTTAATTTAAAACTCTAATAGTTCACTAAAAATATAATTATTTATTAAAATAAAAAAATAAAATAAATTATAGGTATTTTCTATTGAAGACAGAGTGGTATAACTTAATGCTGAATTGGCACAAAAGCAGGCCCAGGATAATAGAAACCACAAATTCGGAAAAAAATCATTTATTAGAACGTTATTTTCATTCTTTCAGAAAACCCCAGTGATTCGGAGGATCATCCTTCATTCTTGAGTGTTACAAAATCCTCAACAAAAAAACCTCTGTCTATAGTACGTAATATTATTTTTTTAATCGCAATTAAGCTCAAATTTTTGCCGGAGTGGATCAAAATATTGGCAAAAAATAAATTACATTTTATTTAATTCTGGCTCGACATTTTTACTTTTTACTAAAATAATATTCGTATATCGCTGTTAACCAAAGTAACGCTGTGAGTTATTTGTCCATTATTATCTACCATAATGTTATTACAGAAGAAGATGATGAAGATTCATAGAAGTTTTAACAACATTAGAATTAAAATTGGGGAATAGTCACTGAAGATGAGTAAACTAGTACTCGAAACATGTTTGAATAACTAAATTTGTTTATTTTAGGCATTCTTTATAGCCGTAGTTCTATTAATTTATGTAAGGGTTTAAATTTAGAGACATACAGCTTTTATTTATTTCTTTTTATTTATGAACTTCCGCTAACGTTTTCGGCTATTGGTTGTAGCCATCTTCAGAGCGGAAATTTGTCAATATTTATATTAAAAAAATTTGGATACACCAGTCATCAGATAAAACTAAAATACAAGAAATATATTATACATATGAGATTGAAGTAATTTTTGGATAAGTGAAATTGAATGGATATTGATGAGGTAGTAAATATATATATGATATATACAAAACTATATACAGGGTGTTCGCCAAAAGGCCAAAAGATGTAATACTTTTAAGACTATTATTATCTTTTTCCGTTTTTCAAAAAATGTATATTTCTTATATATAGTTTTATCTGATGTCTGTTAGTATCGAAATTTTTTTATATAAATATTTACAAATTCCGCTCTGGCTACAACCAAGTAGCCGAAGCGTTAGCTGGAGTTCATAAATAAAAAAGAAAGAAAAAAGGTGCACGTCTTGTATTTTAACCCCTTCATAAATTAATTAAATTTGTAAAAGAGTGAGCGAGAAATTGAAAAAAATATACAAGGAGATTGAAAAAAAGTTTAATCTTTTTACGTCATTATGAAGAATATTACTTCTCTTGTGAAGTGTGTTCCTGGGCTTAACTGCAACTTGTGCTTGTCCACTTGGAATGTACCTAGGCTTAGGCCATGGTGTCTCTTGTCCACTGTGCCCTCTGCCTTGACCATGGCTGCTTGAGCTCTCTCCATTTACCCGGTTACTCAAGTGAAGCCGGCGGGCGTACATATTTTTTAGGCAGAAGGCCGTACTTATGATTTACGCATATTCCATTGGCGGAGTTGAATGTTGGCCACGCCTCTTCCGGATGACGTGGGCCAATCCGGCGCCCGGATACAACTTCCTCAACCGTTCCCACTGAATTACGCTCGGCAATTCAATTAATGCCCCGGTGTCTGGCTCCGGTCGGGCTATTGTGTGTGCCTTCGAGAAGTTCATTACAACACGCACACACACACAGATAAATAATCAACTAAATAAATAAATCAACTTCTCTCTCTCTTTAAAATCTCATCTTGGAATTATTATCTTAGGTCGTGTTGTTTATTTTCAACTCTTATCAAACTCTTCTACAGCTGAAAAAAGAAGAGATTGAATATGAAGTCGTTAAGAGAAGAGAAACAGGGTGGCCTAGTAAACTAAACAAAATAACTTTAATGATGGAATTTTTTTTTAGGTCTTTTGGATATGGTTGTTTACCTGATGGATGGTAATATAGGATTTTTAGCATGAAATTTTTTTCAAATTCCATCATTAAAGTATAAATTTCTGGATACACTGGCATATTAGCATG
Source organism: Forficula auricularia (assembly GCA_024734495.1). Classification (NCBI taxonomy): domain Eukaryota; kingdom Metazoa; phylum Arthropoda; class Insecta; order Dermaptera; family Forficulidae; genus Forficula; species Forficula auricularia. The sequence goes on along the minus strand of JALMQS010000153.1, from coordinate 306,745 downwards.
ATGATCGCCATTTAAGTGCTCAAAACTTATTAAACAAAATAAGATAAAAAAACTAAAAAAATCCCTAAGGAAGATGATTTTGTATATTTTAGGCCAGTGCTTCTCAAACTTTTTGATGTCGGGGAACACTAAACTTGTAACATTTTTATGCGTGGAACACTAACAATACAACATAAACTTTAAACCAGGGATGGCAAGCCCGGTAGTACCTACTTGCTGGTTCCTGAAAGATTGTATATTTTTCAATAGTCTTATTAAACAAAAACCATCCGGTCTAATCTACAATCACATACAAAAATTATTTAATATTGTATTGATTTTTCGGTAAAAGCAAAGATCAGCTGCCATCTGAAAAAACAACATGGCAGTCATAAGTAAAACAGAAGCTCAGATGCCCCGTGTCAAAAAACATCTTTAATCTAGCCACGATCTAGAAGCGAATATTCGAAAAGGTATTTGTTTTGTTTTTATCTAATCGAACCGAGGTCATAAATCGAACCTGTTGAAGTTATTTTTTGACAGAGGGCATCTGATCTTCATTTTAGCCATCTTTTACAACAATTTTTACTTGTTTATTTGATTTTTCGCGGAACCAATGAAGTGGGTTTACGAAACACCAGTGTTCTCGGATAGGGTTCCAGGCCCTAAAATACAAAAACCATGGCTCTTCTCTCTTTTTTAAAAGACAAACATACCTTTTTAAAGCCTGACATCACTTTTATAATAATAAAAAAACTCGGCTAAGTTCGTATTAGAGTTGGTTATTAATTATTTTTATTAATGAATCACAGTTTTGTTAAAAAATTAACCACAACAATCAACAATCAATCCTACCTGCCTATCATCATTTGGTATTTATACCTATGATATTGACGAAGTGAAAAATGTTCAGTAGACGTGGATCGACATATCCAAAAGCCGGACAAGCCGGACACCCAAATGTTTGGCCAGACACGACTGTAAAAATCCAAACATGCCCAGCTAAAGGCGGACACCTCGCAACCCAAATTATCAAGTGTCCGGTTTTTAAAGCTTTTGAGTGTATATTTTAAGGTTATTTATACGTAGGTACTTATAAGAGAAGAAGGTAACCTTTAACACGTCTTCTATCACTGAATGTATGTATTTTTTAAAAATACCAGTTTTTTCATGCCAGATTACAATATCTACTTGACCCTTTTAGGTAAAGTAAAAAATAATTAATATTTTCATCTCACGATACGCTATAGAGATTGTTTGGTTCTCGCTATATCCAACAAATACAGAAATTGAGAATAAGTATGAGATTATAACTAATTTGCATCTCTGACTCTGTGTGTGTGCGTGTGTGTTAATTTCTTAATTATTATCTTAATAATTGTCAAGGCTTATAATTATCAAGCAACGCGTAGAAAATTATTTGAAATTTTAATTGAACGATGCTGCAATTTGTTTCTGCAGAGAGAGTCTGTCTAGAGGTAAATTTACCATTTGCTTGGGATATTAATCTAGCTATATTTATTCCTCAAATGATGATATAAAATGCACAAAATACACCGCATCGAATTTGTTTTTTTCTCTTACTAGGATGTGATTCGATCCAAGTGGTGATTCGCACAACACTCACTTATCATAATTAGAAAAAAAATTTCTTATACATAATTACAATTTCCATAAATAGACATAGTAATGGCGGTCCATATTCACACTATAAAATAATTACTCCCTCTGCCGGAAATATGCTATAGGCACATTTTAACATTTTTTTGTCCAAAAATATGGTATACATTTTAATATTTTTTTGTCCGAAAATATGGTATACATTTTAATATTTTTTTGTCCGAAGATATGGTACCTATACATTTGCGAAATAAATCAAATAAAACTAAAATTAAATATAAAAAAATGTTAAATTCATTTTATTATCACAATATAACTAAATACAAATAATTTTAGTCCGAATTTAGTTAATGTGAGATTTAGCCTTGTTGAACCCTTCTTCTGAAAAAATACATATACTTCTCAGCTAATCGACCCTCAAGACCAAGTCTTGCCTTATTTATATGATGAATTTCATAGGAATTTCGATGATCATAAGTCAATTGCTTCGATTAGGCATCTCTTCTTTGAAAATTCGCGTTATTTGAGTTAAAATTTTCAATGTTGAAATTACAGCTGTGACTATTTTATTTTTCTTAAAAAAACTAATTTCTGGTCTTCAAATTCCAACTTGACTCAAAAGCAACGCCTGTCAATTATGTTAGGATATTTAGTTATCAATGTGAACAATACCACTATAATGAGTATTGGCAGTTACTTTCGAAACTCTAGATAATCTAAGATTTTATTTCAAATGTATAGCATATTTTCGGGCAGAGGGAGTACTACTTAATTTAATTGACTTGAAAAACGAGAAAATTTAGATAATAGTTTAAAACGTGAATAATTAATTTATTCGTCAGAGGGCTGGTCCAATTTCTACGATGTCTCCAAGACCGAAGACTCCATCATTAAATCCATTGAACTTTTTCAGATGACATTACTCTTTATCTTACTATACTATTAAGTGAGCGATTCTTGTATATAAAATCTTTTTCTCGAAAACGGCTCGTATAATTTCGATTAAAAATCACGCATTAGGGGGTTTTCATGTCAACAAATCAATCAGTCAGGGTCTCATCTACGAGTAACTTTAATTTGATTGTTTTTTCTTAATTAATGTAATTATTATATTTACATCTAAATGAATGCTAAGTTTGGGTTTTTAAAAAAAGTTTCCATTCTCTTTTGTATTGTACAAAGACAATTAGCAGAATCTCAGAGACCATTTTTAACTGACTTATCATTTCAAAAAATACTACAAATGTGATGGTGTCAAGGAAAAAGGTCTTTATATCTTCACCTACCAGTTTTTCATAAGGAATGGCAAAAATGTGAATTAAATGTGGGTATAATTTTTGATTAAATGTTTGAATTCAGGAATAGAATAATAGGGTAAAAATTGAAGAAATACCCTATATTTGTCTGCTTAAATGTTGTCAAAATTTAAATGGCTACGTTTTTTACGTCTAAAAATATTCAAAAATTCAGAACTGAGCCAATTTTTGAAATTTTTTGGCGGGACAAAAAGTGTTTTGTTCAGTTGTTTCTCTAGAAACAGGAGATGCCATTATCTCGATTTTGACCAGGTGAAGTAAAGGGCTATTTTCCCTGACACCATCACAAATATCTATATCTTTTTCACCCGAAATGTTTGAATAATTAATAAATGTTTTATGATTGTTTTTATCAAAAACTCTATTCAATTATTAGAATAGAAATATATCAAGAATTTATTTCAAAATATATATTTTACCAGATCTCAATTTGGAGACAAAATATTTTGATAGGTTTTTTAATTAAACTATTATTAACAGGTGACTGAAAAAATTAATCATATTGTTGAATCAAAACAAAACCTGTGGTTGAGTAAATAAACAATATTTAAAATAATAAAATTATCTAGCCAAGTTTGGTCGGCCAGGTAGGTACTATATTTAGTACTCCCATAGGACTGCCACCAAAATACAGTGTGGGACATAAAGATCTCCCACATTTTGAAGAGGTATAAAAAATGAAAAAATTTAACTAGAAAAAAACTGAATATATTAAAAAAAACATGAAATAATATCAAACAAAAAAAAGGGGTGGGGGGATCAAAAATTAAAATGCTTTCCTTTTCGTCCAAACTTAACCAAATTTTGTATACATATTCTGTGGACCCCCAAAAGGCTAGAAATCCAAAAACTAACCACCATCAAAAATGAAAATTCTAGCCCTTTCGACCAAACTCAACCAAATTATGTATACATAGTTTGGTCGAAAGAGCTAGAGAATTTTCAATTTTGACCCTCCTCTCATTTTTGGTGGTTAGTTTTTGAATTTCTAGCCATTTGGGGGCCTGCAGATTATATATACTTAATTTGGTTGAATTTGGTCGAAAGGGCTAGAGTTTTCATTTTTAACCCACTCCTTTTTTTGTCTGATATTATTTTATGTTCTTTTCAAAAATATATTCAGGTTTTTCTAGTTAAATCTTTTCATCTTTTATACCTCTTCAAAATGTGGGAGATCTTTATGTCCCATATACTGTATAACTAAACTGCAACTATTTTTCGACTGTCGATTTATTTGAACTTTAATGATATAGTTACAAACCAGTTTCAAAATGATTTTTATCTATAGATTGATAATATGTAAAAAGTTGTTTTTCAATAAACTGTCTTAAAAAACAATAATTGACTATTAGTTAGTTTAATTACAGAAGAATGTTTTCATTTTAATGAGAGAACGTCGTCGAAACTACATATTTCCGACAGACAATGATTATAACTTGAGCTTGATTAAAAAAATCATTCCGGTTGAAAACGTCGCAATGCAACTGGGCGTGTCCCCCGGGGTCTTTTAGACTTAGACAATGGACAATAGTTATCATGACATAATTAGATCTCGGTCTCCATTTGAAGAGTACATTTTTCTAAAGGCGTTACCATTTTACTATCAAAAGACGACGACTGACAGTGAAAGGGTTGTGAAATACACACATCAAACGCTGTTTGTGATATATGGGGAGGTAGGTATGACCTTTTCTTAGAAATTATATATTAATTCAGTGAACATGTATGGGCAACCTCATTGGTTTCTCTTTATGAATCATCAACTCTGCTACTCTCGGCAAAACAAAATCTTTTCACTTAAATATTTTATTAATTGTAACAGAAATAGAACAAAATTAAAAACACAAAATTTTTTAAATGGGCCAGACGTTTCGTCAATTTATTTTGAACAAACATCTGATCCATTTAATAAAAACTCTATGTTTTTAATTTTGTTCAATTCCCTCCTATTCCTGTTACAAATTTACTATGGATGCGAATGATACAACATTTTATTAATTGTTTCTATAATATTATAGTTATTTTATCTAAAAATCTCAAAACGTTTATTAAATATCCAAACGTTTCGAGATCAACTTTTATATACCCATATATAAATGATACAATATTCTTCAAATACTATAAGAAATAAATTGACACGTTCTGATGTGGCCATCCACTTGACTTTACCATTCAATTCTGGTTGAGTTTGGTCCAAGGACCTAGATTTTCATTTTTTGACCCCCGCCCCTATTTTGGGCTTTTTGTTTTTGCATTTTTAGTGTTCTGGGGGCTCACTGATTATGTATACAAAATTTCGTTGAATTTGCTCAAATAACCTAGATTTTTATTTTTGATCCCTCCCCCCTTAATTCTGGCGCCAGAAAAAAAAAAACATTTTTGTTATTATAGATTCATACCCTGTATGGTAAAGTAAAAAGTGTATTAATGTATCATACTTTTTCAATGGGATTTTTAACATACATTCAGACTTTATACTTTAGTAGCAGCATAAAGTTCGAAACTATATACCTAGTATAACCTATATAGTTTCGAACTTTGTGCTACTAAGGTATCGACACTAATCGGTTCCCGTTTTACTTTGGAACGGATTCCTTTAAAGTGGAAAGGTATTTCTGAAGGGTTGAAGGGTCCCCCTGTGGACCGGGGTGAGAATTGGTCCACAGTATCCCCTGCTTGTTGCAAGAGGCGACTTAAAGAGGTTGAGTATTCCTCTTGTTAAAAAAATGTTACGAGATTCTAAGAATATGTAATTGAACTGATATCACGGAAACGAAGCTGTTTACGAAAAAATAACCTGACAATATTGGTTTAATGGTTGTTTTAGAAATTCACAGCTCACAAAAATCCTAATCTATAAAATACACTAAATATAAATGTAAATCCACGAAAATCTAGTATAAAATATCTCAAATTCTGGTTCCATACATGTCTTTTTACTGATTTTATTGATTTTGAATCTTTTGGTAAGATAATCATAAGATGTTGGAGAATTAAATGTAATTCTAAGAGAAAACCAAAACATCTTCTATGATGATGCAAAGTGCCTGTCTGTGTCTGCAAGCCATCCATACAAGGCGAAAGTCATAAAATTTATTCCACTGTAACGAAAGTCTAAGATATAAAACTTTTTACACTTGTTAGATGCAACCAAAGCTCAAACTCCACCGATAGATGACACAGGTCTTTTTTAATGGTAGAAAAAAGAAGAAGAAATACTATATATATATATTTAAAACAAATGAAATTAGTTACCGTACAAGGTTTAATGTCTCTTTCAGTCAAGTGAAGATATATTAATATAATGATGGATTAAAATTTCCATATTGGATTTTATGACAATCTCAAAGAGAAGAATATCTAATGAAAAAAAATGTATTAAAAAAATTAATTAATTATATAAATTGGTCGCTAACAAGGAAAGAATTTTATTATAATTTAAATTCGTATCCAATGTTAGAGATTACATTTTTGTATTTTATTTTTGAGCGGATTTGGAAGAATTCAATGGAGAATTGATGGAAAGGCAACCCAAAGATATCATAAACTACAAATTCAGAATAAAAATTTGTTATTGGAAAGTTATTTGGATTCTCTTAAGCCGGTTGTATGTCACAAAGTAAATGCTTTTTACCATTAACACTGAATGTTCCTGTCATCTGATTGGCCATCCCAGTGACTCCATTTACCATCTACCGTTTGTTAGTGGTAAAAAGCATTTACTTTGCGACATACAACCGGCCCTTAAAGACCTAGATTTCGGAAGTACTTCTCTCCTTCTTCAGGCTTTGAAATAATAAACGAAGGAAGATTTTAAGCATCTCCTTCATGTCTCCTTAAACAGAGCCTGGGGTTAAAATAAATTTTAAGACATTGTTTTATTAAATTAATTACTATTATATATAGTATTTATTTTAAAAACCACTAATAGATTATTAGAAATAATATTAAAAATATTATAATATATTAAAATTTGGAAATTTAATAATTTTGAGGAATATATTCTATTAAAAACGTAGTGGTAGACTTTTAATGGTTGGATACAAAGGCAGTCCAAAAATAAAGAAAACCACAAATTTTGAATAAAATAATTTATCAGAATGTCATTTTTATTCTCTTAAAAACCCTGACGATTCGGAGGATCGTCGTTCCTTCTTCAGGATTTAAAAGAGTTATCCAAGGAATTTCTGTGTATATTTATATATTATTTTTAATTGTAATGAAGCTCAAAACTTTGTGCACGGCGATTACATTGATGAAGGGTGTAGCGGGTCAAAACGCGGGCAAATTAATACATTATATTTTACCATCTGCGAAGCCCGCCTTTGGTGGGCATCTTACTGACAAGGGGTCTACACCTCCTGAATTCCGTAGTGGATTTTAAATTAATAATTTTAATCAATTTGATTTGTCGTGAACTATTAGTGGGTTTTAAAAATTATGTTGTCGTAGTCGCGCAAGCCGATTATAATAGATAGATTTCAATTTTATTTAATTCTGCTTACAAATCAATATCGATCTTTTTAAATGAATTTAAAATTAAACATGATATGATATATCCTAGCGCGGGTTTAAGCCCTAGACGCTGTAATCCGACTTTAATCTAATCCCTATATAATTGAGAAAAAATTAATTAATATATTAGGTATCTTAAAATGGCTAATGGTTATTGCCGAGAAAGCCAAATTTAGAGTATTTTCATAAATTTATAAGGTCGACTTCAAAATTTCAGGAGAAGGATCTTTAAATTTTCAAATTATTATCCGTTATTTCAAATATTTCTATAAAAAACATTTTTTGTTTTGAAAAGTATAATGGTTCTCGAAATGAAATAAAATTGTTGCATAGTTTCAAGTGGCAATTAAAATGAATGATTTTTTAGAAAAGGGCGCTGATAGAAGGTTTGAAGTCCCTGCCTAGTAGAAATATCTTCCAGTTCAAGCATGTCAAAGACAAGTCCAGACAAGTTTTAGTCTAATAAAAATTGTTCTCGCTGAGGAACTATTAAAGTAGGAATAATAGAAAAAAGGAATAAATAAAGATGATTCGAGAATTTCTGGACTAATCCATTTCTAAAAACTCTCAATATATAAGATCGGAAATAACTAAGAATGTTATAGACAAGTCATAGCTTGCTTATAGCAATAGAATTAGGAGAAATTTAACATTTTCTTAAATAGAAACAAGGAGGTTGAAATGTTTTTATTTTGTCGAGAGTAGAAGAGTTGTTGATTCATAAAGAGAATCAAGTAGGTTTTCCCTCTACTTGATGCAAATAAACATACCCAGATATATATCATATATAAATTTTCGAAATTAAGAGATGGAAATTTTTCACTATGCATCCTCATCACATTCCATAGTTTATTGCCCCCCCCCCCCCCCTTTTATGGCACATACATAATTTTCGGCAACTTCCAAGTATAAATATCTTTTCTTTATTCCCAGTTTAGCCCTTTGTCCGCTCCATCTGTTCTATCGGCTCTAAGGCCATCCCATCCCCTGATAATTCTTCTATATTTACACTAAGTCATAAATAACTGTTCATTATTTTATGTTATCTTCGGTCAATGTTCTCCTGACGATGAGTTAAGAGCTCGAAATATATAGAGTAAACTAAAAAATCTTTGTATTTTAATTTTTCTCCTTGTGAAACACCACCAACTCTAACCTAATTTAATTTTAACAATGTTTTACTATAAACCAACACCGGTTTCCCTAAATCTACTTGTTTCACTTTATGAATCAACAACTCTGCCACTCTAGACAAAATAAAAATATTTCAATTAAGATTTTCTTATAGGACAGGCTGATTCATTGTGTAAGATGGTCGATTTCTATCCCAGGGACTGTGAAGTTGAAGTCACAAGAATTAATTTCTGACTCCTACCCTCACTCACACAAAACAGTATCCGTTTGGGGCGAAGGTCCTAAAATATAAAAATCTTAAATATTAAAAATCTAATGTTAAATTTGAAAAATAACGAAAATGATGATGTATTCGATGAAATTTGCAAAAAAAAAAAAAAAAACGAAGATTAAAATAAAATTACAAAAAATGAAGGGTACTTTTTTGGAGAGTCACCAACCGCCACTCATGTATAATATATCGGTTTTAAATAAAACAAACAATTCCACCAGTACTTTATATAAAATCAGTTTTGTTTATCTATTTATTTTTAATCTAAGTTATTCAAAAAACTGAGAATTTTCTCTTGAGTATAGCTAGTAAGTATGAATTTCGTTGTTTACCATCATGTCTAGCGGCTTTCGCGTTGTTTTTGCCGAGAATGCATTTCCGCTTGGCGGTGAGTAGTCTAACCCATCTACACGTGTCTGCGTGTTGTCCGTGTGTATATGTGTGCAGAAATGCCATGTCTTGGCATCTCTGACCCCCCCCCCTCCTCTCTTTCTGTATTTTGTATCCAGCAATCGTCCATCACGCACTTAAGTCCATGACCATGTTTCGCATTAAAACTCCACGTACTTTTTCCTAACGCAAAAGAAATGTACGAACATTGGTTTATTCGTATTTTACCTTTCCTTTTTAACTATAAAACTATTTGCCTTATGAAGAAAAACATCAGAAATATTGTTACAAGTCTTTTAATGGAAAGTCTTATAGAATATTTAAATAATTTAAAAAAAAATATTTAAAATATAGGGTATATATTTGGATGCCTTATCTCAGTGTTTTTCAACCTTTTTTGGGCCATACACCACCTAAGCTTTTCAAAAATTATTATGCTCCTTATCTATAACATATTTTATAAAAAACAAATTTTTTGATTTTAAGAAAAAACTAAAACTAACTTTAATTGAATGTAATGGAAGGCAGCCCAGAGGTAGTGAGGAAAGAAAAAATTAACACATATTAAATAAGGTGTAATTTATTGAAATCCTTCCTCCTTTCCTTTCAAACCGACGTTTCGGAGGATTTTTCCTCCTTCTTCAGGGTTTCAAAGGGTCAATGAATGAAACAAATAAAATGTTTCTTTCTTCTCTCCACAGTAGTGTTCAAAAACTTTCTTCATTTTTAACAAAGGCATAGAAAAACAATTTTTTCTCTCCTTTTCTAATTAATTAATAATATTAAAAAACGGAGAGAAAAAAATTGTTTTTCTATGCCTTTGTTAAAAATGAAGAAAGTTTTTGAACACTACTGTGGAGAGAAGAAAGAAACATTTTATTTGTTTCATTCATTGACCCTTTGAAACCCTGAAGAAGGAGAGAAAAATCCTCCGAAACGTCGGTTTAAAAGGAAAGGAAGAAGGATTTCAATAAATTACACCTTATTTAATACGTGTTAATTTTTTCTTTCCTCACTACCTCTGGACTGCCTTCCATTACATTCAATTAAAGTTTCTACCAGTCCGTCTCTCTCCATAGAAAATTTCGTTGCAAAAAAAAAACTAAAACGAACGTTTAAAAGTTAATTTGTCTAAAACAGTGTTTCTCAACCTGGGTTCCGCGAAACCCCAGTGTTCCAGAAAGGGAGGTTTGGAGTTCCCCGCGCTTAGAGGTCAATAAAAGAAAAAATAGAAAAACAAAAATACCAGTTATAGTAGTATCACCCCTCATAAAATTTGTCATTTAAAGAAAAACATACTAAATTTAGAGTCTAAGTATTACCTACCTTATCACATACTACTAAAGGCCATTTGTGCCTACCTCTGTACCTATGTACGTATTCTGCATATTACTTGCATATTTCAGCATTTTTAACTGGATATTTTATAGCATATTTTGGCACTATTAACTGCATAAAAATCCGGTCTCTAATTATAACCTACTTATTTCGCTTACCAGTCCGTCTTTCTAAGAAAATAAATAAAATTAAATTCATTTTTAAATTTTTGCTTTTTGCTGGACTCGAACCCGTGATTTTGTGTTTGTAGAATAGATCACTTTAACCGCACAGTCACCGACTCGCATTTAAAACGATTGATTTCATATCCTCCCGAAATTGTGCTCTTTCTTCCTGGAAGACTCGAAATATATATTCTTCTGTCTTCCTCACCTAGAGAAGAAGAAGAGATCGTTGAAAATCCCCCCCCCCCCCACCCCAGCCCCCCACTTTCTGTTCGCATCGTTCCAATTAGGTAATTAATTCGTGATGGGGAATTAATTAATGATGCTGAGATAAACCGAGGCTAATGGTGGCCTTTGGGCACGGCTCCACTCCATCTTGGCGTGAGCTTCGCATCCTCCTCTCTCCCAGTCTTCTTCTATTCGAGATATTGATTCCAAATCAATTTCTAAATTAACTCTTATTCACTCCACTATCTATATAGAGTGTTAATTTGAAAGACAATCTTCAATTCGGATCATTAATATTCTAAAATTAATTTATAAATGAATAATTATTTTTTAATTTAGTACTTAATAAAAAAAATTAAATGTACTACAAGCAAATATTGTACTTCTTTATATGTAATAGATACACATTTGTTTTGAAATAATTTATTTAATTGAAAAGATTTTGTTTTGCCTAAAGTAGCAGAGTTTATTATTCGTAGAGAGAAACCAATGAGGTTGTCCTCTGCTTGATTCAATTTAAAATATACATATATACCAAATTTAAAAAATTTTATATATGATTTATTTGTTTGGAATTATTGGATAAAAATACTTGGTAGGTTTCACATTAAGATATAAAAATAAAACGAATTTATTTTTGGAGAGTCTTTAATTAAGTGGATATCGATGAGGCAGCCCAAAAAAAGAAGAAGATAATTTACACTATCTTTTTATTCATAAAACCGACGTTTCGGAGGCTATTCCCTCCTTCTTCAGGTTTTTGAAAAGTCAGTGAAGGAAACTTTTCAAAACCCTGAAGAAGGAGGGAATATCTTTATTTTTGGACTGCCTCATCGATATCCACTTAATTCACTTATCAGTCCGTCTCCAAAAATTACTCCAATCTTAGAGTCTTTAATCTCGATATAAATATTTCGGGTGGCTAACCCATCTTCAGGAGCAACAGAAAGTAACTCAGTGTTCCTGAAGATGGGTTGGTCACCCGAAATATATATATATCGAGATTAAAGACTCTCCAAAAATAAATTCGTTTCATTTTCACATCCCAATGTGAAACCTACCAAGTATTTTTTATCCAATAATTTAAAAAAATGTTTCACCAAGTACCAACACCAAATTCCTTAAAAACCTATTATTTGTTTGGGACTATACATATATTCGAAGATGGACCCTTCATAACCAGTCTTTTTAATTAGAAATATTTTATCTTTTATTTATCATGGGGTCAATTATCCGATTGGATATAGAAAATCCATTTTCTTGTTATAGCAAGGTAGCCAAATAACAAAGATGTAGAGCAATTTATGAAAACAAAAATCAGTTTTATAAACTAGAAAAATTACTATTTTGAAAGGGATAAATAAATATGGATTGAGATTCTTTAAAGAAATAATAAATAAATAGAAATATTTTACTATATATGAATAGATACACATCTCTTATAAAAAACAATCACTGTTCTAATAAACATTTAATGATTGTTTTTTAAATATCTGTATTAATTTATAATTAAATATAGTATACCTATATATTTTTATTATTAATATATTTTTTTCTTTTTCAGGTACGTGTTTTTGTTATTCTTGACTTATTTTCTACTAGATAGAATTTCAGAAATTAAAGGTAAGAAAAAAATTTATTCATAATTCAATATATAATATCCATAAGTACGAATTAATTTATATAAAGGTTACTATATTTGTATAATCTTTTCAATTTTGAAAAAAAAAAATTAAACGAAAAAACCTATGGTAATAAAACTGGGTTAATTTATATTTTAAGTCTTGAGAATATTGTACATTTCATGAAAAATATTATTTTTTTAATACTTATTTCATTTTTGTTATTCATTGGGAGCGCCTGTAGGGTATGGTTTGTGCTACTTTTTGCGAGCAAATTAGTTGCGTACCCTTTAGGGGTTAAAGATAACCATTATTCATTTTTATAATTTAATTAAATTTTAAAATAATTTTACTATGGTTTGAATATTATAAAGTAGCCAGCTTCTATTTATACTGACAATACTATATATTCTTGGAAGGTCACAACTCCTTAAAACGTAAGAATTTCACAATTACAATAGTTCCTTGCAGGAATGATTCCTCAAAGAAATCGTCCACCTGACACTAAATATAAATGTTAATTGTTCCAATTTTAATAGAAAATATCTTTTGAAACATCATTTAATAAAAGAGAGTTGTGGAAAGTAAAAAATTTTCGAAAAATAAAAACATCTTATTTCTTTAATAGTTTATATTGAAAAAAATATTATTGATTGTTTTTTAAATAAATAAATACAAATCTTTTATAAAAAACAATCTTCAAACATTTAGATATTAGAATTCCAAACGTTACGGGAGAATTTCTCTCTTTATCAATGGAAATTTTAAAAATTTGAAAAAAAAACAGTTGACTTTTATTCCTTTTAAAAGCAATATTTTTTCAAATTTTTATTTTATTTTATTATATTATTAGTTTTTCTTATTGGTATAAATTTTATATATACCTATATAAATCTTTTGAAATAGAACTTAAGTTTCAAATGTCATTATGTGCCTGCTGAAAAAAGAAACCCTAATGATACATAGTTTATATCTAGCCCTACCACTCACTTCTAAGATTCTCAGTGGAGGCAGCGGAATAGGGCATACTCCTGTACCAATAATTTAATTAGTTTTCAAAAAAGAAAAAAACTTGCTTTATGAAATTAATTATATTTTGAAAGATAGACAAAAATACAGATTGTCTTCGTGATGAAATTACCTTGAATAAAAATAAAAAATGTGTAAATTTTTGAAAAATAAAAACACTTTGGTCGGTCTTAATGAATAACTATAGGGGACTTATGTCTTATGGATAATAATATATTTAGAAGAGTGGGCTTAAAAAGAAAATATAGTTATAATTGAATATGGAATATTTTAGGAATTCGAGGCGCTAATGACCTTAGTAGTTGATGCTAATTTAATCCCTCCCCCAATGCAGAAATTTCAATGACGTACTCTGGGTCTTAACCCCTCCCCCCTCTAGGCACCCTGAATAAGTGCCTAAAAAAGTATTTGATTAAAAATCAAATAAACAATAACAAAAACTGCTATGATTTTATAAAATCATTTGTCCATTTATTTAAAGTGAGAACTCATAGTAATACATCATCTAAAAAAATGTTATAATGTTATCTGAAACCTTAATGATTATGTTTTGTTTTTTTCTAAATTTTTATTTGATTGACCTGATGTCTATTAAAGTACTTCACTGCAGAGGAAGAAGAAGAGAATGGATGGATGATGAGATGAAGAGGAGGAGGACCTCCGTCGGCATCAGGTAGATTGTGGTCGGAGCTGAGCGCCAAGCAAGGTACCCGGGGTCAAATGTTGCATTATATAATGGCCAAAAGTCAACAACACCTAGCCAGAGGGGGGAAGTGACATCAGAGAGGGAACCAGACGGACCTGTGTGGGTTTCGAACTCAGGCCATGGATCATCATCCGGCTATTTAACAGCCAAATCCCCTCACACACAACAAATTCCTCAATAAATCCCAAATAGATTTGAATATTATTTGTTATTATAACACTTATTGGGGCGAAAGATATTTATGACGTTACCATGTATGGATCGAGGAATCCTCTTCGGTCTTCTGTTTCGAAATAAAAAGCTTTTGTGGTTGACTTATCGTTTCGAAATTCTTTTGATAGAGGGCTTGCTTGCTTGCTTGACACATGAAAAGAAATGATGAAAATGAATGTCCATTCTGAAGTTACTCTCTCTCATCGTACATCTTTTTCCCGGGAGGTCAGTGTCTTACCTGAAACAAAAAAATACAACAACATTGTAAATACTCGTACTTTACTCTTTTTAGCATTTCTCACACACGTAAAACGAGATTCTATTAGTTATGAATTGTAATAGATATCCTTCTTGTTGAGTATATTAATGAAAAGGTTATCAAGGACGAGACGATCAGTAAAAACACTCAGATATAATGCATAGCATTGGGTTTATTTTCATTCAACCTTCATCATTACAAATAGAATATTAAAAAAAATAATAATAATAATAATCTAAAAACATATACATCAGTGAAATACCTAATATAGTTTCCGAAACATATATCTACAAATCTACAAATATTAGATCTTTCACTGGTGTAAAGATGTTATTATTCTTTTATTTTTTATTATTATTCATTTTCGAGGTGTACTGAACTAATGAATATATATTAGGGTGGTTCTTACTATATATGCCAAAAAAATTTGCCAAAAATTTTAAGTTTATCGGATAACGGAAGCAGGTCCCGTTTTTTTTTAATGAAAAATTCAAATTACTTACCAGGAAAAATGTATTACATTTTTTAGAGGGTATTTGCTAATTTTATTCGTAAAAAAATTTTAAATTTATCGAAAAACGAGAAATTTTTTTTCTTTGAGAATCAAAAAATTCAAATTTTTAAAAATTCTTATTAATTATTAATTATTAAAGTTGTTATAGGGAAATAAGGACTATATTTTTTATGCAGATAATTTATATTTTATTGCCAACGTTTCGTCAACTTTATTGACTTCATCAGGGCTCTAAAAAAAGATTGATTAGTGAAATGATCCATATTTCCTTGAGTGTAACAGTGAATGTTAGAATTGGACTCACAGGGACTTTGTGCTACCTATGGTTTGTTGCTAAAACCATTTTTAATATTCACTTTTTATTTTTTTCGAATTCTATTTATTTTTACAAAAAATTCTAGCTCAAGAAAAAGTTCAGGCTATATTTTTATAGAAGTATAACTATATAAAATTTGAAAATGGTAAACATCAAACTAATGTTGAAGGAGACAATAAAGAGTGTGTCTTCTGCTGGAATTATAAATTTTATTTATTTATAACGAGACTATAGTTTCGAGGGCTTTGCCCTCTTCATCAGTCTATTACAATGTATTCACAGGAATTAATTTATGAATGAAAGTTTTACATTTTTCATGTGGTAAGGTGTATGTAATGTAAAACTTTCATTCATAAATTAATTCCTGTGAATACATTGTAATAGACTGATGAAGAGAACAAAGCCCCTCGAAACTATAGTCTCGTATAAATAAATAAAATTTATAATTCAACAGAAGACACACTATTTTATGTCTCCTTCAATATAAAAAATTCTGCTACTCTCGGCAAAAACTTTCAATTTAATCAAACTAATGATTAATGATTATTACTTTATATGAATCAATTCTTGATAAAATTCCAATTTTATAAGATATATTTTTAAATATTATTTAAAAATAGTATATATATATTTAATAACTATAGATATCAAATAGCAAAATGAAAGATATACAAAAGAATCAATGTGTAATTTCAAAAATCATAGAGATATTAAGGGGAACCCATTAATGAAAATAAAAGGGCGACCTTTAACGCCGAAAGGATACGCAACTTATTAAGCTCTCAAAAAGCAGCGCAAACCCTACCCTACAGGCGTTCCCATTGACTAACAAAAATTAAATAGATTTTTATTAGCATCTTATTTAAAAACATGTAAACTGTTCAAAACCATTGAAATTTAAAATACGCTCAGCTAATTGTTAACAAAAATAAAATGAAAAAAAATTTTCTTTGAAATTTAATTGGGGCTACCTTAAATACAATTGGAATTTTATTAAAGAATTGACTTTTTATTTAAATTAATAATCATTAGGTTACCTTAACTTTTACTTCATTTTTTAAATTTTTTATATCTATCACTTGTCTAAACAATATAGCCGCAAATTCTTTTTTTTTTTTTGTAAAAAATACATAGAATTTGAAATAAAAATAAAAATTGAATATAAAATGGCCCTCATATTGAAAATTCGTTTTTTCTAAAGCCGAACTTAGAACAATCAATCAACTGGTGTGGGCACCACATGCATTTTACATTAGTTTCTCTCCCATTTGAAATCATCATATCGATTTTCTTTTTTCAAATTACTTCAATTTAGATTTCCCGCAAGCCGTTTTGAGAAAACCAAAAAAAGTCAAAAAACACTCAGACTAAACAGGTTCTAAAATTTCAACCAAAATCTTGAGGTACTAGCCTCAAGATCTCTTAAGTTTTAAATACCAAAGCTCTGCCGCTTACCCTATACGAGATATGGATGATTAAAATATTTATATCGCGACACTCCTAATTTACACCACTCTTTCTTTATTCCAATAAAATTAAAATTTATACACGATTATTAGCTTAGGGCAGAGGTTCCTAAACCGTGCGCCGCGGCCTTTTCCCATGTGCTTCGCGAAGCTTCATAATCAGGGCCAATCAGAAGGGGATGGGGGGACAAGGGGGCCAAATACCCAGGGGCTCGGCCGGGAGGTTGATATTTTTTTATTTCACTACACTAAACTATGTGGTTTTCTGGAGGTCAATAGAAAAAACCAAGAAAAAATAGACTATTGACCTATTTACAAATAAAAATATTTTTAGCTTTTAATGAAAAACTACTGGTAACATTTTATTCACACCAGATAGCAAAATAAGTTTCGTCCTGATATGAACATTTTTAAATTTCCATTACATTACTGTGGTTTATTTTAAAGTTATCCAATATAAACATACAAACATGTGTCATTCATTTCAACACAATAGACCATTATACATTACAAGGGACCCATATTCATGGTTTTTGTCTTAGATATAGAGTATTTCACGTAATTAGAACATTGGCCAAAAAAATAAATTAAGTTGATACAATTTTGATGGCTGTTTATGTATATAATTAAGTAATGGAGAGGGATTCAGCCAATGGGTAGCCTCTGCTGAATAAAAAACTCCCAATTATTGAAAACGTTTCGGATTTAATTAAATAATGCCATCATCAGTTCCTAAGAGCTGAAAAAGCGATAGAGCACAAATGTAAAATTACAATAAAATTTTTTACAAAAAAATCCAAACTTGTTAATTACAAAATTATATCTTACAGTATTAGCGGCACAGTTAATTTGATAAATAAATTGTCCGCAGGCAGAGTTGTAGTGAATTTTATCATAATATATAAAATTATATGAATTACAAAATGGTACATAAATCTTGGTGTGCTCTCACTCGATATGCGCAACGTCTCAAGTACAAATATAGAAAATTTCAATTTCATTCAATTAATAAAAATAATAATTATGAGGACATTGATCTAATTAGGATCACTGATCCCTCACAAACATCTGTCGTGTGAGAGCACACCAAGATTTATGTACCATTTTGTAATTCATATGTATATATATGTGTATATATTATGATAAAATCCACAACAACTCTGCCTGCGGACAATTTATTTATAAAATTAATTGTGTCGCTAATACTGTAAGATATAATTTTGTAATTAACAAGTTTGGATTTTTTGTAAAAATTTTTATTGTAATTTTACATGTGTGCTCTATCGCTTTTTTCAGCTCTTAGGAGCTGATGATGGCATTATTTAATTAAAGCCGAAACGTTTTCATTGAAAAGTTTTTTGTTTTGCCGAGAGTAAGCAGAGTTGTTGATTCACAAGGAGCACAATTTGCATCAAGCAGAGGACAACCCTTTTGTTTCTCCTTGCGAAACTTTTTCCATAATTGGGAGTTTTTTATTCAGCAGAGGCTACCCATTGGCTGAATCCCTCTCCATATACTTAATTATAAAAAATAAATTAAATCTGTCTGCAAATAAAAATAGCCCCTTTTACTTGAATTTAAAATTTAAAATAATAATAATATATTTCTTTTAGCTAAAGCAAGCCACGGTCCACCAGGTACGTACTCTCCATAAATTATTATATATGGGTAGGAGTCTCCGTATGTGTGTACCGCTCTTCTATAGCCGTATGTTTCAATTCATTAGAGGAAATTGTGTATTCGGATTTCAATAAGAAGAGGTCATTTGGAATTCCAGAGAGAGAGATAGTTAGGTAGATGGATGGATGGGTGTATGGTCCAGCTGTTGGTGAGTTTGGGAGTGGAGAGAGCCACCAGAACGAGGCTTGACGAATCGAATCATTATTTTTAAACTTGAGCTCCCGTGGAACTCAATCCGTAGGAGGCTGCCTAGCTGGCTGGCTGGCTGGCTCATCAAAATCAGCCATAATGGAATCCAACTGCACTCTCTTACGATATGTTAACGCTTTATGAGTCAGATTTCGTATGGGTTATCTCAAAAAGGGAACACTAACAAATATGTTCTATATTTTGATGTTTTCAAAAATATTCTTGGTTGGTTTTTGTATAAAATGAATACAGTTCTTTATAAAATAAATTGACACGTTCTGATGTGGCCATTCACTTGACTTTACCATACACTTCTGGTTGAGTTTGGTACAAGGGCCTTTTCATTTTTTGCCCACATCCTCCATTTTGGGCTGTTAGTATTTGCATTTTTAGACTTCTAGGGACCTGATTATGTATACAAAATTTGGTTGAGTTTACTCAAATGGCCTAGATTTTTTTGACCCCCTCCCCTCCCCAAAATTTGGAGCCAGAAAAAAAATATTTTCATTGTTATAGGTTCATTTTATAGTATATTTCATTTTTCTTGTTTTTCAAGTTTGAAAATATTATAATTTTAATTTTTAACCCTCCCTACCTCCCTTAATTTTTGAGTCAATGTGCACCTAAATATAATCAGCTCTAATATCTCAATGCACCAAAACTACGTGTGAAATTTGGTTATGATATTCACACTAGTTTTTGAGATAGCTCGTCCACAAAAATTTGTCGACGCACAGATTAGCTAACAGACATTTTGACAAAACAGTTATTATCTCAAAAAATATAATTTTTTTGATGTTTACTTATTAGAGATTTTTTGTAGCCAAAATGCCATGGTTTCGCCCAATTTTTTTAATCAAAATTGTTACAGCCGTTTTTGAGATATTTTGAAAAAAAAACACTTTTTGATGCACAATTACAATACTTGAACATACCCTGTAAATTCTTTCTTTATCAATTAAAACTATTATTTGACATTAATAAGTTATCTAAATTTTTAATTTTTTAAAATTACAACTTTTTATTCCTAGAAAATATTTTTTATTATCCTGTTTATATGCTTATTTTTATTATTATTTTTTATTTATTAGTTTTTTGTTAAGAATTTTGGGATTTTAAAAATCATACTACACTCCGGCACACTATTACACTATTTAAACGGAACCCTAATAACGGTTTGCTGGCATCTCAGTTCCAATAAAATAAAAAAGATAACAATATTGCACAATTCGAACATGTTTATCCGGTATATTTAAATATCAGTGGCGTCGGTTGGTGACTTTTCAACCGGGGGATGCTGTCCCAAAAGTACTCTTCATTTTGTGAAATCTTATTTTAATCTTCGCTATTTGTTGCAAATCTCATCGAATACGGCAAAATTTTCGTTATTTTTCAAATTTAACATTAGATTTTTAAAAAATATATTTTGGAACCTTCGCCTCAAACGGATACTGCTCTGCGTGAGTGAGGGTAGGAGTCAGAAATTAATTAATTCTTGTGACTTAAACTCAACAGTCCCTGAGATGGATATTCCAGAATGAATCAGCCTGTCTTATAAGATAATCTTAAATTTCTCCTAATAATTCTATTGCTATAAGCAACTTGTTTATATAGAACTCTTAGTTATTTCCGATCTTATATTATATTGAGAATTTTTAGAAATGGATTAGTCCAAAAATTCTCCAACCATCTTTATTTATTCGTTTTTTGTATTGTTACTATTTTAATAGTTTCTCAGTCAGAACAATATTTATTCGACTAAAACTTGTCTGAACTTGTATTTGACCTGTTTGAACTGGAAGATATAGGTCCTAAGCAGGGACTTCGAACCTTCTATCAGCGCCCTTTTCGGAAAAATCATTCATTTTAATATCTCCTTGAACTATGCAACAATTTATTTTATTTCGAAACCATATATTCAAAACAAAAAATATTTTTTATAGAAATATTTGAAATAACTTATAATAATTTAAAAATTCAAAGATCCTCCTGAAATTTGGAAGTCGATATTTATGAAAATACTTGAATGTTTGAAATTTTAGGAATGCACCGATCATACATCCATGGACCGCACGCCACTGGTATATATATCATTACTAATAGAATAGAAAAAAAGCAAAAAGAAACGATTTCTAACTAACTTTAAAAATATTAAGCTAAAAAATAATATAATAATAAAAAAAAGATACTTTGAAATAATTATACCCTTGTGTATACAATTATCTTCCAAATGCTCAAACTTTAAATGTATAAGATTTTTATCAAATTGTTAATATTCCGATAATAAAAATAAAAATAATATAAAAAAACGAAATAAAATTAATGGAAAACATGCGAATGTGAATTTCCTAATGGGAAGTTCTTTTAGGTTAATTACTCAAATTACAATATATATATATATAATAATTTCCTCTGGAAAATTGTCATTTCATCTTTAGTTATAAAATTATATATATTTGGAGATAAAATAAATATTAATTAAGTTAATTGACAATAAAGTAAGTCTTATCTACAATTTAAAGAGGAGAGAGAGAGAACACTCTAATATTAATAACCTGAGGCAAGGAATTGGGGAAAGGGAGTAAAAAATACTCCTAATAAAAAATAAATAAATAAATAAAAATATATATTTTTTTATTATTATAAATTGATATGGATGTTTTTTCAGACCACACAAAGTCTAATTAAAAATTGGGAGGACAATGTGAACTTTTCATAAAGAGAAATCGATGAGGTTGTTCTTCTGCTTGATAGTTCAAATATATATCATATCGTCTGTTCAGAGACCTGCTAACTAACTACTACGACAAAACGAATTTATCTAATCGGGTATTTGAATCCATGGGAAATAACAGATCAGATACTTCTAAATAAAAGGACTGATGAAGAAGGTCAAATCTTCGAAACTATAGTCTTTAAAATAAATTATATATATACAAATTTATAGTTGGTATATACATATGCTTTTACATGTATGTTGAAAATATGTTATTTCTTGTTTTTCTAGTTATAAGTAAACACAAATCTTTTATAGATAAACTGCAACGGATCGTTGTTAAACTTTATGCAAAGTCATTTTAAATATCACTATGTTTATTTCTTTATTATTAATCATATATCATTGGCTATTTGCAGTCCATGTTGACTTAAATTTAAAAATAGCCATCGATTCTCATCTAATTCTTGAGGAATAACAATTCTACGTTGGATTTTGACGTTTCGATTATTATTGTTAACCATTGCTAAAGATATGGAGAAATCGGCTTAAAATAAAAAAGACTAAGTTCTTGTTTTGGTAAACAACTCAACCCACCCAGAGTTGTTAAAAAAGATGCTTGACTTTTTTAAACTAAATGGCATGGCTATGTGTTTAAATTTAGTATCTAGAACTAGGTCGCGAAATTTTACAATTGATCTCTGAGTGAAATTTTTATCGTATTTATATAATTATGTCAAAGAGGTTTACAGGGTGGTCCTTATTTTGAGTATTTTGAAATTTTTACGCTGACAGTGGCTCATATGGTTCGAAATAAATAAAAAGAAAATATCTGCCAAGTTTCAAATCTCTAAACAGTGATCCGAGTTTCCCATCTAAATAACATGGGGTTTTTGGCATTGAACGATCAATTTTTTATTCTGGCCAAAGTAATGATTTAAAAGTTTGAAACTCTGTAGAAAAATAATAGTAGCTATCCTTCTGAATTTTTACAGATTTTTAGCTATTATAATTTTGGAGTCTTACTAACACAAAAATATATCAGTATTTTATCTATCTGTAACTCCAAAATTATAATAACTAAAAATCTGTAAAAAATCTTCAAGGATAGCTACTACTATAAGGATAAAGTCTACAGAGTTTCAAATTTTTTGAACCATTACTTTGGCCGGAATAAAAAATTTATCGTTCAATGCCAAAAACCCCATTTAGATGGGGAACTTGCATCGCTGTGGGACAGAGGTTAAAATTGAGATAGAGACTTGAAACTTGGAGGATAAATTATAAAACCACCATTTAAAATTAAAAAACTGCTGAAAAATAAATCTTTTATTTAACACCGATATTTTTTATATTTATTCCGAACCATATGAGCCTCTGTTAGCGTAAAAATATCCAAAATAAGGACCACCCTAGTTTACACCTCACAGGATAGCCAATTGGCACTTGGGTTCGATTCAAGAGGGAATAAAAACAACCCTTTTCTGACATGTGATTCAAAATAATCCATTTCATCTTATATCTAATAGATGGCACCGAACCACGCCCTAAAATCGTGTACACCTAATTCCACTTCCAAGTAGAAGACAATAGAATACAATAGATTATCTAATGAATTCCAAAGACAGTGTACACCTAATTCCAATCGCGGTTCACCCCTCGGATGGGACAGTTTTGTGATTTTCTTAGAAACTAAACATGTTATTTATTCTATATGTATATTTTGGACAATCTCTGTATCCTAGGGTGGAGTCTGATTAAAGAACGAATCTCTTTCTTTGTTAAAACACAGATGTAGGGATTGGGTTTGGGTTTTATTTCTATATTTTTACAATCCCGGACATGGCGTGTTCTGTTAGCCGAACAACGAACAGCCATTATCTTGCCACAGACGGAATTGCCAAAAATATTCCTCTACCAATGTGAGAAGTGCTCTACAAGACAGAACATCTCCTAGTCCCCCTCCGTCCAAATTCGAGGGGGTCAGTGGATTGTTCGCTTGTTCAAATAAAACTGTTCATATCTCCATTTTATAAAGAAATCCTTTTAATCTGTCGTATGAAATTAACTCGTTTATTATATCGAGTTGAAAGTCGAGAGACCCCCACATTCATGTCTTCAAGATCAACAAACACAATAAAAATGTTTACCTATGAATGAAATTCAAAAATAAATAAATAAATTCGTACTCTTTATTTATTTATAATTCTTGGTTGTTTTGCATTACAAATTATACATTTTTTTTTCATTTTAATGGTTGTGATTTGATACGAGAGGCGGAAATGTAAATAATAAATGTCAGTATTTATTTGACAAAGTTTCGATAAATTAATATATAATCTTCAAAACGAACAAACAAAATTACATGTAAAGAGTGCTTGTGGTATCTTAAGTTATTTTTATTTTTACATAAAAATTACATTACGATATGTAATTTTACGCCTACTTTTAACTTTTCACCCTTTAAATTCTCTTAAATTATTTTTTGTTATATACTATATACGAGGGGTGAACCGCGACCTAATATGCTGTACACCTACTTCCACTTGTACTTCCAAATATTTCCAAGTACTTCCAAATATTTCCAAGTACTTCCAAATATTTCCAAGTACTTCCAAATATTTCCAAGTACTTCCAAATATTTCCAAGTACTTCCAAATATTTCCAAGTACTTCCAAATATTTCCAAGCACTTTCAAATATTCCCAAGTACTTTCAAATATTTCCAAGTACACCTCTTTGGAACTATTTTGGAAGTTCTTGGAAATATTTGAAAGTGCTTTGAAATATTTTGAAGTTCTTCCAAATATTTCTAAATACTTCCAAATATTTCCAAGTGCTTCCAAATATTTCCAAGTGCTTCCAAATATTTTCAAGTACTTCCAAATATTTCCAAGTACTTCCAAAGAGGTGTACACCTACTTCCAATAGCGGATCACCCCTCGACTATATATAATAGTAAATACATTAAACACATTTTATTGATTGTTTTGTGTATGAAACAAATCTTAAAAAAAAACAATTTGAAAACTTTTATTTGAAATTCGTTTTGGGAGAAATTTTCAAAATTTTCACAAATTTGGAAGGAATATAGATAAAACAATAATAAAAAAAAAATTGTTAATAGAGAATAATGCTACATATTGTCTTGGAGATTAAATTGCCCTGAATAAAAATAAAAAATATTATAATAATATTTACAAAACATAAACAAAGAATATTTTTATTCAAGGTAATTTCGTTCCAAAGCAATAATTAGTAATGCATATTTTAAAAAATATTTATTTGTTTATAGTTAATTTATATTCCTTTGTTTAAGCAACTATTTTTTTTTAATTTCTTGAAATTTCCATTGAAAAAAAGAGAAAATTTCTCCCGAAACTTTTGGATTTCAAATAAACGTTTTCAGACTCTTTTTTTATAAAATATTTTTATTTATTTATAGTAAATAGACTAAAATTTTTTTTATTTAGCGATATATTTTTCCCTATTAATTTTAAAACAAAAATCTATATTAAAAATATGTACATGGATTAACCTCTCCAAATTTTAGTGTACATATTTATACTTGGATTATAGATACCTAGTGAAAATAATATAAACAGTAAAAAATAAATAATTAAACATGCTGCAAAATGATATTGGTCCGCAATCAGGGAAATATTCTAATCAAGATAAGTAATGTTTTCTGGTATCTAGAAGATGAATTTAGTTAGAACACAATGTTGCCTAATATATAGCCGAAAATCTGTAGTGAGATCAATAAATTCTAGTGCCTGTTTAGTATACATATATATTTTCTCCGTAAATAATCCCCTGTGGACTGGGGTTAGAATTGGTCCCTCTGCTTGTCGTAAGAGGCGACTAAAAGTGGTTGAGCGACTGTTGGCTCGTAAAAAAAAAAAACTCTTGTTACTAAATCCAAAGGAAATAGCCGTTTTTATTTTATCATGGACACTTTATTTCAACCAAATTACGAAAAATTAACTTTAAAATCAACCTCTGAAATTCTATTTTTCATAAACCGAGATGCAAATACGAACAGGTGTTTTTTTTCTAATTTCTTTTATTCTGATTAAGATTAAATAAATACTTTTGGAAAACAAGTGAAAAACATTTCGTGGAAATTGATAATCGGCTAGGGAAGCGCTGACCAAGCAGCGCTTGAAGTCAGTCTTTATCGTTAAGCGAGTGCGAGTGCTAGAGTTACCAGCCTTTTCCTTTCTCATGGTAATAATCAATTTCATTTACTTTCTCTATTACTAATATTCATTATAAACTATTCCCTATGTTACTTATTATTTATTCATCTCTAATTTTAATAAATAAATATTTTATTGAACACTTTAGAAAAATGTTTTACAAAAGATGTAATATATAATTATAAAAATTAGATTTTATAAATTCAGCTTCGAGCATAAGCTCCCCCATCCGACGTCCTATGTTTAATAATTAAAAATTAGAATTTTTTCTCTAAAAATAAAAAAGGAGGGAGAATTGAGAGACCAATCGACTTGATTAGGGAATAATGGAATTGAAATAATTATCGGAAAAGAGGTTTTTATCTAATTAGATTTTTCCTCTTATTAAAAACAAGGACTAAAGATGAATAAGGACACTCGATGGTGGAGAAGTAATCTCGGAATCGAAGCAAAAAATACAATGTATACATTAATTAATGTAAAATAATTGGTCTAAAAATAAAAGAGAAAATTTAATTAATCAGATTGATCGAGGCATCTAACGATTCCATTTTAAAGCAACTATATATACATAAACCAGCAGAAATTTGGAAAAATGGTTACTAGAGATCAGGAGCGTAGCCACGGGGGGGGGGGGGCAAGGACAAAACATTTTTTATGACAAACTAACCGTAATTAAATATATTTCATATGTCTAATCAAGAATTATGTTCGTTTTTAATTTCTTGACGTACCTCCCCCCACCCCACCCCCCACCCCACCCCACCCCCGATGGAAATTTTCTGGCTACGCCACTGCTAGAGACTAAATCTTTTCAATTATATTATATAATGTAAATTCTGATGCCTATATATTTATATTCCCAAAACAAAGAACTGATTAGATTTAAAGCTTTCTATTTTCAGAACTTCTATATGAAAAATCTAGAAAAAAATCGAATTCTTATATATAGTTAACCTTATGCGAAAGTCTCGAATGTGCAAAAACCCTGATTTCGAGTTAATTATGTTTGAAAATTCACGGGTTATAGGGGGTTTTTGTATTGACATTTCGATCTGTCACGGTCTCATCTTCGGTTAAGTAATTTTTGATGGGTTTTTTGTTAATTGAAATAATTATTCACAGGTGGTTGATTGAATTAAAATTTATAATCACATTTTTTTTAATTTTCTTTTAATAAAATTAATATTTTTTTATTTTAAATTTCCCAAATAAATCATTACAAATATTATTATTTATTAAAAGTTGCCAATTTAATTATTTAAAGATATTTTTCTATAAAATAATTTATTAGAATATCAATTTCATTCTTTTAAAAAAATCCGACAATTCGAAGTTTTCAAAAGGGTCAACAAAAGAACCTCTGTAATATTAATATTATTTTTAATTGCAATTACAATCAAAACTTTGTGGCCAGATACGTCTTGATGATTGCCATAGCGGGTGTAAACGTTGGTAAAAATATAAATTTAGTTTTTAAATTTTATTTTATTTTGCCTGCGATTAAAAATCGACCTTTTTAGCTGAATTTAAAATTAAAAATAATATTAATATATCAATTCCAACTGAATCAAAAAATTACCGAGCATCGCTCGGTGATCCATGTGCTTTATATTAAACCATCAACCAGAAGTCACATTTTATAAATTATACAACTCTCAGAAAAAAAAAAAATTAATAAATAATTACAATTTGATTCTTTCAATGAAAAATAAACTTTGCTTATTACTAGATTTTTTTTTATTTATTGATTTTTTTTGAAAGCGAATCGTTCATCTATCTACGTATCGTATGTAATGCCATCCCATATGGTATCGAAAAAGTCCATAAAGGCAGATTGCAAGCGAGTGACCCTTGGCTAGCCTCAAGTCCCACGATCAATCCTTCTAGCTTGTCAATTATCATTTTACTTTTCTTTTCCGACTCCTTCCTATCAGTCTACTCAATCTATATATATATATATATATATATATATTATAGAAATCCTTATAAATAATGTTTTAAATATAATGGAAACGAGTTGCCCGAGCTCCAATTTTTATTTTTCCCTTCTTTTTCATCTTTATTCCCAACGAAACCTCCCCGTCCCAGTGAAATACGTTTATTTGACATCAGAAGTTCCTCTAAGTCGCCTCAAAAGATTAAATGAAAAAAATAATTAAAAATATTTAAGGTAGTTATTTCGCGGCAATACTAGCAAAAAGTTAAGGCTAGAGTATATAGAACAGACAATAAGGATTCATAGTTCATAAGCCCAAAACTTTTTGCTGTTTATGTACCAATTCTAGCAATCTCGTGCTCGTTTGAAAAATTTGGCACCATTGTAAGAGATTGAATATTTTTATATTAAAATGACAGATAAAATACATTTTAAATTTCTATAAAAATCGTTTTGTTATTTTTTAACAAATGTAATCAACGCCTACGTTACACCTTATGAAAATTATAATTTTGAAAAATCTAGCGCATGCGCGCTTTATACATCGTTAGGTGGTTAAATAAATGCGGTGTTGCCAAATTGTTTTTAGTGCACATTTTTTTATACATTTTTCATTATTTATTCCTTATTGTCTCAGAAACTGTTTTGTAACTATGAATCAAAATTGTCTTAAAATATGTATTGGTTATTGTTTAATGTTGGTTTAGATTTTTATAAAAATGGTAAGAAGGCTTTCTTAATTATAATTAAATATGTATGTAAATTTTCCGATATCCCGTATAGTGGAATGTTTTAAAGAGACTGAAAAACTCGATTTTTGAAATTTAATATCTCTCTGTTCATAAATTTTGTTTTGCCACCAATCGATGCAGAAGTATTTAAATAATAATCTGCCTAAATTTCAAAAAAATCCTAAGAAAACACATTTGGCTGAACAACTACCTTAATCATAAAGAGAATGAAAATAAACATACACACATATATATCAAATATATACATTTATCTATATATATTATTTATTTTTTGAGTCTATATAGTTTCGAAGGCTTGGCCTTCATCATCATTCTTTTTTTTAATTATAAATATTATAAGACAGAATTTAATTTTTAGGAAAAATTCTAGGATTTTAGAAGAAATATTTTTTAAGTTGCGATATCAGAGGGATTCATCAATTCATATAAAAAATATTTCTACTAAAATCCTAGAATTTGTTCTAAAAATTAAATTTTTCTTTTTAATATACATTGGATTAAGTTTAACCTGAAGCTGATTTTTTGAAAAACATTCCAACTATTTTCAAATCTTTAGTTTTATAAATATTATTTTTCATGGGGTCAATATCGCGTGGATATTGAAAATTTTTGTTCTTACTTAGCAGAAAAGCCAATTAATTTGACCTTCTCTCTTTATCATTCAATAACTTCTCGGCAAAATAAAAACTTTTCAATTAAAATATTTCATAAATTAAAGTTAATTATTAAGACTCGGTACGATCTTTGCAGTTTTGGTGAACCTAGTATTAAACTCAAAGAAAAAATTTTCAATTTTTTTTTTTAAATTGTTTTTTAAAAATGTCTGGAACGTAAAGAAAATCAACCATGATTTTTTCTGTTTATGTGTCTGGATTCAAAGACCCATGATAACTTAAGATTGAGAAGTAGTAGAAAGATTGTTCTTATGCTAAAATGTTGGTATTTCAAAATGGGAGAAAGAACTCTGATAAGATTTTGGGCTTTCTAGCAAAATGAAAAATTATTCAAACAATTATATTTTAGTAGGTATAGTAAAAAATAATAAGCAATCAAATAGGCACTCGAAGCTTCAAAAATTTCAGTTAAAAAATGCAGAATATGTATATATTTTTTTTTAATCATTTGATTGATAGATACTTTAAGACTTAGTTATGATAAAAAGAATAAACACAAATTTTTTTCAATTTCATTTTATTAATTATTTATTCGTTTGTTTGATTTTTTTCTTAAAACTTACTAATAGTTCATTAAAAATATATTATATATTAAAATTAGAATTTTTTTTTAAATTGGGAAAATGAAAAGGTGACGAGAATTCTAATATGGAATTGGAATAATTATCGGAATAGAAGTTTTTTTATTTAATTAGTTTTTTCCTCTTATTAAAAACAAGGACTAAAAGGAGATGATCCAAGGACAGTCGATGGTGGAGAAGTAATCTCCGGAGTCGAAGCTCAAATACAATGTATACATTAATTCATGTAAAATAATTGGTTTAATAACTTTTTAAATTAAATTAATTAAAGCATCTATCAATTGTTTTTCAACATATATTAACTGAAATTTGCAAAAATAGTTACTAGAGTCTATAGTTTCGAAGGTTTGACCTTCATCATCAGTTTTTTAAATGATAAATATTTTATCTCTTTTTACTTTATCCAATTACGAAGCATGGGGAAAGTATTGTAATCGGTCGCGCGGCAAGCGCGACTTCAAAGGCCCTAAAGGTAAAGACTACGGAACCCATAGTCTCAATTAAAGTCAAAAATTGTAGTATTCAATTTGGTTGGATTTTAGCACGTGACGGTTTCGCCAAAAATTACATGGTGTCTCGTCGAACCTCTACTGAAAACACTCATTCAATTTGCATCAAGCAGAGGACAACCTCATTAATTTCTTCTTCTAAGATTGTTAGACAGTGTTATTAATGTATTAAATATATATAATAGAACGCGATATGGGAGCTTCATTTTTTCTCGACCCCCCTCCCCCCTCAGAAAAAAACTTCTCAGTGAAAAGTCGTTTATTTGACATCAATATTTCGTTTAAAGTGGTGCAAAAGAAAAAAGATTGATTGAAAAAACTCTTGTATACGACTTGGTAGCTACATATGTATATGCCAGAATCTTTTTCCTTACCGAGGTCTACTAATATAAATTTAATGATCATTAAACTCAAAACCCTCAACTGTGTGTGTGTGTGTGAGTGTTAGGCTCTTTTATTATATTTTCGTTCTTGTTGATCATGAATTTGAAACTATGAAAAATTGACGACCTATTTTTTTTCATTTTTATTATACTACCTTTTTAATGCGTTCTTTCTTAAACGCGTGAACTTAAAAGATGATCATTATTTTTAAATGAGGGTAATTTTGAGTTATAATAATCCTGAAAATTGTAATTTGTCTTCGTTAGATCGACAGTCATTTCATTATTCTCGCTTAGCGTTAAGGTATACACTCAGGAAGAGGCGGGGAAGAATTTGAGCCAGGCTTTTGACCACCCTCGATTAATTCTTTACTCCGGCCATATGCCTGTACCAGGGAGACGTATAATATATATCTAATCTTATTAAACGAGCAAAAACTGTATAATATTACGCTTGATTTGTGAAATTGCCTATTTTTGGAAATAGGCAACATTTTGCAACAATTTATGAATTAATCAAATCACTAGTAGATTTCCGGAATTAAGAAATGTCATTTATCATTTAAATCTAACAATAAGTACCTATTATATATATTTTTTTTCCGGGCATTTATGTTTACATTTTAAATTGTAAATTAATTTTGATCAAAGAGAAAGCTTATCATATTCTAGGAGCTCACTAAAGATTATATATATATTGGTGACTTTTCAACCAGGGGATCCTGTCCTAAAAAGTACCCTTTATTTTTTTAAATTTTATTTTAATCTCCGCTTTTTTTGCAAATTTCATCGAATACGGCATCATTTTCGTTATTTTTCAAATTTAACATTATATTTTTTAAAAATATATTTTGCGACCTTCGGCCCAAACGGATACTGCTTTGTTTGAGTGAGGGTAAGAGTCAGAAATTAATTCTTGTGACTTAAACTCCACAGTCTCTGAGATGGAAATCGACCATCTTGCACAATGAATCAGCCTGTCTTATAAGAAAATCTTAAATTTCTCCTAATTCGATCTATTGCTATATGCAAGCTATGAGTTGTCTATATAGAACTCTTAGTTATTTCCGATCTTATATTATATTGGGAATTTTTAGAAATGGATTAGTCCAAAGATTCTCGAAACATCTTTATTTATTCGTTTTTTGTATTATTTCTATTTTAATAGTTTCTCAGCGAAAACAATTTTTATTCGACTAAAACTCGTCTGAACTTGTCTTTGACCTGCTTGAACTAGAAGATATAGGTACCAGGCAGGGCCTTCGAACCTTCTACCAGCGCCTTTTTCGGAAAATCATTCATTTTAATTGGCCCTTGCAACAATTTTATTTCATTTCGAGAACCAATATTCTTTTCAAAACAAAGAATGTTTTTTAATGGAAATATTTGAAATAACGGATAATAATTTGAAAATTGTAAGATCCTGAAATTTTGCAGTCGACACCTTATATATTTATGAAAATACTCTGAATCAGATGTTCTTAACCTATGGGTCGCAAAGCATTTTCTTTGGGTCGCGCAGTGTCGCTAAACAAATATTTATTTTCAATAAGTTTAAAAATATATTTTGATTTATTTAATACAATTAAAAATGAAAATATGAAAAACTTGCAGTATTTCATTAAATTTTCCTTGGATCGAAAAGTACCCTTGTTTATTTTAATTAAAAATATATATATAATATATAAGCTACAAAAAGGTCATAATTTTAAAAGTGAAGAAAATTTGCTTAAGTATGATCTTCAAAAAGTAACTTGAAAAATTTGACATTTTTTGGGGTGGGGGGTCGCGACATGAACATTTTTTCAAATTTGGGTCGCGGTCGTAAAAAGGTTAATAACCAGACTTCTCTAAATGTCTAAAACTTTATGGATGCTCCGCATCCACACCATCCATGGACCTCTGATATATATATATATATATATACAAATCTTTTATAAAAAACAATCTTCATAGGCTTATTAAAACTCGAAACTTTTCGAGAGAATTTCTGGTGTTCTCTTCCACTTCCCTCCCCTGGTAGGGGTATAATAATTTACGAGAGGTGATCCGCGATTGGAAGTACGTGTACACCTCTTTGGAATTATTTTGGAAGTACTTGGAAATATTTGGAAGCACTTGGAAATATTTGAAAGTACTTGGAAATATTTGAAGTAGTTGAAAATATTTGGAATTGCTTGGAAATATTTGAAAGTACTTGGAAATATTTGGAAGTACTTGGCAATATTTGGAAGTACTTGGAAATATTTGGAAGCACTTGGAAATAATTGGAAGTACTTGGCAATATTATTTGGAAGTATTTGGAAATATTTGGAACCACTTGGAAATATTTGGAAGTACAAGTGGAAGTAGGTGTACAGCATATTAGGCCGCGGTTCACCCCTCGATAATTTATAATCACCCCTTCACCTCCAAGTCCCCAGCTTTATAGTATTTTTGTTTGAAAATTTTAGATTTTAATTTATTTTTGAATTCCCCGGCCAATCAGAGAGATCACGCCGTCCTTGTCGCACAAGCCAATTACTAAAATAGATGTTTACTTTCAACAAGCAGAGGACAACCTCAGTGATATATTATTTAATAAATCAACAATTCCTCTACTTTCGGCAAACAAAATATTTTTCCTCAGATAGATTATTATCATTTTAGATCTGTTAGAAATCAAATACTTCACATATTTATGTTCCATTTCTGTGAAATATCAATAATATTCAGGAATGCATCTATTGATTAATAGCGTTATCTTTAAAAATTCAAAATTTTTTTAATTATATACCCCTCTCTTTCTCTCTCGATCAGATATTTTTAAACCAGTTTAAAGTGACCGGCAAAATATTCCGGTCTATAATCATATAAAGAAATATTTAATATTATTATTATTATTATTTACTTTCATATATGTCAAAATAAGAGGAAGCCATTAAAGGTTAGTTTTGGATCAGAAATATTTTTCCGGATATATCTTTAAACTGGTTTTAAAATATCTGAGCAATCATTAATTAAATATTTCGAAACTGAAAGATAATACCTATTAGAAAAAGGGAATTTTGTCTCGGATATTTTTGGAAAATCGAACATTGCTTTGTACATATATATAAGGGCGGCGGAATTTCCGGATTTATTAAAATCTGATATGAGAGGAACTTTTCCATTTCGAAGTTCCCGGTCTCACTTGTCTGCAGAGAAATTCATCCTCGTTGTTCCTTTGTTCTTAAAGTTCACTTTTAACACGTTTTTAGTTCAATGCACCTTGCGATTATTTTAAAATAGGTCGGCCAAATATCGAGAGTTCCGTACCTTTATCTTCTAAAATAGTTGAAATGTCGAATTCGTTATTATTAATTAAACATAGAGTACCAGATGTCTGTTTTTTGTAAATTAGAGGAAAAGTGATAACTTTTTCAAGACTCGATCTAATTTGAATATATAATATTTATTAAATATGTAACTGATATTAAAGCTTGTAAATTTATTAAGGGTTTAAATTTTGTCTAAATCACACATAATTAATTATAAGTATTGAACACAAACAATAAATATTTAACGAAAATAAATTTAGGTAAAATCAAAGATTTTAATAAATGATCGGGTTAGGCTAGGGGTTGCCGTGTCAGCCTGCTAACCAAGTGGACCTGGGTTCGCATCCGGGTAAAATCTGGCCCCGGGGTAGAGACAAATTAAAAAATAATAAGTAGCATCGTAAATTGGCTAAAGGCTAGAAAGGCCGAAAAGCCAAAAAAAGAAGATTTTAATAGATATGTTTATATTGCATGTAGGAGGGTCTTGTCCCCTCCCGAGTCGAACCCAAGCACTAGTACGCTTTCCGGGAAACTAGTCAGTTGAATAAATATTTATTTAAGATGTCATTCCTACTTTCTTTTATTTTAGGATGTCCTTCGTATTTTATTTTATCTTAGGATGTCTTTCCTACTTTCTTTTATTTTAGGATGCATTTCGTATTTTCTTTTATTTTAGGAAGTCTTTTCTACTTTCTTTTATTCTAGGATGTCTTTCGTATTTTATTTTATTTTAGGATGCCTTTCGTATTTTATTTTATTTTAGGAAGTCTTTTCTACTTTCTTTTATTTTAGGATGTCTTTCGTATTTTATTTTATTTTAGGATGCCTTTCGTATTTTCTTTTATTTTAGGAAGTCTTTTCTACTTTCTTTTATTCTAGGATGTCTTTCGTAATTTATTTTATTTTAGGAGGCATTTCGTATTTTCTTTTATTTTAAGAAGTCTTTTCTACTTTCTTTTATTTTAGGATGTCTTTCGTATTTTATTTTATTTTAGGATGCCTTTAGTATTTTATTTTATTTTAGGATGTCTTTCCTACTTTCTTTTATTTTAGGATGTCTTTCGTATTTTCTTTTATTTTAGGATGTCTTTCGTACTTTCTTTTATTTTCGTACGAAAGACATTTACCTATGGACGTCTTTCATACCTTATGTGCTGACTGGGAATAAATACAATAAAACTATGATTTTCCAATCGCCTTATTCGGCGTTCGAAACGTCGTAGTTAATTGTATTATTTGTTCTTTGTTGTTAATAAATAATTAGAATTAATTGTGTATGATTTAATGAAAATATCAAGCCTTTAATATATGATATATTTGTAATGAACTATTAGTAGGTTTTAAGATCAAAAAAACAAACGAATAATTAATCAAATTAAATTGAAAAAACACCTGTTAATTTGTTTATTCTTTTATCATAACTAAGTTTTAAAATATCAATAAAATCATTTTAAAAAAAGATTTTTTGATTTTTTTTTACCTGAAAATTCTGACGCTTTGTCTGCCTCCCGGGCGGCTCTTGTATTATATTAAATCGAACATTTTTTTAATATAGTATGTGTATCGTGGTTAGAAATGTTTAAAACTTAGAAAAAACTCATTTTCATCTATATTTTTTTTTGTGTGTTTATGTTTCGATTCCTACGATAACTCAAGAATGAATATTTGTAAAAAGTTTGTTCTAGTGTCAAAATGTTTGAATTTCTAGTGTGAAAAACAGATTTAAATTTTGGTTTCTCATCTTCTGAAATTATTGTATAAAAACGCAGACCATAAGCGAGGACAACCTCATTGATTTCTCTTTATAAACATACAAAATGAATTACATAATGGGAATTCGTCTCTTTCTACAACATTTTTATAATTTCGAGATTATTTTTATTTCAATAAACGGTTGGAAGTTAAAAACAAAACAAAGAACAAATATATAAAAGGGCTGAGTGGGGCAAAGCCCCCCGTCGAGGTTTCGAGTGAAAAGAACATGGGTGTAGTCTCAACTCTATCAATATTTCTTCCTTTATATTTATTATAATTTGAAAATATTGTCATTTTATTATACATCTTTATTGATACTAATGCAAATCACAATTTATACTTTTATTTTTCCTCTCGATGTTGTTGAATATAATAATAAAGCTTTGGATGTTTTTGAAAGACTTTTTTCAAAATTAAAATTACCATACAAATAATTTCGAATAGAAATTAATAATAATTTATATTCCTAAGGTGTCTAAGAAAAAAATGAAAATATAGATGATAATTTAATTACCAACCGTATAAGAGATATTTCTTCCTTTTAGAGGCGAAGAATATTTCAAATGAAAAATATTCCTGATTCGAATCGCAAATTATCATTTTTTTTTTTTTTTTAATTTATTTATATATTTCCATGATTTCAATTAAGCTATCATATTGGTTACAAGAAATATTTTCCAAGTTTTTTTTATCTTCTTTTAACTGAAGATATTTGAAAGATCTGTCTCTTAAAGAAATCCTCGAAAGTTCAACTGAATAGATCATATACTAAAGGTACTAAATGCTAATTTTTCCGCCCCCATTGATCCACTAATGAACTGGAATTATCCTATATATACTTTTAAACTAATATTTTAAAATATTAATTAAAAATTTTTTAAAAATAAATAGCTTTACATCTTTACTTTGGTCAAGTACCTATTGCAATCGTGCATAAAAAGGTGTTTTTTTTGAAATATCTCAAAAACGGCTTAAACTTTTTTTAATCAAAAAAATTGAGCAAAACCATGGCATTTTGGTATACAAAAAAGCCTTTTAAAGTGAACGTCAAAAAATTATATTTTACGAGATAATAATTATTTTGTCAAAATGTCTATTAGTACGACAGTTGTGTATGCTTTAGCTCAAAAACTAATATAAATACCAAAACGATATTTCAGATGTAGATTCTTTAGTTTGAAAGTAAATGCTGATTAGATTTTGGTTGAAATCGAACCAAAACTTAAGGGGGTTCCAGACTGTTTATCATTTTTATAAGAAAATTCTCAAATTTGTACTAATCCAATCATTGATGTATTAAATATTTATTCCCGAAATTTGAAGTGGATCATTTGTCCCATTACCAAGAAATCAATTATTGAAAATTGTTCTTTTAACATGGAAGTAAATGGACCGAGCTTTTAAAAGGGCTATAACCTCTATACAAATTATACCATTTTCAACAAATTTATACAGATTAATAATTAAACTTTTATGAAATATATTTTTCAATAGATTTTACAGTCTAGTTAATTAGTTATTCATAAATATAAAAATAAAAAGTAGTTTTCAGCCAACAGAATATAACAAAACCACTAGGGTGAATTCCAACTCTATATCTTGAAATCGATGTTATGTTAAATAAATGTTTTTATAATGAGAACAAATTTATTTCAATATTCTTTTTATTAATATTATCAAAACAAAGATTTTTATCCGAAATTAACCTCATTATTAACAATTTTTTATTAAAAAAAAAAAAAAAAAAAGTAGGCAGACGTTGT
Organism: Forficula auricularia; assembly: GCA_024734495.1. Lineage (NCBI taxonomy): Eukaryota > Metazoa > Arthropoda > Insecta > Dermaptera > Forficulidae > Forficula > Forficula auricularia. The sequence goes on along the minus strand of JALMQS010000153.1, from coordinate 269,224 downwards.
CACTCCGCAGAAATACAAAAGATTTTTTTCGAAGATCAACCAGATAGATAAGCTGTCCCGAACTCCTTTAAGGGAGGTAGAGGGGTTCTTAAAAATTAAAATAATAACACTTTCAAACTAAAAACCAAGTAAAATAGAATTTACTATAAAAAGTTATTATAATAAAAAAGAGCCATTATTTATTTGGGGGACCAAAATGGGCGGAGGGGAGGGGTGTTCAAAAAATGCATCTATCAATATAAGACCTAGATTATACTCTTTGATCCATTATAGTTTCAAAGGTTTGACCCTCATCATCAGTCTAAATTAGGAATATTTTATTTGTTATTTCTCATGGGTTCAAATACCTGAATGGATTTAGATAAATTCCTATTGTTGTAATCGAGGGGTGAACCACGACCTAATATGCTGTACACCTACTTCCACTTGTACTTCCAAATATTTCCAAGTACTTACAAATAGTTCCAAGTACTTACAAATATTCCTAAGTAATTCCAAATATTTCCAAGTGCTTCCAAATATTTCCAAGTACTTTCAAATAATTTCCAAGTACTTTCAAATATTTCCAAGTACTTCCAAAATACTTTCAAAGAGGTGTACACATCCATCTAATCGCGGATCACCCCTCGGTTGTAATAATAACCAAGTCACTGAACAAACGATGCGTGTATGTTTTAATTGAAAAGTTTTTGTTTTTGCCAAGAGTAGCAGAGTTGTTGATTCATAAAGAGAAACAAAGAGGTTGTCCTCTGCTTGATTCAAATAAACATACACACATATATATATCGAGATGATATATCTGTATATATTATTTATTTGTTTGAGACTATAGTTTCGAAGACTTGGTCTTCATCATCAGTCTTTCTTCAATTATAAATGTTTTTCATGGAGTCAATATCATATGGATATTGAAAACTTGGTGTTCCTTCGTCACTGCTGGCTAGGAACTAATAAACAACAGAAAAAAAAATATTAGTTCCTAGCCAGCAGTGACGAAGGAACACCAAGTTTTCAATATCCATATGATATTGACTCCATGAAAAACATTTATAATTGAAGAAAGACTGATGATGAAGACCAAGTCTTCGAAACTATAGTCTCAAACAAATAAATAATATATATACAGATATATCATCTCGATATATATATGTGTGTATGTTTATTTGAATCAAGCAGAGGACAACCTCTTTGTTTCTCTGCGTGTATATGTTTATTTGCATCAAGCAGAGGGCAATCTCGTTGATTTCTCTTCATAAATATTTTTAAATATAATGTATTCAAAATTTTTTTTTAAAAATGAATATTATTTTAAAATATTTCTAAATTCAATTTATCCAAGCTTAACTTTTATTTATTTAAAAATGTATATGTCACAACTTAGAGAAAACTAAAGCTATTTTATAAAACGAATATTTAGAAAAGATAAGAGTAAATAAATATTTTATTTAATATGGATTTACTATGAGTTAAGGATACTAGGTCACTTATTTCACATTAAAATTAAAAAATTAAAAGATATAAAATTTTTTTTCTTTTTCAATATATATATTTCGGGCTATCAACCCATCTTCAGGAAATACAGAAAGTAACAGTTACTTTCTGTATTTCCTGAAGATGGGTTGATAGCCCGAAATATATATATTGAAAAAGAAAAAAATTTTATATCTTTTAATTTTTTAATTTTAATGTGAAATAAGTGACCCAGTATCCTTAACTCATAGTAAATCCATATTAAATAAAATATTTATTTACTCTTATCTTTATTAAAGATGTTTCACCTGTACACCAACACCACAATCTCTACTGATTATGAACAATTTAGATACAATTTTGTAAATTCTTGACTTCAATAAAGACCTGGTTCGAACCTCCTCTTAAACGAAACACTATTGATTTAATTTTTTTATCCTATATATTTAGATTAAACAAATAATTAAATAAATTGATTAAAATGAAAAAGTCTACCCGTCAATACATTTCCACTGCCTATCTCTGTGACTATTTTTATACGACTTAATGATCTTAATTAATAGTTGAGAATAAATATAAATATTGTAAATCTTGAAGCAAAATTTAATCAACTAAAAAGTAAGAAATCATAAAAAAAATACCTTCACACAAATGTAGATTGGAAATATTTTCAATAACTTTATTACACATGAAGAAAGGAGAAAAAACGCCAACAAAGTTCATTTTAATAATTTTTTCCAATACTAATTTATCCAGTTTATTTAATTTTTATAGGCAAGATTAGAAAAATGTTTTTACATGCTAAAAAAGTTCTAAATATTTAACCAATAAAATTTTTTAAGCTAAAACAACTATTTACTCTTTCTTTTCCATCGCTTTTCATTATATAAAATAACAAAATATTTTATATTAATAAAAAGGAATTTTAATCATGAAGAAAAAATAGAATTAAGAATTTCGACCGGTCTTTTAATTTTTTGGTACCCCTTGTTCTTGAAAAACTTGATTTCCCAGAGTTCTTCTCGGGCGGCTATATAAGGCTCTCTGGTGGACTCTTGACTCGGTCCTCATACTAAGGGGAATTTCCAATCAGATTTAGAAAAGATTCCACCGGGTACAATCACAAAAATTAATAAAAACCTTCAAACAATAGTAGATTTTTAAGCTAACATTAGAATATAATGTAAAGGAAATTATTTTAATTATTATTTAATATGCATCAAACCAGTCTTGGGACTGATTTCTATGATAATTACGAATCATTAAATAAATCCAAAGGTCACATTACAAAGCTATCGTCTTTATTATAACTATTTTCTTTTCGAAAGTTGTAGATAGTAAGTTTCTTAATCGTCTATTTTAATATAAAATAAAACTGCAACGGATCGTTGCTAAACTTTATCCAAATTCATTTGAAATATTAATATGTTCTTGAGTAAAGTACTTTAAAATATAATTTTACTAAAAACTTTATTTAACCTTTTTTGTGGTTCCCAAGGTACTTAATTAGGATATTAAATTTCATCAAAATTGATTAAGTCATTTTCAAGATATTTAGAAAAAACTAAAAAAGTACTGGAAATAAAGTACTAATGTTTGTGGACCGATATGTACCAAAAACTAATCAGCGCTTCATTTTGTTAAACTAATGGTAGGTTTTCAATTTCATTTCAATCAGCGCAAAGGTGTGGAAAAAATCGTGGACGAAAAAAACGATAACACACATACATACATCCATCCATCCCCACGAACTTCCAAAAAAAATGGCACTTTTTGGCCTCTCGACGAGATTCCAGGTAATTTTTGGCAAAACCGTCACGTGCTAAAATTCAATCTCATTGAATACTTCAATTTGTGACCTTAATTGAGTCTATGGGTTCCGTAGTCTTTACCTGAAGACCCCTTGAAGTCGCGCTTGCCGCGAGAGCGATTCCAATACTTTCTCCCATGCTTCGCATTGGATAAAGTAAAAATTATTAAAACTTTTTATTAAAAAACACATTTTTTTACTATTAAATATAAATCTATTAATATAAGAATAAATACTAATAAAAATATAAAGCGCATGTTTAGCAACGGCTAATAAACGACCCATATATCATGTATGGTATCTCATACTTAACCATCACCGATATAGTGATCGAAACGTCGTATTTTATATTTTTATATGTGTTTATTTGTTCGCTACTACTGGTCTCGGTTCGTTGGTAAGCAGCGCTAAATGGCGGTCAAAATAAAAACTAACACAATCGGGTAATATTTATTTTTATTGTATAAATAAAATTATTAAAAAAAAAAACAAGATAGATTATTAGTTTGTTGTTTACTATTTTATCCAAATGGAGTGCCTTATTTAAATATTCTTCGGCATCTCAATTTTGAAAAATTATCTTCGGCATAATTGATAACTGTTCAGCTTACCCGTTTGCTTTAGTTATATTTTTTGACCACGAGATTGCGTAGTGGCAAGAACCACTTACCAATACTTAAATAAAAAAGTGTTAATAAAAATTTTGGCCACAAATGCTTTATTCAATTCATAAAATATAATATGTAAAGATAAATCAATATGGGATTGTCGTCTGCTTGATGAAAATAAAGATATATATACCAAATATACATATTAGAAAATTTTTAAAGTTTTCGATTTTTCTAGAATGTAGCGGACTTTCCACCTTTACTTATATATCCTGAAATTTTCAATTATCTATAATCACGGCAAGTTCTTAATCAATTCATGTATACATACTATATATTTTTATAACCTGCTATATTGCTCGGCCCAATAATGAAAATTTAGTAATTATTTAATTTTTTAAAAGTTTTGAGGCTATCAGCTTTACTGTTTAAAATTTTTAATTTTCTAAGATGAAGGAAAATGCCTCATTTGTAAATGTCTTTGTTTTTTCTGCAATTTATGTACTTCAAGCCATGTAACTGGGCCCCTTATAATATTTTTTTTTTTTTTATTAAATAAGGACAAAATAACCTTCTATATCAGAGTAATTTTGAACTTTCTGATGTGAATGCAAGTTTTTAAAAATGTATGTTTTATTTTTGCCTCTTTTTATCAAGAAAATTATTCGTCATAGGTTGACCCCATAAATCGATTTGTGAAATTTTTTAATTTTTTTGGAATCTAGATCATATTAGCTATATTTAAAAAAAATTTCAAGTTTCTAGGATGAAAGGGAAATGCTTCATTGATGTGTATTTTATGCCCCTTTTTCAAATACCTCCCTATAAATTGGCCCACTACAAAAAAATATGAAATTTACGATTCTTGTGATTGATGTTAGGAGAGAATTTTCTATAAGAAACTCAAATGTTATCTTTCTACTGTGATTAAATGTGCCTTATGTAGCCATGTAGGGTTTTTTACAAACTCCTCCCCATAAACTTGACCGATAGAAAACTTATCAAAATTTTGCATTTTTCTAGAATTTAGGGGACTACCACCTTTATGCTTTGAAATTTTCAAGTATCAAATATCGCAGAAAGTGTTTCATCGAATCATGTCTTTTTTCGACAGTTAGCATTTTATATACATACCTATATATACAGGGTGTTTCAAGAGGAATATGTTTCATCGAATCATGTCTTTTTTCGACAGTTAGCATTTTATATACATACCTATATATACAGGGTGTTTCAAGAGGAATAATAAATATTTTTAGGAGGTGCTAGTATAGACGAATTGCAATAAAAAATGCCATTGTGATTTGTTGGCCAAGTCTTCTGTACTGTAGCTTGTAAACATGCTGCACGTATTTACACATGCTTAGTATGCCGATATTGGGTTACATACTAACAGCTGTATCTCTGTACTCAATAAAAATTGGACACATGTTTTTTATTGCAATATGTCTATACAACCACCTCCTAAAATATTTACCATTCCTCCTGAAACACCCTGTATAGATATCATAATATACAAATCACCATCAAGGAGAATACAGTCCTATTTCTGGTTTGATGCAACTCATCTTCTACTCGACTCTAGGCCATTCATTTACTTTTCTAAAAGTCCTACATCCCATATCATTTACAGTAGGTAAATACTCCAATCTAAGTCTTCGCACCTTCTGTTTTTCTTTCCCCCTAAATAAATATGAGTAAGTGTACCATAATTTCATTTAAAAAAATTACAAATTCGTTCATTGTATCGTTTTTCCTCATTTGAAGAAATAATAAATAAATTATACATAAATAATTAATTAAATAAAAAAAGCCAGAAGCCGTTGGCTCTCAGTCGCAAAAGAATTTATAGATGTAATAATTGTCGATTTCGATTGGACTAATGTTTTCCTGCTTGTAAATAGCCCAGGAATGAATTCGTCTCCTCTCGAAATCTTTTACAACAAAGTCCGGCACTAATTCATTGATTAAAGGTTCTCTAAAGCGATAAGTAAATAAATTCATAAATCAGTTGGGTGATCACGAGAAGAAGGAAGGGGCGAGGGGATCGGCTGGCTCATTAGAGACTTGAACATCCTTTCGGACCCATGCAAGAGAGAAGCCCCCCCCCCCCCAACAACCCAGGTGGAAGGTATTCGTGGATTTTGGCATTCGTGGAATTCAATAATATAACATTCGGAAGATAATCAATATGACTTCCCTCTTCTTTTTCCCAGTTCATTTTATAAGTTTTATGTCAAAACTCTTTTATTCTTATAGACTTACTATGGAATTTTATGCATATAAACAATGTGATTTATAAAACCAGTTAACCATCTCGTGTCCAAATAAACTTCTAAAAATTTTTCGAATATAAGCAAATAAATTTATAATTTAATTGACAATATATATAACATTTTATTTAAAATCAATTAATATAAAATACTAAATTTTTTGATAAATGTTATTAATAAATGTGAGGTTATGTTTTTTCTCATAAACAAAATTAATTAATATCTTATTACAATGATATTTATTTAAATAAATTCATAAAGAAAAACAATTATAAATATATATTTTTTGGAATATATAGTACATATTTTAAGAAACTACACACATTATACTTTAATTTTGGCAAAACAAAATGGCTCGCGTAGAGGGTAACCGCCATTTATAAGTAAATTATCTTGAAGATAGATAAATAAAATATTTTAAAATGAAGATTAAATTTAAATCCAGCGTGATTTTTAACATCGCCTATAATAACAATTTTTTTTTAAGAATAAACAAATCTCAAGTATATTGGAGGGTTTTTTTTCTTTTTAAGCAAGAAGGTTTTTTTCCCCCTTCCTGGCTTTTGGAAGTATATTGGAGGTTATGTAGAATAAAATCTTTTTGAAAACGAAAATTCTACATTTTTAGTTTATACTGTACATATAAATAATAAATATAAAAATAAATTCAAATTAAATGAAAATTAAATTTAAATCTAGCAATATTTTTACTGTGTCACTTTAAAAGCTATTAATCGTTCATAATAATAAACATATTTTCTAATAAGAAAACACAAATCCTAAGTATCTGGTTATGTAGAATAAACTTTATCAAAACAAAAATTGCATTGATAAGTTTATATAGATACAGATGTAGGTAAATCAAAATAAATTCATGAATTAAATATATATACTTCTTTAAAAACTGGAAAGGTTAATAAAAAAATTAAAACGTTTAAAAGTTTAAAGATACCTCCAAAATAAGTTCAACTATGTCCAAAAGTCGTGAGAACGTCTTTGGATGGATATTCAAACTATGTCTTTTGAAGTACCACAAAAATACATTCATATATGTCCAAAAGATGTAGAAGGACGTCTTTGAATGAACATCTAAAGAAGATAGTTTTTAAGGAATTTGGTGTTAGTACTTGGTGAAACATTTTTTATTTTATTGGATAAAAAATACTTGGTAGGTTTCAGTTACTTTCTGTTTCTCCTGAAGATGGGTTAGTCACCCGAAATATATATATCGAGATTAAAGATTCTCCAAAAATAAATTCGTTTTATTTTTTAAATCTTAATGTGAAACCTACCAAGTATTTTTTATCCAATAAATTTAAAGAAGATACGTTAAGTATAGGGCGGCTCACACGTCACTTTTTCTAGTACTTGTTCATTACTTGTTCGCCTTACTTGCAATTTGAATGGATGGGGTCGAAATGACATCACTCCTGGCTGTCTTACTAGCATTCTTACTTGATTCAAAAGATAGAGAATGTTCTAAAAAAACCTGGCAGTGGCAGTCAATTGGAAAGCATTGTTATATCACGTGGGTGACATGCGCATTGTCACAATACATCAGCTGCTATTTTGTTTCTCACTGTTCAACTCTTTACTGCAATGAATAATAATAATATGCCTTCCAAATTCGTCTGCGATTGATAATTTCTGCAATAATATTATTGTCAGCCATTTTTGTTTGCATTTGAGCTGTAACTGAAAGATGACAGCCCAGGTGTTTGTCTCATAGGTTCATTGTCTGGATTGACACTTGCGCGCGCAACATAACCGCCCAACTTGAAATATTTTCTGAAAATGCTCCGTGTGAAGCAAACAGGCAAAAAATCATCCTGACTGAACTAGCTTCAAATTGCAAGTAGGGCAACAAGCAAGGAACAAGTAACAGAAAAAGACTGGTGTGAACTGGCCTTTAATTCCAAAACACAACACGTTTGAAATACGTAGGAGAATGTCTTCCGTACGTTCTTTTACTTTCGTACAAAAGACATCCATCTATGAACCAAAAATGTACCTCTTTCATACATTCTGTGCCGTCTGGGTTTGTTAGAAATTCTTAAGTGATAAGGGGAGAATTTATTCTCGAACAGTATGATTTTTTATTAAACATTTTGAGATCGTTTTTGTAAAGCATTGTATTTGTATCTTTTTGATAATGTTATGCGATAAAGTAATGTTTTCGACCATACCTGTCCGATGTATGATGTATACTATATAGATAAACGACATTGTAAAAGTTGGTCAAGATATTATATAAGAAAGATACTAACTACTTTTTAGAATTATGGAAAACAAAGCGTTTTTCAATCTAGATTCTTTCTTCCTTGAATGGTTTATTGCTCTTGACATGGTTTTTCAAAAATGGAACAATTTCAAACGAATGAATTGGAAAACTGAATAATTCTTCTCGTGAGTGAAGAATGCGTATTAATGCCATTTATAATAATTAATTAAGAATCGACATAAAGAATCTTCCAAGAATGAAATTAAAAATGTAATTTTAATTATTCGTTGAATGCTAGAAATCATTACTTGAAATCAAATCATCATCATCATCTTGAATGGTGTCGATTTCTCTCACAACTCTTGGGATAGAAATTATTATAGATTTTTTTAGCCCGATTCAACCTATATGGTTGGGAAATTAAAATTAATTCTAAAAAGTCTAATAGGAAGTGGCAGATACTTAAATCCAGCTAATGTCACTCATGAGTCAATTAATATTATTTATTTTATTTTATTATTATTTTTTTTTATTTAATTAAATACTCTAGTACCCTATGAATAATTCATACTCTTTCAATGTCATTAAAGTATGTGAAATTACACTTTCTTAGGTATATTTTTAAACAAACTTGGTTATTTATTATCTCCTATCAAGAAGGGCGTTTTTGGTCTGATTTTCTCCTTTGACTAGGTGTCAGCGGAATACAATAATTAGAAAATATAATAAATTAAATAGTGCTCATGTTTTTTCAAAATAGTTTAATTAATAGGTTATAATATTAAATAGGTATTTTGCCTAGAGTGTCATTTTTCAAAAATAATACGTAATAATCAATATTAAATTATTTTAAAATTAGAATAATTCTCATAAATTTTAATATATAAGTACTTACTGTCTATTTATTTATTTGTTTATTCTGGAAATACTGAAGATTTAATGGAAGCAGTCCAGAAATGAATAAAAAGATTATTTCCAATAAACTAGTATTTACTGGAAGATTTTCTCTTTACAGCTTTTGAAACAGACGTTTCGGAGGATCCTCCTTCCTTTAGGGTTAAAAGGGTCAATGAAGGTAGCATATAATATTTTTTCTTCATGTTTCATTTTTCGTGGTCGTTGGAATTGAGAAATTATTTGTATTTCCATCATCAATAGAATAGAGAAAGAAAGGAAAAATATTACATGCTTCTTTCATTGTCGCTTCGAGTCCTGAAGAAGGAGGGAAGATACTTCGAAACATCGGTTTCAAAAACTGTAAAGAGAACGCCTTCCATTAAATAGTCTTTTATATTTGGAATAATCTTTTTATTTATTCCTGGACTGCCTTCGATTAAATCCTCAGTTATAAACTTACCAGTCCGTCTCCGAAGAAGAATTTATAATACAAAATTAAAATTTTCATTGGGCGATAGATTTTTCCCTAAAAATTTTAGACCAAAAGTGTAGATTCAAAATAAATTCTAAATTCAAAACTGCATCAAATTTATAGATATTTTCCTGTGAGAATATTATAAATAGAAAGAAACGAGCAAACAAACTCAAAAACTATACAAACAGCTTTTTATTTTAAGATATCAGAAGTACCATATATGATCTCTGATAAAACTATTGGGATTAGAAACTTGAAATTTTTTATGAAAATTATTTTTAAAACGTATAATTATCATGAAACCGAAAGAAAACTTGGTTTTAGATGTTTACCATCCATTTAAAATTTGAATTTTTAAAAAAAAACTTTTACGTCTTAAAACTTGCCATGATACTAAATTTCAAATTATTGCTGAAGTACCAGAAAAATCGTGATTATATTTAAATAAAACCACGTTTGCATAATTTTTGAGTTCTTAGCTCTTTTCTCGCTTTTTCTAATATTGCCAAAGGAACGTATCAATATATTTGATGCAGTTTTTAATTCTGAACATCTTTTATATTCAGACTTTTGTTTGAAAATTAATAGAGAAAAATCTATGGCCAAGTGAAAAGTTTACCATTTTATTTCTCCTATCTTTAACAGAAAAAAAACACCTGTTATTTATATAATACCCTCGGTTGGGAGTCCTGAGTGCACTTGAGAGCTTTTTCTTAATAGAACTTATCTCTCTCTTTTTTACAGGGTAGATATGTCCCTCAGAAATTCGTGTAAAAAGAGATGAATATAATTTCTAATTATTAATTCAAAAATTTTAAAAAGCCCTTTACAAAATAATCAAAACCAGAAAAAGGAAGACTTTTTTGAACAACATAACCAGGGCCGAATTATGCCATTTAGGCAATGCAAGTCTCGAGACCCCTCTCCCCTTAAGTAAGTACGTCTCTAGGTAGGTAAGAAACATTTAAATTTAAAGCTTATACCACAACACCAATTTTAATATCTCAGTACTAATGAATGTATCTCATTTATTATAACAAAAATATTTACAGGTAATATAATGTTATTAAATTCATGAAGTACTTACCCAGAAAAAAATATTGGCAATACTGATTACTGATTGTTTTTCTGAAATTGTTTGACCTTTAAAAAACAGAGCTAAAACTTTTGTAAAACGAAAACGAGAGGAGCAAATTAAAACTATAACTTATTTTTCTCACGGCTTGGGGTCCAATAAGCGGCGCAGGGTCCATAGGCAGTTGCCTATTAGATAATCCGACCCTGAACAACTTCAAATTCGTGTAAACAAGAGTTGGGTGTATTTCAATTTTTCACCATGCCAGAAAAAACTCTCACATTTAATATTTAATAATTAAAATACTTTTTCTTAATCAATCAAATTATAGTTTTTAAGGAATTTGGTGTTGGTACTTGGTGAAACATTTTTTAAAATTATTGGATAAAAAATACTTGGTAGGTTTCACATAAAAAATAAAACGAATTTATTTTTGGAGAATCTTTAATCTTGATATATATATTTCGGGTGACTAACCCATCTTCAGGAGCAACAGAAAGTAACTGACCTGGATAAGTCGAATTTGAATACAAGTCAATGGTAAAATTTATTTTTAAATAACAAAAGGGTAAATATTTAAACTTAGTGGAGGGAGAAAGGTAGGAATTCTATTTTGTTTAATTGTGAATGTCGTTCTGAGAAATGAGGGTCTACACTCAGATAGGTGTAGGGGGGAGGGGGAGGAAAAATTAACAAAAACAAATTTGCAAATTTTTAATGAATGTAATCAATGATTGTACTTTTCTTAACTTCTAATTGATTATTTAGTAAATTCGTTTTATTTGAGAGAGCTAATTTTATTTCCGTTGACTCTAAAAAATCTAAACTTAAGCCCTTTCTTTCGAAATGTAAAGGAACGAGGTGGCTAATAAAAAGAGGTGTGTTTATTCAAATGTAGATGATTGGCGAAGGTATAAGTAGATTCCATATTAATATCATTTGATCTGTTAAAACTATTAAAGGCTCTTTCATGTTCCGAGTAGCGAGTTCTAAAAGAGCGTCCAGTTTGTCCTATGTGCTAGTGGATTGCGTCGCAATATCACAAGTCAATTTATATACACCTGATGTATCTAATTTGTCAATTTTGTCTAATTTATTATTTATTAGTTGTGAACCTAAAGTGTTTTTATTAAATTAATTAAATTATAGAATTTTACTAAAAATTATTTTCTTTTGTTACAGGTGTTATCCAAGTAGATGTTATTATCAACTCAACGATGTTTTTCTACTAATATGTAAGTGTTAGATCTTATACCTGTAATATATTTTTATTAATAAGTAAAAATCTGAAAAATTTAAACAGAGAAAGATGGAGTAGGTACCTACTTTCGAAGATAATCATTTTGTTTTCTTTATAAAATACCTAATTATTTAATTTAAATGACTGATGAAAAGTCTAATTGATAAATTACCGGGTTTTTTTTAGTGTTCCTTACAAAACGGAACAATTTTGAGGGGTGCCCACTGGGGGGGGGTTAAAATTATTGAATTTTAGCGTTATATACTAAAAATAAAAGCGGTCAAGTCTTATAACTTCAAGAAAAGGTAATAAAAAGCTCTTCTAATTCTTTAGAACTGAATAAAATGAGGAAGGGGTACTTTCCATGAAACTGGGGGGGGGGGAAGGCACCCCTGCAATATTAGTGTATTTCTGTTCGTATAGCTCGTAGGCTAAATAAAATAAACAACCTCACGTAAAATTATGAAAAAAATTCTTCTTCTTATTATTATTAAAGACACAAATAGAAAATAATTTGATATCTCAAGTATTTTTTTTTTGAAGATAAAAGGTACAGAATCCTCAGTCGAGTCTCACTCGACCTTGACAAGATTATTTATAGTTTTTTGTACCTATATTTACCACATATTATACCTTATTTGACTTCCAAATGTTGTTTGCTCTTCATTGAAAGAAACAATTAAATTCAATAGTGATGTTAGATTCGGTCGAAATAAGATTTAGATTTAATTTAGGTGACCTACTATAAAAAATAAAAAAAAACTTAAATAATCATAATAATAATACCTCGTGCATATTAAAATAAAAAAATACAGAAATTGAAATTGTTCATTTTTTTCTCTCTGTCAGTAGTTATTTTATACGAAAGAAAAAAAATTATTCATTCCTTTATAAATATCGACGTAATAATTCATATTTCTTTTGACAAGAAGCCTGGAATTATTTATTAGCCTAGATAATTATGCATACCTAAGTTATTTTATGTTATCAGTCCGTTGGATCGATGGAATTTTAAATTTTAAGGGAGAGAGAAGAAAGAGATGACGTCACGGTTGCACGGTTGCTTCTTCGTTATTTAAATTGTTCATTCTCTCTGGGTATGATTGGCGAGCGAATCTCGCCGAGTACAGAATTCGCTTTAACGTTTACTGAAATGTTTTCTGATCGTAAAAAGTTCGTTATATGATAATTTTTGTATTACTTTACCATACAGGGTATGGTCAAGTATTGTAATCGTGCATGAAAAAAGTGGTTTTTTCCTTATTTTTTTCGAAATATCTCAAAAACGGCTGAAACTATTTTGATTAAAAAAATTGAGCAAAACCATTTGGTAGAGGGGGGTTAATAATTAAAAATCTAGGCCGTTTGAGCAAACTCAACCAAATTTTGTATACATAATCAGTGGGCCCCATCAAGTATAAAAATACAAAAACTCACCGCCTAAAACGGGGGGGGGGGGGGGGTGTAGGGTCAAAAAATGAAAATCTTGGCCATATACCAAACTCAACCAAATTTTGTATACATAATCAGTGGACCCCATGAAGTATAAAAATACAAAAACTAACCGCGCAAAATGGTGCATATCGACTCAAAATTAAGGGAGGTGGAGGGGGGTTAATAATTAAAAATCTAGGCCGTTTGAGAAAACTCAACCAAGTTTTGTATACATAATCAGTGGGACACCAGAAGTATAAAAATGCAAAAATTACCCCCCCCCCCTTACATGATTATAAATAATTTTAGGGGCCAGGTTGTATGGTAAAGACAAGTGGATGGCCACATCAGAATACGTCAGCTTATTTTTATATTATGGTTCTTCTTAGTTTCAGAATTTCAAGTTTGAAAATGCGGAAAATCAGAAAATAATCGAATAATTAATGTTGGATATCTTGAACGGTTATAGCTACTAAGCTAAAATTTAACGCTTAGGTTACTATTAATAAACTGTAAACGTTTTAAGACAAGTTTCCGGCCTCAAATCTTTTGAGTAATATTACATACCAGTATTGTAATCTTACAACATATTTTTTACTATTACGTATCTAATTATTACAAGGAATAAATTGACACGTTCTGATTTGGCCATCCACTTGACTTTAACATACACTTCTGGTAGAGTTTGGTAAATGGTCAAGATTTTCATTTTCTGACCCTACACCCCCCCCCCACATTTTGGGGGGTTAGTTTTTGCATTTTTAGACTTCTGGTGGTCCACTGATTATGTATACAAAATTTGATTGAGTTTGCTCAAATGGCCTAGATTTTTAATTTTTAACCCACCTCCCTTAATTTTGGGTCGATGTGCACCAAAATCTAATCAGGTCTTGCACCAAAACGACTTGTGAAATTTGGTTTTGATATTCACACTAATTTTTGAGCTAGCTCGTTCACAAAAATGTGATAACGCACGTACCTTCTAACAGACTAACATACATTTTGACAAAACAATTATTATCTCGAAAAATATAATTTTTTCGATGTTCCCTTATTAAGACTTTTTTGTAGACCGAAATGCCATGGTTTCGCTCAATTTTTTCAATCAGAATAGTTTCAGCCGCTTTTGAGATATTTCGAAAAAAAGAAGCAAAAAAAACAACACTTTTTTCATGCACGACAACAATACTTGACCATACCCTGTATGCTAAAGTAAAAAGCAAAATTACAATTTATTTTGGTATTTTTGCAATGATTTAATGTGATTTTACCAATATAATATAGTATTTTTTTTTACTATACGAAATCTTGTAAATTTCTTATCTATCTGTATTGCAAACATACCATATAGTAAATTTACAATTTTTTTTAACAATGTAGTAGGATGTCTTTTCTTTCTCGCCTATGCACCAAAAATGGATGTCTTTCATACATTGTGTGTTGTCTAGGCTTGAATAATTTTAGCTTTAACCAGGTGCAATTTTATACACAAGTTTATATTTCAAGCAAGTGTTTTAAAATGTTTGAATTATATGAAAATAATTATCTACTATTTATTTATTGTGTATACAGAATTAATAAAACTCAATGTTAAACAGCTAGCATTTTTCAAAAATTCAACATCCTCGTCACCCAATAGGGGTCAAGCCAATTGACCGGAAAACAAGTTTGACACTTGGGTTCGATTCTAACTTATAAAACAAATATGGTACATCTACTATAATCCAAGATTAGAATTGAGCTTTCTTTTATAAAAGATTTTATATTTATAGACGGCGTCTTTTTACCAAGTTTCAGCTTTCTATCTATAAAAATATCGAAAAACAATAGCTTGCCAAATTATCAAAATTTGCACTGAGCTTACCAAAAAAATCTTCATTTTCTTTTCTATTAATTAATATTAATATATTAATATTAAACAGAGAAAATTAAAGAGAGTGAGCACTGCATGATTATTTTATTGAAGCAGAGAACACCCTCATTGATTTTCTCTAATAAAATGAACCACTCAGTTATTATCAGCAAAAATAGCTTTCTAATTAATATTAATCATTTTATAAATAGATTGATGAGTAGTATTTTATAAGATTTAATTGTATTAAACATAGAATTAATTTCTATTTAATTTTCGTTATCAAGTTTAATGTTATATTTGTTGTTTAATAGAAGAAGATGAAGATGAAGAGTAAGCGTTTTGTATATTCCATCAGATAACCGAGAATGAATCTTTTAAAAGTGAATGGTTCTTTGGATGCAAATGTCTCTCATAACCATAATCAAGATCTAAGTTGTCCTATAAAAATTAGTAACAGGGGGGGCTTTAATATATACATATATTTTTTTTATTTCATTTTTCTGAATGAATTAAAATTAATCCGCAAATATTTTTATCTAAAAAAACAGTGTTATTTTAAATGTTTAAGAGGTTTCATAAAATCTAAAATCAAAACTTAACTGTTAATTTACGACCCTTATTTCGCTAGCAAGCTAATTTATTAAGAATGGATGATAAAAGAGTACGTATACCTAGTTATAATTGACTCTTCCTGATTGGTTTGTTATTAAAGTCGTTATGAAAAAACTCAAAAGTATCGGATAAAAAAATAAATAAAAGATAATAATCGAGCTTTGAAAATCCTCAAATATTGTTATATTTTGAAATGGAAATACTTCACTTTTTGATGACCAACTATGTATTTACCTTACGACGCTTCAAAAAATGCAAAAAATAGAAACATATCAAATCAGCTTATAAAAAAATTATTGATCTCAAATAATTTTCAAAACTTTGTCGTGTCTTGAAAAAGTTTACACTTTTTCTTTCAATTTTAATTAAAATACACATATGATAAATGTTATAAATGTTTTTTCAAAAAGAGGTTAATTTTGTAATTAAATCACACATAATTAATTATAGCTATTTATTGATCACACCAACAAATAACACAATATGATTATGACGTTTTGATCGGCTAATTCTGCAATCGTTTAGATAAAACTGTGAAAAACACTCACTTCGATTTAGATTAACTTAGTTGTAGAATATTATAATTTTTGTTGTGTGATCAATAAATAGTTATACCAATCTTATACTCACAAAGAGAAACAAAGAGGTTGTCCTCTGCTTGATGCAAATAAACATACACACATATATATCGAGATGATATATATACATACAGATATATCATCTCGATATATATGTGTGTATGTTTATTTGCATCAAGCAGAGGACAACCTCTTTGTTTCTTTATTAGTTGAATATTTGTGAATCAACAACTCTGCTACTCTCGGCAAAACAAAAACTTTTCACTTCAATCTTATACTATTAAATGAGCAATACTATATATCTATTTTGATTAGTTATGTCCATCGATTAAATTGCTAAAGTTGTTATAGGGAAATAAGGACTATGCAAATGATTTATATTTTATTGCCAACGTTTCGTCAACTTTGTTAATTTCTTCAGGGCTCAAATAGTTAACTTCCCTGCATATTTGTCATTTTTATAATTATTCTTTCTTAGTAAACATATCAAGGTAAGTCATCAACATCAATAAGATTGAAAATTTATTCTTTTTATATTATGCAGGGAAGTTAACTATTTGACTCCTGAAAAAGTCAACAAAGTTGACGAAACGTTGGCAATTATCTGCATAAAAGATATAGTCATTATTTTCCTATAACAACATCTATATCATCTATATCAATACTATACTATATTTATTTATATAGAATCGGTTTCTCAAAAACGGCTCTAACGATTTCGATGAAAATCACAGATTAGGGGGTTTTGAGGATGTCAATTCGATCTGTCAGAGTCTCATCTTCGGGTAACTTTAATTTAATAGGTTTTATTTTAATTAAAATAATTAATTATTCCTCAGATGGGAAGGTATGTCAATAAAAATATACTTATAATCAATTTTTTTTTTCAATTTCCTTTTATTAATTAATGGTTGTATTTTTAATTTTGAAATCCACTAATAGTTATTTACAAATACCATCTAATATTAAAATTATTAAATTTAATTAATCATTGGAGACGGAATGTCAGAACTCAATGCTGAATTGATTCAAAGACAGCCTAAGGATAATGAAAATAAAAAATTCCGATTTATTAGAAAGTCATTTTCATCCCTTAAAAATCAGACGATTCAGAGTTTAAAAGTATTAACGAAGGAACCTCTGTGTATACTATATATCGTTTTTAAATAAAACAAAAAAAAAAAATAGCGAGCAACGCTCGGTCTGCCTGGGACTAATTAATTATAATTATGTGATTTAAACAAAAAATTAAATATTTTTTAATTTTTTCGAAAACAAAAATAAAAAAATCTATCCCAAATTCTTTAAAGTACGTAATAATATTTATATAAGGATATCGAATGGCATTTGAACTATGGCTTAAATTTCATTCCTCTCGAAATATTTGATTTGATGTTTATATAAGAAACTCCGTGTAAATTATACGTTCATATGCATCTCTCTGCTGGTAATAAAATTCATAATATATGTAATTAAATTTCAATTTCTTCACCTAAATATGTGCGAATTCGTGTGAAAGTTTATTTTTTTCGGTTGTTTCGTTTAAGACAGGTTATTCGGTTTGATTACGGGCTGGCTGGTGAGCCATACATACACGGTGATTCATGCCACCCATGTCACCTCTTTATTTACTGGAACCTCGAACTTCAAAACTTCCGGTTCAAAGTTCAGGAAATATCTTTGAATGGTTTTTTGAAAATTTTAAGTCGTTGATATGATAAGCGTATAAACCAACATGTGTTTTTACTTTACCATACAGGGTATGGTCAAGTATTGTAATCGTGCATGAAAAAAAGTGTTTTTTTTTTTCCATTTTTTTTCGAAATATCTCAAAAACGGCTGTAACTATTTTGATTAAAAAAATTGAGCGAAACCATGGTATTTCGTTCTACAAAAAAGCTTTAATAAGTGAACATCGAAAAAATTATATTTTTTGAGATAATAATTGTTTTGTCAAAATGTCTCGTTGTCTGGTTGTCTGTCTGTTTAGTCTGTGCGTTACCAAATTTTTGTGGACGAGCTAGCTCAAAAACTAGTGTGAATATCAAACCAAATTTCACACGTAGTTTTGGTCCAGTGAGATTAAGAGCTGATTAGATTTTGGTGTATATCGACCCAAAATTAAGGGGGGTGGAGGGCGGGCTAAAAATTAAAAATCTAGGCCATTTGAGCAAACTCAATCAAATTGTGTATACATAATCAGTGGGACCCCAGAAGTCTAAAAATGCAAAAACTAACCCCCCCCTACATGATTATAAATAATTTTATTAAATATTAAATACAAGTGAGGGGCCAGGTAGTATGGTAAAGTCAAGTGGATGGCCACATCAGAACACGTCAGCTTATTTCAATTTTACTTTATTAAGGAATCAATTTATTTATTTTAAAACCTTATAAGTGTTCATTAAAAATATTAATGAATTGAGTGGATTTTAATGAGACAGTCCAAGGTTAAAAAAAATAGAGATAATTATGACTATCTTTTTTATATTCAAAACCGACGTTTCGGAGGTGTATTCCCTCCTTCTTCAGTGTTTTGAAAGATCATTGAAGGAAATACAATGTGACTTTCCCTCTGTCCCCTCTCTCAGTGGCAGTAACTATATTATAGGTACAGTTTTTCATTCTCAGCAGAACTACTCTAAATTCTGTTGAGAATGAAAAACTGTATATTGTTATTGACACTGAGAGAGGAGACAAAGGGGAATGTGAGTCTCATTGGATTTCCTTCAATGATCTTTCAAAACCCTGAAGAAGGAGAGAATAAACCTCCGAAACGTCGGTTTTGAATAAAAAAGATAGTCATAATTATTTCTCTTTTTTTGAACCTTGGACTGGCTCATCAAAATCCACTCAATTCACTTATCAGTCTGTCTCCAAAAACTATGAATATATAATTTAAAAATTTGAAATTATGAGAAGATAATTAATTTAAAAAAATAAAAATTGATATTTTATTATATTTAAATTTATTAAAGCTTTAACTGTAGCTGGATGCGATAGTCTACTCCCCCACGATCATCTGAGAAATTTGCGGGGAGTGTACCGAATTTTGAAAAAGTTTTCATTTTTTTCTTCTAATTTATTTTTTGAAATAGTTAAAATATTCAAGCCCAAGAACGAGCATCGTAAGATGATAGTAATTCAATTATACTATAATCAGAAAATTTAACTATGTGTAGTAGGTATGGGATTAAATTGGGGAAACAATAAATAAATTCATAAGAAGAAATCAATCAGGTTGTCCTCTGTTTGATGCAAAAAACACAAATATCAAATATAATCATGTTTATATATAATTTATTTGTTTGAGACTATAATAGTTTCGAAGATTTGACCTTTATCATTAGTCTTTTTAATTAGAAATATTTGATGTGTTATTTCTTATTGATTATAGAAAATTGTTTTGATGTTTTAGCAAGCTAGGATGATAGTTTTCTATAACAACAAAACGCATTTTCTATATCTAATCGGGTAATCAACCCATGAAAAATAACAGATAAAATGTTTCTAATTAAGTTCAAACCTTCGAATTATAGTCTCAAAGAAATGTATATGTTTATTTGTAACAATCAGAGGAAGCGTGTCATCCTGCTAACCAAGTGGACCCGGGTTCGAATCCGACTCGAGGCATCCGGCTAAAATCTGACCACCGGGATAGGAACAAATTTATAAATAATAAATAGTATCGTAAATGGCTTATGGATAGAAAGGCCGAAAATCCAAGCCAAAAAAAAAACAACAACAATGACAATTCTGCTACTCTCGGCAAAACATAATATTTTCAATCAAAAAAATAAATTAGGCCTTGTATTCTAGGTGGCGTTGGTTTGGACACCCCTGCTCTATACACTTTAAAAGTGCCTCCATCTTCATAATTAATTAACTTAATATAATTTCTTAAAGTAAATTAGTGAAAGTTGTATGGTGTATACACCGTTTAATTTTAAAATCCTTTTCAAAAGATTAATTATCTTGCCCTGAACTGCCAGTAATTTCCTTTTCCTTACGGTTCTATCTTTCTTGGAAACCCGAATCGGCATTTTATTATGTTTCTCTCGTCTGTCGGCCGAGCGTTTTCTGATTGGTCCAGGTGTCATTTAATTGGTAGGCAATTTGACACCTCCACGAACCTTATGAACCTTGTCATTAAATCTATCAATCCTTTTTTCGGCGTTTATTTTTTTGTTTCTTCTCCATCTCTTTCTCTCTCTCTGTCTGTTGTCCGGTTGGAATTGAAGTTGGCACTCGATTGAGAGATCATATCCCCCAAGGCCGTTTGGAAGCACGCGCGCACCAGTTGCATACTAATACTAATACTAGCATACGGCCAAGATCTAGGCTTACAGAGAGAGCTTGATGGTTGCTGTTACAGGATGATTCACGACATCTGTAACATCCCTTCAATTAATTTCTTTATGGAATGTAAATTTGGAAAAATTACGTTACTAACGCTTATACTTAAACTATATAGTTTTAAGACTTTCCGAAACAAACAGGAAGTGTGTCCCCAGGGCCGGATTAACCCACTTTGGGGCCCTGGACATTTTCTTCATACCGGGTCCTCTCCCACACATTTTCTTTAAATTTTAGAATTCACAATAAGCATATAAAAAGGAATATATTTTTGTTTATTATAAATAGTTGTCTAACAGAAAAGTAAAATATCTTATATACAAATCTTTTCAAAATAGACAGTTTGTTCGGGTCCTTCAAAAAACTGGGACCTAGACATTTGTCTATGCTATGGTCCGGCCCTAGGCTTATAGAACCTGCACTTTTTTCATATCTCCATGTTTAATTTCATGGAATCGATTACAATATTTTCCACCGGTTCAAATGCCTGTAACAGAATGGTTTTCTATATTTTTTTCAATTAAAATACGATCTCAGAAAAATTAGTAGTATCAGTATATTTAAGTATATGTGACAATTGGTCACTCGGACATTTTTTTTTTTTAGGGGTTGGAGGGTCCCCCAAGAAAGTGAGGCCCTAAACTATAGCTTGTGTAGCTTATACGTAAATCCTGCACTGTATGTCCCAACATCAATATTGAAGGAATAAGCCATACCAAGGGTTCCCTAACTAATTATACAAATATTACTAGCTGAATGGCCTGTGGCATCCCATACTTGGGTCAAGGTCTTGGATTGCAGTCAGTAGAAAAATTATTATATCTTCCAAAATACTTAAGATATCAAATTCATTCTTAATCTTTATTTGATAAGGAGAGAATGAGAGAATTAATCGAATTTTTACATAAATTTAGGTTAAGCCATTTTCAAAAACAGACTGGTAAACAAGACGGATATTATGGAACTCTCTTAAACAATTATATTCTCATAATTACAAATGATTAAATTTAATAGCTTATAATATTTTTATTGAACAATTAATGGGGTTTAAAAAAATAAATTATACTGAAATTGCTTAACGACTTAAGATCTTCAATAAAACATTCAAAGATATGTCCTCCATTTTTAGGCTGTGAGTTCTTAAGTTCGAGGGATCAAATTCTAATCAGTTTATTTTTATACATTTTACCAATAAAACAGTAACATAGTACACTCGGAAGGTTGGGAGGAAATATTTTTTTCTAGTCTACGAGTATTAATGTGTCTTTCTGGATTCCAATTTCCAGAGCGAAAACCCGTAGATTGGTTCTTGTGATTCCGAAAAGTTTGTGTTTCGAAATTAAATAATTGATTAGATTTTAGACTTTCGGGCTTCATAATTTCCAGCTCAAAAATGTAAGAAACCAGAAAAAAATCGCAATATTATTTAGAGAGATATCGAAGAGTTATAACTAATGAACTGAAATTCGTCACCCATATTTGTATCAATATACTGTACCTTTTTGCAGAGTTGCAATTTTTATTATATATTCATTTTGATTTTAAAATTATTTTTTCTTACAAATCCAAAATGAGAGGAAATGTCAAAGAAAATGAATGTCCATCTATTTATGGGACACTTGCCCTTATCCATATATAAACTATAGGTATATGAAATGCAAAGCTTGATTTAGATAGTCGGCAACGAGTGCTTTATGAAGTTGCCGATCGATGATTGTTGCCAATTAGCATCAGATGTGAGCTCAATACAATCCGAAGAAAACTCTATAATGGTTGGTCAATCACAGAAAATGAAAGAAACACACACGTAATAAGAGAGACCCCATCTGGACATCCAGATGGAAATTAATTCACAATTTATCCGAAAATATTCTCAAAAAATCAACTATTTAATTTTTTATCAATTTTCCTTTTATATTAAAATTTATTTAATTTATATTGGTTAATAAATTAGAACTGATTTATACTTCTTCGAGTGCCATACTGGACCGAGCGTAGTCGATTACTATGGAGAGTATCCTCACCTGGATAAATTTTCCACAGGGTGATTTTCCATTGACTTCCCCATGATTAATTTAATGATGTGCCTTGAATTTTTGACAAAGATGAAATTTGTATTGGCTATTGTGAGATACGATCCCGAGTAGATTAGATCCAATGTGAAGCGCCTTAGCCACTGCTCTATTGGCGCTTCTAAATTATATTGCCCGTCAAAAAAACGAAACACTTCAAATTTTATTTTTATAATTTATATATTTTTTATTCTAGATAATTAATTAGTACAATTCGATCATTCGATAGACAAATTATCTGAATTATTTTTGGAACGAAGTTCCTTTACGGGGCTTGCGGTAGAACCAAACTGGCATAAATCGCCACGTAACGAAAATGTCAACTCCAGGCGACCTGAGTCAATGGAGAGGATATAAGAGGTAGATTTTTTTTATCCTCGAGGGTAGGTGGAAATCCGAAGGCTAAACCAGAAATAAAAAAATATTTAAATCCAAAATCCTGAATAAAACAAAACTAAAAAAAATTGCCATTTTTATCATAAAGTAGTTATTGATTTATTTTGATTAGATAAAGTTACAGAACTTGATTTCAAATACATTAAAAATTTGAAGTATTGCTTTTTTGGCGGCCAGTGTATATTAGATGAATTAGATTAGATTTATAGAGGGTGATCATAGGCTATTCTAGGCAAAACATAATCTTTTAAATTAATTATAGAGGGTGTAGTTTATAAATATTAAAACATGTGTGCCCAGTTTTAGGTTATTTGTTAGAATCGTTCGATAGCTTGCTAATATTATAATTCGATTTTTAATGTACTAGTATTTCATTTCTTAATTTTTGAACAAGAAATTTTTAAGTTGAGACTCGAAAATCTAATTCTTCGTTTTGAAATACTAGCATTTTAAAATGATTTTTAGGAAATTTCAAAAAATAATATTAATGAAACATTTTAGGATCTATTTTATTATAAACTTGTCGTCTTTTTATGGTTATATGATAGATAGGCGCTTGTGAAAAAGCCGTTTAGATTTTGAAACACCCTGCATATTCAGTAATATATTATTTTTAATAATTTAATAAAATCTCAATCGATTTTTTTTTTTTGAGTCTAAAATTTATTTAGGAAAAAAATCTTTTAATTTGTTAATGAAGAAGACCTATAAATTTATAAGTATATATGATTTGCACTAAAATGGCATAAGGTAATTCAAATTCCGATTTGAGCGGACAGGTTTCCTTTAAGTGGTTATTAATATATAATTACATTAAGGTGTAGGTATTTATATACATATTTTGGTTTAGTGAATTTTATTATTTTCCTTTAGAAAAATTTCAAGCAATATTATAAAATAAATGGAGGTCAACTGGATTTGAAGGGAGTGAAATGCCTAAGATTGGTATCTTGCTATCTATTTTCCACATTTGATTATTTGGTGATTGAATTATTTATCAATAAAGAAATATCAGATGAAATAACCTAGTTTGTTAAATTTTAAATGAGATAAACTCATCAGAATGCCCGTTGTTTCGACCTGCAGTTCTTAAGTTGTTTTTTTTAAATAAATACTTCTCTCATCATTTTCATTAAAAGAAAAAAAAATAAGTAAAACTATAATTTTTACTTTCACTATAATATATACCTAAAAATTATAAAGGATAATTATTATATCTTAGACACACGGCATTGTGTCAGCAAAGTTCGAAAAATATTATTATATACATCAGATAGTTTTCAAAATTTCCACAAATAAAAAATTCAAATTGTCGCAAATTATAAATACAACAAAAAGTTTTTTTTTGAAAATTTTATTAAAAAACCTGCATAAATACAAGAGACGGTGTAGTGTTTAATTTTGTTTGGATTTATGATATTTTATTAATAGAGTAAAATTAATTTTTCTATGGAGACATTAATGCGCGGTTTCAAAGCATTATGGAGGGAATGAATACAGATAATTTCGAAAGAAGATTTTTGTGCCAATCAGATCGCAAGACTTTGAAATATCCATACCAATCGTGAGAGTTTCATTATCTCTTCTGAAGGCCTTATTCCATATTTGATTTTGTGAATTATTTTCTATGTCAAAGACAAAGGTTAAAATTGAATTGATTGGTTGATGGTATTCAAATAACATATCTAATTGATTAAATTAGATTTTTTCTTTATCTATAGTGCAGTTCTTTGGAATAAAGTGATGTTTCGATCATTCGCCGAAGCAGCTTCAAACGGTCATAAAGTAAAGAGTATGGGCCTCATGGTTCCAATGAAAGTCTAAAATTGTAGTAGGTACTCATTTAGATCGAATTTTAGGAACTGATAATTTTTCCCGAGGGGTGAACCGCGACCTAATATCGTGTACACCTACTTCCACTTCCATTTTCATTTCCAATTAGAAGGCAATAGATGAAGGGGCATGATCTAGTGAATTCCAAAATAATTCCAGATAATTCCAAAGACGTGTACACCTAATTCCAATGTCAGTTCACCCTTTGATTTTTCCAAACTCCGGAAAGGGAGATGCTTATATTTATTCCAACCGGATGTATGTATGGATGGATGGATCCAGTTTTTCTACACCGTTCAACTTATTTAAATTAAATTGAGAAGTGCTGATTAGTTTTTGATACATATCGGCCCACAAGCATGAGTGTTTTATAATATTTCTAATCATCTTGAAAATGGTTGAATTAATCTTATAAGATTTAATATCCTATTAATGTCCCTTTTATGATATTTTAATAAAGTCTAAAATTAATTTTACAATGGAGACTTTAATGCGCGATGTCAAAACGTTCAACCTGTTGTAGCTCAATAAAGGTTATCTAAAATTAGTCTGTAAATTTACATTTTACGTACTTTATTCTTATAAATGATTACTATTTTCAGGCACATCGAGAGGGATGGGGGGGAGGCAGACGGGAAAGTTACCCCAGGGTCCGGTCCCATTGTTATATAAATCTTTGTACCACTTAAATCTATTACTTAATATAAATAAAAATCTAAAATAGCAAAATTAGGTAATATTTTACAAATTTAAAAATATAGTACTTTTATTTGTCCCAGCATTGAGGGGCCCGCTTGTTTGATTTTGACACAGGGCCCGTAACAGCTCTTCATGGATCTGTATATGTTTATTTAATATAGCCCATAAATCATTGACAATAAATACCAATTTTAGACCTTAGTTAAGAAAGAATATAAATATACTTAGGGTTCTTTATGAAAATACTAAAATTTGAAAAATAATTTTATAAGTAACCATAGCAACTGCGTTGTTATTACTCGATTTTAATCACATCAGTTACTATTGCTGAAGACATTAGGAAATCGACTTGAAATTAAAAATAACAACTTCTTCTCAATTTTGGACAAATAAAAATTATAGTATTCAATAAGCAGAGTGCATCAAAACACAACCCAACACCAAAATATTATAAGTATTTTAAGATTTAGGAGCGAAAACGCCGTATATTATATCATGTCATGTTTCAAATGACTATTATGGATAAAGTCTAAAGTCAGCCTAGAATTTAATCTACATTTTCTTCCTTGTCATATATATAACTTGTACTTATAAGTTGTTCTGAGTTTATTTTATTAATTAATTAAAAATGCAGAACAACATCAGAAACTAGGACGAGGTTGAAAATTGTGTTTAATTACACACGTCATGTTTTTTCTTATCTTATCAATTTTCCAATGAAATATAAACTAGCACATACGTAGTTCGTCTAGTTCTTTTAATAATTTATTAGAATATTTAAATGAAAATTTGTAGTTTATTAATATTATTTGAAATCTGGTTGTCCAAGCGTCATGTTAAGCAATTTACCACTGTTAAGATAGAAACTGGATAAGAAGGTGGTCGCTACAAGGGACGAATTTCGATTAGAAAAAGCATTTAAATCGATGTTTCATCTTAAGTTCTTTATTATAATGATGGAATAAACAATTAAAAGATGTCCCATTATAAGTGAAATTTTTGGATTTATTGGATTGAAAATAAATAATAAATTACTAGAAAATTTATTTGTGAAATTTTGACCTGTTTTTGGTGTTTTATCTAATTATTCGCTTGTGAATGCTTGATACATATTTAATCTTATCAATCAATTTCAACAATTTCGTTGAAAATAACGGATTAGAGAATTTTTGAGTCGAAAAATCGATCTGTTAGGGTCTCATCTTTGGGTAACTATAATTTGATTGGTTTGTCCTTAATTAAAGTAATTATTCCCTGCTGGATGTGTCAACAAAAATTTATAACTATATTTTTTAATTCAGTAAAGAAAATTTTTGAAATTTTTTTTAAAAACTATTTAAAATTTAAAATATAAAATACTATGTAGGTTTCACATAAATAAAAGAACAGATGCTTGTTTATCTAAACGTATCTAAAAGTATTTTATATTTTAAATTTTAGGTTCTAAAAAAAATTTCAAAAATTTTCTTTACTTTATTTAAAATGTTTTACCAAGAACCCACACCATTCTCCCTTAACAAATTTTTTTTTTTTTTAATTTCCTTTTATAAATTAATTAGTTTTGTAATTTTAAAACCCACTAATATGTAGTTCATTCCAATTATTATTATATATTAAAATTAAATGTATTTTCTATTGAAGACAGAATATTAGAATTCAATTCTGAATTGATGCAGAGGCAGCCAAAGGTTAATGAAAACAAAAAATTTCGAATAAAAAATTTAATAGACCTTCATTTTCAGCTTCTAGAAAAAAACCGACGTTTCCCTTCTTCTTCATGATTTAAAAGAGACATCGAAAGAACCGCCGTGTACATTAATATTATTTTTAATTGCCATTAAGGTAGTTGTTTCGCGAGAATACTATGAAAAAATTAATGCTTGAGATATAAAACAGACAATAAGGATTCATAACTTTTTGCTGTTTATGTACTACTAGCCAATTCTGTGCTTGTTTGATAAACCTGGCAACACTGTCCTAGCTTGTATATATTTTATCATATAAATACCAGATAAAGTACATTATAAAGGAAGATTTATAAAACAAAAGTTCTTAATAAGCGATTGAAAGTGTTGCGACAATAGTTGAAGCGAAAAAAAATAAAAAAAATATTAAAGTTAACCCACTTTTTAAGTTAAATAAAAGCGTTGTTGCCAACTTCTTTTTAGTGTAAATTTTTTATTACAAATTGTTCGTTATTTATTCAATATTATCTCAGAAACTGTGTTGTAACTATGAATTAAAATTTTCTTAAAAAATGTATTAGCTATTGTTTAATGTTGGTTTAGTTTTTTATAACAATGGTAAGAAAAGTTTCTTAATTATAATTAAATATGTATGTAAACTTTCCGATATCCCGTCAAGTATAAGAGTCTGAAAAACTCTATCTTTGGAATTTAATATCTCCGGAACTAGATTGTTCATCAATTTCGTTTTGCCACCAATCGATGGAGAAGGATTTAAATAATAAGCTTTCTAAATTTCAAAAAAAAATCCTAGGAAAACCCATATGGTGAAATAATTAACTTAAGTTCAAAACTTTGTGCACATTCTCGATAATGGCTTGAACAGATCAAAACGTTGACAAAAAAAAAATACATTAAATTTTATTTCCAAATAAAAATCGACTTTTTTAACTGAATTTAATATTGAAAATAATATTAATATACCGCTTTTAACTAAAGCAAAAATATACTGAGCAACGCTCGGTCAGCCACAGGTACTTACTATTTATTATGCAATGGAAATAAAATGGCCTCAAGAGGAGAAAGAAAGAAATGAGGAGGACGATGAGTGAAGCGCCTCTCCCTCATGGATATTTTTAATAATTCGTGTGTATGGTTGTTTGTGTGATGGATTTGCTTGCCATTTTGGCGGGTGCCCCGTTGGCATGGCAGCAGGCAGAGGCAGGTCCTCTCCTCTCGAGAGCAGCCGAAGAACCCGTTCTGCGGCCACGGCTAACGAGTCTGGCCTGCAGACAAATCGGCCGGCGACGCCGCCGCACTCTTCCATCTCCGGGTCCTCTTTAATTAAATTAGGAAATGGCCATTGAGAAGAAGAAGAAGAGGCCTGCCACCCACTGAAACAAGGGTTACCGAAACCCTTCCATCTCCCCCTTCTTGAGCAGAATCTAACAACATAAGTACAGTGATCAATAATGGTAGAAAAAAGAATTCCACCTGTTGGAAACCAAATCCAATCGATTCATCATACTATAACATAGAGAAACTATTATTAGAACATTAGTTCTTTTCTTTTTCACTCTAATCTCGTATATGTAAGGGGCGTTATTTACGTTTATAGAAAACTAGCTTCTTGTAAACTAATTGAAAAAAAAGAGTAAAATCTTTTTCAAAACTCTCCGGTTAGAGCCGCTCTAGTAATTGAAAATAAATAGATAAATACATAACTAATATTATATTATGAAAGATATTAATTTGCCGATGGTAATAGATTCAAATTTACTAGAAATTCATAGATCAAAGATGGTGTCATCTATTAATTCCGATGGAGTGGAATATTTTTAATTATATGTCAGAGGGTTTGTTCACTCAACCACCTTTATTTAAATTATATGGCATGGCTATATGTTTAAATTTAGAATCACTATATCGCGAAATTTTACAAATTAAGATAACAATCTTTGAGTAAAATATTTTACGCGTTTGCATATGTCAGAGAGGTTCGTATCCCGCAGGTGAGCCAGGTGGCCCGGATTGCTGTTACTGGCACTCGGGTTCGATTCCCGAGGGGGTGAAAAACAACCCCTCTGACATATAATTAAAAATATTCCACTCCATCGGAATTAATAGATGACACCATCTTTGATCTATGAATTTCTAATATTATATTAGATAAAGGAGGAGGTATCAGCCAAAGTTGGATGCGCTGGGTCCAATAAAACACTCTGAATAAAATGTTTCGTCCTGAATTTATTTCGCCATCATCAGTTAATTGGGAGTTATACACAAAATGCGGTACACATATGTGATCGAACCAAGCCTTGTCAAAAATAAAAATTGTAGCTTCATGTTAATTTATATGAAGCTACAATTTTTATTTTTGGCATTATATCAGACGAAAAAAAAGGGGGAGTGGGGTCAAAAATGAAAATTCTAGCCCTTTCGACCAAATTTTGTATACCTATTCTATTGACCCCCAGAAGGCCAGAAATTCAAAAGCTAACCACCCAAAATGGGGGGAGGGGCAAAAATTAAAATTCTAGCCCTTTCGGCCAAACTATGTATACAAAATTTGGTTAGCTTTTGCATCTCTAGCCTTCTGGGAGTCCACAGAATATGTATACAAAATTTGGTTCAGTCGAGTAGAACTTTATGCCCCACCCTGTACTAGGTCAAATTTATTTGTCATAGACTATAGTTTCGAAGGTTTGACCTTCATCGTTAGTCCTTTTAATTAGATATTCTATCTCTTATTTCTCATGGGTTCAAATACCAGATTGAATGTAGGTAAATTTGTTTTATTATATAGTGTGCAACAAACAGAGGACAACCTCATTGATTTCTCTTCATGAATCAACACCTCTGCTATTCTCAGTAAACAAAATCTTCTCAATTAAATATTGTTATTCGTATAAATGAAATTTCCTGTATTTTTTTCAAATAAATTTTTATTTAACAATAAGTGTCAAGTTCCAGTGGGTCTGGAATCTATGAACACAGACGAAGATTATTTAATAGATTCTAGGAGTTTAGTTGACATTTCCTTCTTCTAATGGCCAAGAACTAGAGATAAACTGCACGAGAGTGTCTATGCATTTTGTATAAATAATCAGAAAAGAAACTCTGCATCGGGATCCCGTTGGAGTTCCTCCTCGGTTTCTGCTGGTGTTATCGATGATTTGTTGATCTGTCCATCACTCAACGCGGAAGATGTTCCGTCAATTAGAATCCAAGTTGACTCGATAAATACTTTACAGAGACAACAGAATAGTGTGCTAAAATTATAATTGCAAATGAATCCATCTTGGCTGTTGGAACGAACCAACCTCTAAAGCTCGATGAACCAGAAACGACCTTCGAATATTTACAACCTTTAAGAAACAATAATCGATTTTTTTTTTCTTCTTCTTCTTCTTCAGACTCCATTGAGAAAGTTTTATTGCAATCATTTGTCTGTTCAGGTTAAAAGGGAATATTCTGTGACAAATCATTTGCTTTATAAAAATTTAAATCAAGGGATTTATCAATAGAATAAGAAATATGCTTGTTTCCCTATTGGCGAAAATCACGATAGACGTGATATCTCTTTGAGAAATATAGAATTAATAAGTATATGTAAATTCACCCCTCCCGATATCTATTAGCAGAAGGTTATAGGGCTAACAAAATATTTTCTTCAATAAGAATTAGAGACTTATAAGTAGGCTTACCATAAGTTCTAGTTTGAAGGTATGGTCCTGGCGTTCCGGCCAGTTTATCATTTTGTCCCGGTTTTTGGAAAAATTAGAAAGGGCTGAATTTATACTAATCCAAAAAGAGCAGCCTCGGTAAATGACAATTAGACAACTTTAATACTCATCTAGTATAGACAGCGTCGCTTTAATGGTCAGATTTTTTAGATTCCGACTATAAAAAGATTATTCAACATGACCACTCTCTTTTTCTTTCGCTAATTCCAGTCTTGAAGAGAGTAATTGAAATTCTATATGCGGCTAAATTCACATTTTATTTTATAAGAAAACAGTTCTTTGAAAATGAATATGCTGAATGAACTGTAAAAGCATTATTGCACTGCAGATTTAATTGTGATGAACTAAATTGTAGTGAATTTTTCGACATGATTAAAAATATTAAATAATTTTTTAAAAAAGTACACGCCACTGATATATGTGTAATGTGTATACTGTATTAACAACTTTTTAAGTTGAAAATTATCAGTACATAATTAGTATTTTTTGTTAACCACTCCAAAACTTGAACTTTTTGATTCATAAGTACCTACTTAGCTGACTATTCACTACTTCTCTTTTTGAAATCGCATAAAAGACGTACGTTTCTTTTTCGGGCGAATTATGGTATCTCTACTTAGTGGCCGTCCATAAATTAAGTCACACAGTAAGTGTGTGGGGGGGGGGGAGCATCTCAGATGTGTGACAGGGGGGTCCGTGGATCTTAAAAATTGTGATGTCAAAAAAGTCAAATTATTAAATTATAGGGTATAAAAGTGATAGTGTGACGTCACAATACAGGGGGACTCAATGAAAATGTGACACAGGGGAAGGGTCTAAAAATCTTGAAATTTGTGTGACGTAATTTATGGACGGCTCCTTATAGCTACTATTAGAGCTTCTTTTTAAATCCTTAGCTTAAAAACAAAATAAAAATATTTTTCGTTGCTCGTTAATATTAAATATTTATCATTGTATGAAAAATGAAATACAGTAAACTCCCGATTATCCTTGTGCGGATTATCAGGTTGGAGGATTATCCGGTTTGTGAATTATCCGTGATGAATTTAATTTAAAAAATAAATAATTATATGTACTTATATGTATATTTTAAATATCATTAAATTATCAATCGCATTAGTCATAACACGGCCCTGAATTCTGTTGACACTTTGTTGGAGTACATCGACCAATGGGAATTCGAGTATGACGACATAATAGCTCTTAGAAAAATTAGAACTGATATTAAAAAAAAATTTAGTCGAATTGAGAACCTCCTCTTTTTTTGAAGTCGGAAAAGATTCTTGCAAACAAACCAAAATCACAGATTTTCTTAATAATAATGAACATTAAACATGTTAAAATAATTGTCTGCCTTAGTAATGTATAAAACTGGTTTTTAACCTATGGGTCACGAAGCATATTCTTTGGGTCGCACAGGATCGTTAGAAAATATTTAAATATTTTACTACATTTATTTTCAATAAGTTTAAAAATATATCTTAATTTTCTCAATAAGTTTTTATTAAATTTTCCTTGGATCAAAAAGTACCTTTTTTATGTTAATTGTTTAAAAGATATTTATATATCAGTAAAAAAAAGGTCATTATTATAAAATTGAAGAAAATTTTTCAAGTATGAATTAAAGTAATGTAAAAATTTGGCTTTTTTGGGTCGCGAGATGAACATATTTTTCAAATGTGAGTCGCGGCTTAAAAAGGTTAAGAACCACTGATGTATAATATGTTGTAGTTTAGAAATAAATAATTATAGTTCGGATTATCCGTGTTTTTCGATTATCCGTGGCGCCTCTCCCCACCATTAGCCCGGATAATCGGGAGTTTACTGTAGTTTTTTTTTTCGAGTAATAAAATGTGTCTGTCTTGTCGTTATTTCTTGGACCCTTTTGCATAGATACAATTCTTTTAGCTCTCCCTTCCTCTCCATTAATTAAAAATCTATTTATTATTATTATTTTTTTTTTTTGAGTTGATGAATGAAGAAACAAAGGGATAGTTAATTCCGACCAAACTTTTATTAATGACCTTAAGTTGATGAGTTTCAGGTGTCAACAAGTGCCATCATAAGAGGCATCTCACCTGAATGAGTGAGGTAGATTCAAGTAGCTGAAGATTTTTATTCTCTTTAACCTCCGCTCACTCACTCGCTTTTATATTATTCATCGTCTCTTTTCTGCTTAGTGAAAAGAATGAATTAACCAAGCATTCGGAATTTCAAATAGATTTCCAGTTGGCAGCTCTTCTAGCCAATTACCCGTTCCACATTAGAAAATCAATTGATTTTATTTTTTTAACAACAATTTCTGCATTTTAAAATTAATTTTTATTAACTCTAAGTTAATTGACCTTTAAAGTATTTAGTAAAAGACACATTTCAGCAAGACTTGATCTTTGTGAGAGAAATGGTATACCGAATTCTTGTAGCTACTATGAAGTGTAGGTTTATATTTTTTTTTCATTTGACAAGACTGGTTTTTTATATTATAGTTAAACGGAAAAAGCTTGTAATTCAAAAGAATGTTAAAATACTTGAAGTATTTTTTTATAAGTCCTCAAAAAGAATTAGAAAAATCATATTTTTTTTAATCTCAAACTTTAGGAGACGTAGAAAGTTGAAATAACGCAAATAGGTGGCATTTTATTTCTTTTTAATGATAAGAATGCAAGAGGGTGTAACACCTATAAGACAAGATCGACTCACGCAATTTCAGGAGCTTGGGTGGTAGTCATTGTACTTATGGAGCCGGATCTTGACGAAATATGACATGTGGGAAGGTAGAATTTTGATCATTAAAAGAATTAACCGAATGCAATTGTTTTATTTGTTTTTGGCTAGACCACGAAAAGATGTTGGGTGTCTCTGGTTATCATGGTCATAGAGTAATTATAGCAATATATTACTCTATGATCATGGTGATCAAAAACGAGATCTAAAGAAAATTCAAAAGAATTTTAAATAATTGGAAACCATTCTTTGTAAAATAGGCTAAATATATGTTTGACTAGCTTGTCTGCTAAGAAAAACAAATTTTCAATATCCACGCGATTCTGACTCCATGAAAAATAATATTTATAATTAAAAAAAGTATGATGATGAAGACCAAACCTTCGAAACTATAGTCGCAAAGAAATAAATAATATATATACATAATATTATCTATATTTAATATATATGTGTGTATCTTTATTTGTATCAAGCAGAGGATAGCCTCTTTGTTTCTCTTTATGACTAAGTAGATAGGTTTGAAAAATTCAAAATAACCGCAATCCTGGTCATTTAATAGACAGTGAATGTTTTGGAAGATTATTTCAGAATGAAAATAATAATATCCCATACTGTAGTAAGATCAGCACACACCTCCAAATTGAAATTCTTACTAGCCAACTCAAGTCGTTTTTAGGGGTAATCAATCCCCAAAATTTTAGAAAATACTGTATAATAAATTAACATAAAAATGAATAAATTAAATTTCAGGACAATGTTAATGCCAATTAACTACTAAGAGAAATCAAAAAGGTTGTCCTCGGCTTGATTCAAATAATTTATTTGTTTGAGAATATAGTTTTGAAGATTTGACCTTCATCATCAGTCTTTTTAATTATAAATATTTTATATGTAAAATTGAAAGTTTCTTTTTGTCGAGTGTAGCGGAATTTTTATATATTGAAGGAGACAATAAAAGAGTGTGTCTTCTGCTGGATTTATAAATTTTCAATTTATTTATAACCAGACTATAGTTTCCAGAGCTTTGCCCTCTTCATCAGTCTATAACAATTGATTCACAGGAATTAATGTATGTAAGCAAAGCTCTCGAAACTATAGTCTCGTTATAAATAAATTAAAAATTTATAATTCCAGCAGAAAACACACTATTATATAAAGATAAAAATAAATAAATATTATATGAAATATTGATTTACTATGAGTTAAGATTTCTAGGCCACTTATTTCACATTAAAAATTAAAAAATAAAAGAGGGAAATATTTTTAGTATATATATTTCGGGCTGTAAACCCATTTTCAGGAAAATACGGAAGTTTAACTTATAGTAAATGAATATTTCTTTTAATATTTATTTACTTTTATCTTTATTAAAGATGTTTCACCTTCCACCAACACCACAATCCCTCAAAAAGAAACAAAGAGGTTGTCCTCTGCTTGATGCAAATAAACATACACACATATATATCGAGATGATATATATGTGTGTATGTTAATTTGCATCAAGCAGAGGACATCTCTTTGTTTCTCTTTGTGAATCAACAACTCAGCTACTCTCGGCAAAACAAAAACTTTTCAATTATGCCACAATCTCTATTAATTACACTCTTTTATTGTCTCCTTCAAATTTATATGTTATTTCTCATGGGGTCAATTATCGTATGGATATTGAAAGTTTGTTCTGTTGTAATAGCAAGCTGATTTGCATCAAGCAGAGGTCAGCGTCTTTGATTTTTCTTTATGAATCAACAACTCTGCTACTCTCGGCAAAACAAAATCCTTTCAATAAAATCTTTTCACTTATATTTATTGTTTGATTGGTTTATTTGTCAACGGAAGAAGAATGAAGAAGTGAAAGTGACGGCGGGCGTTTGTTTTTCGGAAGCCGATTGGACCATTCAAATGACAGGCGAACGAACAGAATCGTCAGAGATAATTCAAGTAGCTGGGACCGCAAGAGTTCAAGTGATGGGGTAAGAGACTTTACGATGTGCTAAAGTTAAATTTCAACACCCCCCCCCCTTCTGCAACAAATGCATTATCTGCAAGAATCCTTAAAGATTAAAGAGCAATTATCTTAAGGAATTTGAGCGGCTGTCGCACACACACTCGCCTTACAGTTCAAGCGCAATGATAGTATAATAAACAACAACATCAACTCACTGTCAATGCCAGCCAACCAACCACTTTAGTGATTAATGTTGTCTGCTTTCCAATCAGATCAACGCAAATACACATAAGATTTCAAAAAATTTTATTTACTCTGCTGCTTCTGGCTTAGGTTTAATTCATCGCGGACAAATTCATCGTAGGGGAAATTCATCGATATGCAAATTCATCGCCGACAAATTCCTCGCAGTATAAATTCATCGTATTAGAGCAAATTCGTCACAAGGATAACACTGCTCGTCAAAAATTAAACAAAATGTTTCCCCGTAAACCTAACAATGGATTCCAGTTTAGTTTTATACACTGATTATTATCATGCAATTTCCCGATTTTTTACAACACGTCAGAGTTTTGAGAAATTATCGGTCAAAACGACGAAAAAGTACATTTTGACCTATTTTTGAGCCCCATTAAATATTAAACAGTAATATTTGAAATCAAAATATTTTGTTGACGTAATAGAAAACAGCTTTTTCTTTGATTTTCAAATGTCCATTTGTTTGTAGCTCAATTAGAACTCTAGTTATAACTAAAAAACTATAAGACCTTATCTATATTTATTATCCTTTGCAATCACGTATTTTTAGTTTTTTACTTATAACTCGAGTTCTAATTGAGCTAAAAACAAGTGTTAATTTGAAAATCAAAGATGAAACTTTTTTCTATTACGTCAACAAAATATTTTGATTTCAAATATAGCTGTTTAATATCTAATGAGACTCAGAAATAGATCAAAATGGCATTTTTCGTCGGTTTGACCTATAATATCTCAAAACTCTGACGTGTTGTAAAAAATCGGGAAATTGAATGATAATAATCAGCGTATAAAACATACTGGAATCCATTCTTAGGTTTACGGGGAAAATTTTTTGATGATCAGTGTAATTTATACCGGCCAAATTCATCGTGTTTTTTTTTCAAGGTGATTTTGGAATATAAATTTCTCAAAATGTTAATGTACATTATACAATATATTTTTGAAAGGATAAAAATAAAAAATAAAAAATGAAGGAAAGCTAAAAAGAAAAAATAAATTTTATTTAACCAGTTTTTATTATTTTTATTTTATTAAAAAATCAACTATAACCGAATCAGGGAATGAGGCAAAAATTTAATTATTATTCTCTTTGTTGAACTTGATAAAAAATGTGTACTGTTATACTTTAGGATTAAGCTGAAGTATTTGTGAGGTGGTCAGGAAAAAGAGCCCTAATATTCACCTACCAGTTTTTTCAAGAAAGACAAAAAGGTTAGTTAAATTTGGGTGTAATTTTTGAATAGTAGGTACGTATTTGAACTCAGCAGCAGATTTTCATTCGGAATAGAATAATAGCCAGGCTAAAAATGGAAGAAATGCCCTATTTTTTCTGCTTAAAAATTGTCAAAATTTAAACGCCTTTAACTACGTTTTTTACTTCTAATTATTCAAAAATTCGTAAACTTAATTAATTTTTGGAATTTTTGGGCAGGACAAAAAGTAATCTGTTCAGTTGTATCTCTAGAAACAGGAGATGCCATTAGCTTAATTTTGACCAGGTGAATGATTTTGATTTTGATGTTTTAAACCAAATTCAGGATTTAAAAAAGGGCCCTTTTCCATGACACCATTACATTTGTCGAAAAATCAATCAGACGGTGGGGGTGGAGGGGCAAAAAATATAAACTTTGACTTTTTCTGAAATTAATACAAGTTCACACAATCTCTCTCTATTATATTATTTACATTAACATGTTGAGAAATATATGATGAATTTGGCCGACCAGGTGAAATATAGGTTTTTAACTTCAAATTCGGACTTTTCCTTATCAAATTCAGGATGTTTCAAACCAAATTCAGGATTTAAAAAAATCAAAATCGGACTTTTTCAAATCAAATTCAGAAGTTCTATAAAACAATGCATATTTTGCATATTAAATTATAGCTTTTTACCTGAAAACAAAAGTCTTTTGTAAACACAAACTCCTGATGATAAGCTAAAAACCCGAAATATGTATAGACTATTTAAAATAAAACTCTAAAAATATAATTAAAATTTTCTTTTTAATTTTTATATTTACTTGTGAAACATCACTATAACCCTCTAAAAACTCCTGTGTTTAATTTGTTTCACTATAAACCAACACCGCTTTCCCTAAATGTTATTGAAAAGTTTTAGTTGATGAGCTGAAAATTGGTTCCCAAATATCAGCTTTTTACCTGAAAACGTTTCTTGAGAGTACAAAATGATAATTTTGAAAGGTTTTAGTTAATGAGCTGAAAATTGGTACGCAAATATCTTAGAAAGAACCAAATTTTAGCTTTTTACCTGAAAACATTTCCTGAGAGTTAAATTAAATTAAAACTTTTTTCTATTTTTTCAACTGTTTATTAATAAATTATTCAATTCTGAATTTGATTTGAAAAAGTCTGATTTTGATTTTTAAAATCCTGAATTTGGTTTGAAACATCCTGAATTTGATATGGAAAAGTCCTAATTAGAAGTTAAAAACCTATATATCATCTCACCTTTCTCTACCAATGTTAAGGGGCAACGTTTCCATTATTTCATTTCTTTTTGTAATGGAAATAAATTTCAAGTACTTCACTTTTCCGTTTCAAGGTTCTTGAGACCTCTCCAGATCATCCCCTCCTAATAGCTATTCAAAGTCTTCTTATGAATACAAATTTTCTATTTGATTATGCATATAATTCATTTAAAAATATAAAGGTATATATAATATGCAAATGGTCCCTATTTTTTTTTTTCGCTCGAGGGTCTTCCTGCAACTTCGCTGGATAGCCGTACGAGTGCGCTGTAAATATATGTACCAATGTGGCATCGGTTCGTTCACCTCCACGGTGAAGTCGCCGGGTTCGACTCTTATTCTTCACCTGGCGACGCACTTCTTGCTTTTGCGCTTTTCAATAATTAACCCCCAAGATCAAAGAGCCACATTATTTTAGCACTTCAAAATTACACTGCCCAACAAAATTTTCTAAATGTTGACTTAAGGTAGTTGTTTCACCATATGGGTTTTCTTAGGATTTTTTTTTGAAATTTAGACAGATTTAAATACTTCTGCAACGATTGGTGGCAAAACGAAATTTATGAACAATATAGTTCCGGAAATATTAAAATCCAAAGATAGAGTTTTTCAGACTCTTATACATTGCACTCACTATATGGGATATCGGAAAGTTTATATACATATTTATTTAATTATAATTAAGAAAACCTTCTTACCATTGTTATAAAAACCGAGTGGTGATCCGCGATTGGAAGTAGGTGTACACCTCTTTGGAAGTATTTTGTAAGTACTTGCAAATATCTGGAAGTACTTGGAAATACTTGAAAGAACTTGAAAACATTTGGAAGTACTTGAAAATATTTGGAAGTACTTGGAAATATTTGGAAGTACAAGTGGAAGTAGGTGTACAGAATATTAGGTCGTGGTTCACCCCTCGTAAAAAACTAAACCAACATTAAACAATAACTAATAATTTTTTTTAAGAAAATTTTAATTCATAGTTAACAACACAGTTTCTTAGATAATAATGAAAAATTTACACTAAAAACAAGCTGGCAACAACGCATTTTTTTACCTAAAAAGTGGGTTAACTTTAGTAATTTTTTGACGTTTTTTCAATTCAGCCATTGTCACAACAGCTTTCAATCGCTTAGTAAGAACATGTTGTTTTATAAATCTCCCTTTATAATGTACTTCATCTGAAATTTCTATGATAAAATATATACAAGCTCGGAAGCGTTGCCAGATTTGTCAAACGAGCTAGAAGTTGTACATAATCAGCAAAAAGTTTGTGAATTATGAATCCTTATTGTCTGTTCTATATACTCTAGCATGACATTTTTGCTAGTATTGTCGCTAAACAACTACCTTAATAATGAATCTTAGTAAATGTTTATATGCTGATTCTCATGATGCTTTTGAATTTTTTTTAACACCAACAGGTCAGGGTTTTGAGATGTTTTTAATCTAAACACCAAAAAAGGTCTTTTCTTATACATTATCATAGATATGAAACTGCAATATTTGAAATTAAAATATTTTTAATCCGAAGGTTTGAGTGTTTTATAATTTTTTTATTTTTTGAAAAATAGATGAAATTTTTAAAAATGGTAAAAACAACTCGCGGAAGTGCTTTATCGCCACAATTTTTTTTTTAAAAGTATATGAAAATGAAAAGTTCAAATCATAAATATGTTCAAATTAAAAATAAAGAAATGAAATTTTTTTTGAAAAATGTTTTTTTGGAACTTTTTCAAAAAAATTTTTAAATATAAAATACTAGGTAGGTTTCAATTCACATAAGTAAAAGATCGGATGCTTGTTTAGGACGACTCAATATATATTTCGGGGTATAAGTGTCCTTTGTGAATTGAAGATGGGCTTATACCCCGAAATATATATTGAGTCGTGCTAAACAAGCATCCGATCTTTTATTCATGTGAAACCTATCTAGTATTTTATATTTTAAAAAAAATTTTGAAAAAGTTCCAAAAAAACATTTTTTAAAAAAAATTTATTTTCTTTATTTAATATGTTTGACCAAGAACTTACACCATTCTTCCTTAACAAAAATGTTCAAATTATATGTCAGTAGGTTTGAGTCGAATCCGAGCTCCAAGTCTGCTATCCGAGCAGTTGGCCTAATCCTAGAGACGAAACTCCTTCTGACTTACATATAAATTATACAAAGGTTATAATTTTTTCTCAATTTCCTCAATTTCTCTCAATTTCCTCAATTAGAACTCAATTTATAAATAATAAGAAAAACAAAAACTAAGATCATATCTTTTTAACTATGTTTATTGTACTTTAAAATAATGCAGTTTTAGTTTTTCGAATTATAATCGAAATAAAAGTAACCACTAAATTGAAAATTAAAGAGAAAGATTTTTTCTAGTAAGAGAACAAAATATTTTGATTTCAAATATAGCTGTTTAATATCTAATGGGACTCAAAAATAGGTCAAAATGACATTTTTCTGCGTTTTGATCAAAACTCTGAAGTGTAAAAATTCTGAGAATCAGTGTGAAAAACTCTACTAGGACTAGGATCTAAAGTTTACGAATAAACATTTTTGTTTAATTTTTGGCGATAAAAGGCATCAGAGTTGATTTCTAAAATCAATTGAATTTGCTTAATCTGATCCAATCTAATTTTGCATATGTATATGTCAGAAGGGCTTGTCGAATCCTTGGGAATCTAACCCAAAAGGGCTCAAAAGATATTTAGAGATCTAGGCCATTAAAACTAACCAAGGACAATATCTTTGATTTTAGTAATTACTTAAAATAGTAATAATAATAAAATAATAGCATACCCTATTCGCTTTCCAAGATTATTAAATGTTCAGCTTACCTGAAAAAAAGAAAGAAAAAATTATTAAATATATTTAATTATAATTTGTTAAAATATGTTTTTCGAGATATATTTATATATACAATCAAATAAAACTAATAAATACAATAAACAATACATTATCCAACTTCACATGTCTGAATGTAAATAAACAAATATACTATTCATAAATTAATTTGAGGTTATGACTCAAATAAATTAACTAGTTACAATAAATTTAGAAAAACTAAATTAACTAGGTAAGAAAAAATATTAATAATATCAATTTTTTTTTTCATTACTTAATTTTTAGTAAGTATTTATATTTAATTTTCATTCAAGTTAAAGTTTTTAAGAATCATTTTCGTCTGGGGGGAGGGCCAGCTGTCCCCTGGCCATACCTGAGTACTTCCATGCAACAGTGTATTTATTCATTTCTTTATTTTTAATTTGAAAATCGATATTAAAAAGAAAAAAATTAATATCAAAAGGTATACTAGTATATATTTTATGCCATCTTTAAAGCTGTATATTAATAAAGTATAATAAAAAATGCGGGCCAATTAGTTTAGTGCTACCCTGGAGCATCGCGTATCGTAGTTAGCCAACCGACCGACCCCTGGGTTAAATGATTAAGCACTTAATAACAGAAGAATAATTATTAATATTAAAACAGTCTTCTCTGTGTTTTTTTTTCTTGTTTTTTTATTCTATGTGGATATCCGAATAAGAGCGAGTTCTTCATCCCAAGTACAATTAAGTTAACGTTTATAATACGATTTAACTAACACGGATCTAAAATATATAATATAGCAAATCTTACAAGTGTTCCTCGACCCGAGATGGTCCATCCTCTAATAACGGGATTCGTTCTCCGACTTGGAGAAAGAAAGAGATGAAAAATAAAAAAAATAAACCTCACACTGATACACACCTGCAGTTTAAAAGTGTCTGTCACAAGAGAAACCACTTCGCTTTTGAAAATTAGATAGAAAAATAAACTGATGAGATCATCGCGTTTATATCTACACAGAGACGAGCCCAAAAATTCAAACTCGAGTTTTTTTTTTTTTACATTACCATACTGGGTATGGTCAAGTATTGTAATCGTGCAAAAATAAATATTGTTTTTTTTCGAAATATCTCAAAAAAGGCTCACATTGTTTTGATAAAAAAAATTGAAGATATCCATGGTTTTTTGGTCTACTAGAAAGGGTGGCCAAAACGCGGACCGCGGTTTACCGGTCGACCGCAAGGACTGGAAATCGTCCGCGAAGCTGACGTGAACATGACAAATTATATTAGAATATTTTCTGATAAAAAGTACCCTGTATGAAAATTTTCTACTTGGTATAGATCTGAAAAATTATAGTTATAAATTCAGAGCTGATGTGAATATAAAAAAAAAATTTAAATACATTTTAAAACATTATTGATGAATGTTCAATCTCGATCTAAATATTTGACAAAATTTCAAAATTTTTATTTAATAGAGGTTGCATAATGGTAAAAAATACTTTGGGGGTGAGAATTCCGAAAGGTCACCTAAAAAATGATCATTTCGTAATTATTTCTTCTCTCAATATATATGAGTACTTAAAAAGTCCTTAAAAAAACACCGATTCGTAAGTAGGTACATTCTAAATAAACTGCAACAGATCGTTGCTAAACTTTATCCAAATTCATTTGAAATATTGATATTTTTATTCCTTTATTACCCTTAATCAGATATCACTTGCTATTTGCAGGCCATGTTGACTTAAATTCAAAAATAGTGAACGATTCTCATCTAATACTCTAGGAATAACCATTCTACATTGGATTTTAAACGTTTCAGTTATTATTGGTAACCAATGCTGAAGACATGGAGGAATCGAGTTAAAATCAAAAATACCCATCGATTCTCATCTAATACTTGAGGAATAACAATTCTAGATTGGATTTTTGATGTTTCGATTATCAACAAATGAAACATAAACATAAATTTGAGAATGAAAAAAATTATATTTTACTAAATATTAAATTTTACTTTACCATACAGGGTTGTCTGGTTGTATGTGCATTACCAAATTTTTGTGGATGAGCTAGCTCAAAAACTAGTGTGAATATCGAAACCAAACTTCACACGTAGTTTTGGTCCATTGAGATTAAGAGATGTTTAGATTTTGGTGCATATCGATCCCAAAATTAAAAAGGTGGAGGGGGGAGGGGGGGTTAAAAATTAAAAATCTAGGCCGTTAGAGCAAATTCAACCAAAGTTTGTATAATTATTGGATAAAAAATACTTGGTAGGTTTCACATTAAGATATAAAAAATAAAACGAATTTATTTTTGGAGAATCTTACCCTTTTGTTATTTAAAATTAAAGTTTACCATTGACTTGTATTCAAATTCGACTTATCCAGGTCAGTTACTTTCTGTTGCTCCTGAAGATGGGTTAGTCACCCGAAATATATATATCAAGATTAAAGATTCTCCAAAAATAAATTCGTTTTATTTTTTATATCTTAATGTGAAACCTACCAAGTATTTTTTATCCAATAATTTTAAAAAATGTTTCACCAAGTACCAGCACCAAATTCCTTAAAAAAAAATCAGTGTCCTGAAGTGTAAAAATGCAAAAACTAACCGCCAAAAATGGAGGGTATGTATACATAATCAGTGGGATACTGTATAAAAATGCAAAAACTAACCCCCCCCCCCCCCCCTACATGATTATATTTAGGGGCCAGGCTGTATGGTAAAGTCAAGTGGATGGCCACATCAGAACACGTCAGCTTATTTTTTTAAGATTTTAAGATTTTAAAATATTCAAAAAAAAAAAATTTCAAAAATTTCAAAAGGGTGATTATCTAATAAATGATTTTTTAAATAATTGGCTTATATTTTTCATGAAGAATATTAAATTAATCTATAAAAAAGGGGTAGTTCTAAAACCATCATTAAATCGAACAAAATCACTTCTAAAATAACATTTTTACTAAAAGTGTTACATT
This sequence comes from Forficula auricularia, assembly GCA_024734495.1. Lineage (NCBI taxonomy): Eukaryota > Metazoa > Arthropoda > Insecta > Dermaptera > Forficulidae > Forficula > Forficula auricularia. The sequence continues at coordinate 224,660 of JALMQS010000153.1, read as the reverse complement.
TATTTTTGTTTAGGTGTCCTGGCGAAGTTTCTCAGACAGGAGAAAAGAACACGCTAGCTTCAAATTCTGTTTGAAATCTGGTAAGTTCTAATATATTATTTATTTATTTATTTATTATTTTTTTACAAACCCTTACCATTTTTGGGCATTGGGTAAATTTAACGTATTATGAACAATTCAATATATTAAGATCCATATAATATTCTTAAATCTTCTTCTTCTCTTCACCGTCTCTTTTATCTGTTGCTCCCCTATCCATCCTTTCGTCCATCTCAAGAATATCCCTGCCCAGTTCCTAATATAATAAAATTAAATTATGCAATTTTCAAACGAAACTACTAGAAGAGTTTCATATTCAAAAGGAAATATAATTAATTGATAATGGAGGTGTATGTTAAAGTTATGTGGATGGCCACATCAGTTTCTTTTTTTCAAATTCTATGTACTTATAGGAAAATTTCTAGCCTAGGAAGACGTTGATACCATATTTTTTAGAGAAGTTATAGCTATTTAAAGTTTCGAAAATTGTAAACTAACTTAATGATTATTACTTTATATCAGGGGTGGCCAACTAGTTTGATGATCGACTTTACATGTTAATAATGAGTCGCGAACTACTTTTGCTTTGATGGTAAGTGGAGATAGAAATAAAATATTTAAAAAATATTAAATGTAAAGAAATGATTATCTATTTTGAGGATGCAATATAAACATATCTATTAAAATCTTTGATATGACCTAAATTAATGTTCGTAAAAAATATTAGTATAGCAATACCTAGGTATATATTAAAACTAACACAAAAAACGTTATACATATGCATTCAAAGAAATCAATCAATGAGAAATACCAAATAATTAATTATTAAATACCGAAATAGAAGTTTCTTAAAGAACTTACGAAAATTGACTACAAACGTCACGCGATCGGCCGTTTGGCCACCTCTGCTTTATATGAATCAATTCTTTAATAAAATATCCTTATGGGTTTTTTTTTTTTATGTGATCAATTGTAAGTACATGAGACGGAATTAATAATAATCTTAAATATAAATTGTTCATTTATACATATAGGTATTGTCGAGGGGTGAACCGCTATTGGAATTAGGTGTACACGTCTTTGGAATTCATTAGATAATGCCCCTTCATCTATTGTCTTCTACTTGGAAATGAAAGTGGAAGTGGAAGTAGGTGTACACGATATTAGGTCACGGTTCACCCCTCGGGTATTATAAATACCTCGCCTTAAAATGTCATTCAAATAATGATGTTTTCCATATTTTTGAACCAGAAGTTTCAAAGCTAGAAATAACAAAATCTAATCAGACCACAGCATTGGAAATACGAAATTTTAGGAAAAATACAAAATTTATACGACACACAAAATTAGGTCAAAGTGAGAAATCATCTCCGTAACGTCACATTCAAACATAGAACTCATGTTCTTTGTCAATATAGTTCCACTAATCTGCTTACCTCTTCCTCCACTACATAAAACAGAAGATTTAAAACGTACAATTAAAAAAAAAGAAACGTTTTAATTACAATTATATCAAAATTGATATTTAAATGGTTTTAAATAACGCTAAGGCCAAACTAACCACCTAAAAACCAGCTCGAAATCGAGCTATACGAACCAAAGAACCGAGCCGAACTAAATAAATCTTAACCGAACCACATAGGGGCTTGTCTGGGAACAAATTTTTTTATCTAATTGAGCCCAGATCATGGACCGAACCTATTAAAAATTATATAAGTGAAAAATTAGAGGGGAGAGGGAACTATAATATAAGATCACCGACACTAACCCTGTTAGCACACTTGGTCTAGAACAGGGATGTCCAACCCGCCGCCCAGCACTACAATTAATGCGGCCCACACCGGTTAAACTTTCTTAAAACATTGAAATTTATATGTAGTTCCTGGAAAAGACAACAATTTGACCTGATAATTTTATTTTTCTAGAATAAGAAATCTACCGAAAAGTTTTCCAAAAATAAGTGCTAATTTTAAATTTTGAATCTGGAGTAAAATTCAAGTTTTCCCTAAAAATAATCACCATTTCGGTGTATTTTCGACTCCATTTTCATTATTATATAATTTTTTTACCTTCAAACTATCTGACACATAATATAACTTCCAAACCTTCAAAACCTCAACACCTACGCCCTCCACCCTTTCTCTTGATCTATTCCTCCTTCTCTTCAGTAATGCAGGGATCTTTCGAGATTCAAAGAGGCCGAATCTTCATGGGCCTCATCTTGCATTCGATAGCATAAAAAAAAATTATCTGCGGCCCGAGACCTTTAATTTTCTTCAAATGTGGCCTGGGTAAGCTAAAAAGGTTGGACACCTCTGGTCTAGAAGATGTTTTCTAGACAGTGGGAGATTTTTTAGACATCTTAAAGATACCTTAAGGTAGTTCTTTAACAAATGCAAAAATTCAATAAGTCTTCGAAACTTGGAATATAAGTCATTAAAAGCATAATAAACACACTGTTAAAATTTGAAAACGATTTACCACACCAAACATGAAATGAAATTTTTAACATATGGTAGATTGGGAAAGGGTGGGAAAATGATCATTATTTTTTTTTCATTGGAGGACTTTCACCATCTTGATGAAAAACTAATATTTGTTAGAATAATATATTCGGAGTAATTTGAAATGATTTACCAAGTAGTTTTGATATGGGCGATTATTTTTAGTGGAGGGGATAAAATATCAATGGCTTAGAAACGATCCATTCATAAATAGAATATAGTAGAGTAAAAAGTACAGTCACGTTAAAAAACATAACCTAAAATTTTAACACTGTTCATATTTATTGAGTGGTTACGAGGCTAAAACTTTTTATGTGGATTTTAGCGAAAGAACCTCCTTAAAGACAATGAGTGTGAAATAAGACATATTTTAGAGTGAGTGGGCTATCTGGGAACTTGTCATCCAAAAATCATAAATGAAAATGACATTTCTCCACGCTTGAGACAATTTTATGCAAAAAGAGCAAACATTTTTTGAGTGAATTCATTGCTAGATTCTCCCGGCAGACTTCGTTTCTCTCCCTGGCGTACCGAGTAATTTTTCAAACTACTCACATAATATCAATAATTCTTCTTACTCTCTATTTTATATAAATATAAATAAGTGGAAGTAATAATGAAGAAAGTAAAAAAAAAATGAAAAAAAGAAGAAGAATTAAATTGAATCGGGCTTTGATTAATTAAAACGCAAAGCGCGAGCGAAAGTCCAAGAGAAGCGGCGAGCAATAATTCACACATAATGAACTTGATTTTTTTTTTTATTTTAAACTCCCTCTCTTGATTTTCTTTTCTTTTTTTCCTTTTTGAAAGGAAACTGCAAGCAAAGAGTGTGAAATGATCGAAAAAGATCATAAAATGGTTGTTTACTAACTGTATAAAAAGCCAATCAAAAATAAAGTTACTAAAACTTACTTGTTTTTTTGTTTTTTGTTTTTATTTTAGATTGCCAACCATTTTAAGTATATATATATATTATGCTTTGTTTTGTTTTGTTACATTTGTCGTTAAAAAAAGGTGGGGTCTTTTTTCTCAAAGTTAATTATTTTCAAACAGCAGTTTCTTAAATGAGATGATATAAAAGAAAATTTTAGCACCGTTGAAAATGACAACGATTGAACGCTCGATTAAAACTACTATATAAAACCAGAGGCGTCAACAGGAGAGGGTAATTGGCTGCTCATCACCGAATGGGCTACCGTAAACGCATCTGAACGGGATTCCCGAAATAAAATCAGAAAGGGTGGTTTCGTTCTGCTTCTTCGAGCCTTGGTTATTACTATGGAAATTATGCTTTCCATAATAAATTTACAAGGGGAAATTGTTCACATGGGTGGTTCCCCGTTGCTTTTTCATAGATTTATTGAAGCACCTTGCTGAAAATTGTTCTGGCTAAATTGGGATTCGATCTGGAGTCAACTCGGACGCTCTAACTAGTGAACTCACGGCCTCTCTGGTGGTTTCCTGAATTGTTAATTGTTTTATTATATTAAATGAGCAATTCTTGTGTATATACTATATTGTTGCAGTAAAAACTCGTTTTTAGTAAGAACGGGTTTTTACTAGTTAAAACGCGTTTCACTGAATACCTTTGTGGCAACTAGAGTTTACTAATGTTGGTTGAGTTTGGTTCAAAGGTCTAGAATCTTCATTTTCGACCTTCCGACTCATTTGGGTGTTTATTTTCAAAAAAATTTTAACAAAAATGTCAAAAATTACATCCTCTACAATTTTTGACATTTTTGTTTAAATAATTTAAAAAAAATAAACATCCAAAATGAGGTAGAAGGTCAAAAATGAAGATTCTAGACTTTTGGACCAAACTCAACCAACATCAGTAAATTCTAGTTGCCACAAAGGTATTCGGTGAAACGCGTTTCAACTAGTAGTAACCCGTTATTTCTAAAAACGGATTTTTACTGCAACATATATACATATATGAGTGGCATGCGGTCCATGGATGATGTGGATGTGCCGCATCCCTAAAATTTCAAACATTTAGAGTATTTTCATAAATAAATAAGGTCGACTTCAAAATTTCAGGATGATATTTAAATTTTCAAATTATTATCCGTTATTTCAAATATTTCTATAAAAAAACATTTTTTTGTTTTGAAAAGTATATTGGATGAAATGAAATAAAATTGTTGCATAGTTTCAAGGGACAATTAAAATGATTTTTCCGAAAAGTGTGCGAATAGGTTTGAAGTTCCTCCTTGGTATATTTTCTAGTTCAAACATTTCAAAGACAAGTCCAGGCGAATTTTAGTTGAATAAAAATTGTTCTCGCTGAGAACTATTAAAATAGAAATAATATAAAAAATAAATAAATAAATATGATTCGAGAATCTTTGGTTTAATCCATTTCAAAGAACTCTCAATATCTAAGATCAGAAATAACTAAGAGTGCTATAGAGAAGTCATAGATTGCTTATAGCAATAGAATTAAGACAAATTTTAGATTTTTTTATTCGACAGGCTGATTCATTGTAGAAGATGGTCGATTTCCAAATTAGCGGGGGGGGGGGGGGAGGCATCTCTTCCTCAGTGGAAACCACTCCCCCACCAATGTGCCGACCCCATCACTTTGTACAGAACATTGATAAAAGCTTTTACTGAGGAAGAGATGCCGAAAGCGCTCTCGAAATATTTGGATTAACCATTTGAATAATAAATTTAACAAGAGGCAATTCAATTTATTTATCCTTTAACAATAAAAAAAAAAAATACTATAAAGAAGTTTGGTCCAAGGGCTTAGATTTTCATTTTTTTGACCTTTCACCCCCTAAATGATTTTATTAAATAATAAGTATAAGAGAGGGACTAAAAGAGTATGATAAATTCAGGTGGATGGCCACATAAGTTTATTTTTAAACAAAAAAAGAAAGTGATAAAAAAATTACTTTTCAATGATAATATTATCATAAGCAGGACATTTTCCAAACAGAAAAGTTGATAACCGTATAATGAGATGAGACAAGGAGGAGGAAGCCAGTCAGTCCCCCTTTGTGAAACTTTGTCTTTGACCTGTAATAAGTCAATTAGTGGTGGTTTGTTCTCTCCCGCGGGGCGTTGCCCTCTTTCTCTTTTCCAATGAATTAATTTGAAAAATGAATGGAAATTGTGGAATTGATGAGCGCGGACACGCAAGCAGGGTGCGTCCTTGGCGCTGCAGAAGACTTGTCTTCTGTATGTCTGTCCGTCTGTCTGTCTCCAAGTCCTTCTTCCCTCTCTTGTTCTGCAGCCTGCAGAGCATCCAGACTCTTTCCTCCGGCCTCAATTGCTTCAGCTCAATGACGCTCTATTTACGGGCGAAAATATGCTGCCTATGCACTCCACTTCTTTTGTCTCCAAGAAGTCGTCGGTCGGTTGGTCGGTTGTCGTCGTCGTCGCCAACTTGTTTTTATTGCTTTTGTTCTACTAGAAAGAGAGTTTGAAAATCCATTAAAAGTCACTAAACAAAAGATAAAGCTCATAGTAATTATGATTATTGATGGGACAATAGGACGGAAATCAGACGAATACATTAGCAGAGCGCCGCTTACAAATATATTCTCTTGCAATCAGTTAATGGCGAGATTGTTCTTTTTTTTTTTATTTTTAGAAAAAAATTTACCTGAAATAAAGTACCCACTATGTCCTTAGCGAAGTTATTATTTGGGAAATCACAATAGGCGTGACATTTCTTCGAGATATATAGAATCAATAATTAAATGTAATGTAATAGCGAATTCACGTTTTCTGACAACTATTGGCAGAAAATTATCTGAAAACCATATCTATTCTCCCAAAAGAATAATAATTTTATTCTCAATTAGCTAGAGCTTCTCATTTTTGCCATTTATAATTATATCAGCAAGAGAAATCAATGAGGTTATTCTCTGCTTGATGAAAATAAGCCAAGAGTGGTCCTTATTTTGGGTATTTTCAAATTTTTACGTGAACAAGGGCTCGTATGATTCGAAATAAAAAATAAAAAAATATCCCCCAAGTTTCAAGTCTCTATCTCAATTATAACCTGTGCCCCCAGCGATGTAAGTTCATCTAAATAGCATGGGTATTTTGCCATTGATCTCGGCCAAAGTAATGGTTCAAAAAATTTGAAACTCTGTAGACTTTATCCTTATAATAGTAGTTATCCCTCAGAATTTTTACAGATATTTAGCTATTATAATTTTGGAGTCTATAACTTAGTAACACTAAGAAATAGCAGTATTTTATCTAGCTATAACTCCAAAATTATAATAGCTAAAAATCTGTAATAATTCTGATGAATAGATAGTATTATAAGGATAAAGTTTACAGAGTTTCAAAATTGACATTTTAATGCCAAAAACCCCATGTTATTTAGATGAGAAACTTACTTCGCTGGGGGCACAGGTTATAATAGAGATCGAGACTTGAAACTTGGGGGATATTTTTTTTTATTTCTAACCATTTGAGACCTTGTCCGCGTAAAAATTCGAAAATACTCAAAATAAGGACCACAATAGTATATAACGAAAAAATCGGAGTGGGTGCTTATTAAGGTGGTCACAAGAAATCGAAATTTCCAATTTTTCCGGTGGGGAGCTCTTAAGAGTTTCTAATTGGCTAAAAAATGAGATTGGCAAAGTTTCAGCTTAATTGGATATCGTTAATCCGTGCTTCAACTAGGTTGAAGTTTTGAAAAAAATGCAATTTTTTTCTTTCATAAAATGAAAACCACCCATCCTAGAAACTTGATTCGTATCTTATTCTTTAGGCAATTTTATCTACTTGAACTTTTACTTGGACCACTTTTTTGTTATAAGTATCCGAATCCTCAAAAGCGACGTTCTAAGTAAATGCATAAAAACATAGTATATTCAATTACATCTGCTTTCCTGATTTTTATTTTTTTTTATTTTTATTTTAATTTGTACAATAAAAAGGGTTTAGCTAAAAGTTTTATCAAAAGTAAATGTTAGGAAATCTAAATTGAAAATGAAGGAATTATACGAGAAAAGAAAGAAGGTATAAAAATGAGGAACAATGTATAATTCGATTTTATTATTTAAATTTGTGTTATAAAAAAGAAAGTTTTATAAACCAAGAAATAATTATTATTTACAATTATCAGATTAAGGTTGTAATGGCTTAGATAAGGTAGATTTTGAAGAGTCAGGGAATCTTTTCCTAGAATTAGGTACAACTTGTAACACTTACTGCCGTTGTTCTTCGAATTTCGTGAAACAGGAATTAAAGTCTTGAATTAATTTTATCCCCTTTCAGCTGTGTCATTGACACTAATTTTTTATCTTTTAAATAATGTTGCTTTTCACATCAAAAATCGGGATCGGTATTAAAAATTCTGTATCAATTTCCAAATTTTTTAAAAAAATTTATAGTTCGCCGAGAAATAAAAAAATCAATTTCTTTGTCCAATAAATTATTTATCTACTTGTTAGAGACTGAGGGTTTCTTTTACATCCCTATTAGCAGAATAAGCCGATCGAGACGCCCCGTTGTATTATTTGCCCGTGTTCAATAAATAATTATAATTTTGTGAGACTTAAACATTATTGCAATCCTTAATAAATCGAATCACAAAAATACAACTTTAACACCTACATATCTAATAAATATATAACGAATATAAATATATATATGTATACCTATATATAATTTATTTGTTAGCGACTATAGTTTCGAAGGTTGTGTCTTCACCATTTGCTCTTTTAATTATAAAGATTCTAACTCTTATTTCTACCCTATTGGATCTAAGAAATTTGCCTTTGTTGAGTGACATGCTTACTATAACAACAAAACGAATTTACCTAGATCCAATTGGGTATTTTAACCATGAAAATTAAAAATTATAATATTTATAATTAAAATAGCTAATTATGAAGACAAAACCTTCGAAACTATAGTCTCTAATAAATAAATTATATATTTAGGTAGGTATACATATTTTATATTCGTTTTATATATAGGTACTATAATAGCCTACTTTTATATTTTATTAGATATAATGTTTATTTTCTAAATTTACTACATTTAGTAATATTTATTTCATTGTTTTGTAATTCGCTACGGATGTTCTTTGAAACATTCAATTTCGTAAACACTATGCAGATACGAAGTTAGGTTTTCTATAACCACTAATACATATAATAATAAAACGTATATAAAATATGTAGCTGTCAATTGGGCATATTTTGTTTTCTCTTGTATTACTGTTTTACTCCAAATTTGTCAGGGTTATATTTTTAGTTGTACTCTAAATATATCTTAATAAGTAATCTTTTGTAATCTGCTCTATGAGGCGAATCGCCTCAGAGCATGATTAGTAATATTAAATAAATAAATAATAACAGTATTTTCGACCGTCTGGGGGGGGGGGGGGGTACATGCCCATTGTGCCCTCCCTGCACCCTAGATCTGCCTATGTCACACTATTCTTCCATGTATCGTACTTTCAAAGAAGATGGACTAAGGGCCGGTTGTATGTCGCAAAGTAAATGCTTTTTATCACCAACACAGGGTACATGATAAATGGAGGGATTGGGATGGCCAATCAGATGCCAGGCACTGACAGTACATCTGAGATTGACCATACCAATCCCTCCATTTACCATCTACCCTGTGTTAGTGGTAAAAAACATTTACTTTGCGACATATACCCTTAGTCTATAGTGCGATTCTAAGGGCCGGTTGTATGTCGTAAAGTAAATGCGTTTTAACCAATGGTAGATGGTAAATGGAGGGACTGGGATGGCCAATCAGATGACTGGCACTGATTAAAAAGCATATACTTTGCGACATACAACCGGCCCTAAATGTCTTTTCCAAAAAATTAAAAAAGACATATTTTCCACTCAGGTGCTCGAATTTGCCAGTGTCAATATATTATATTTACACATGAAAACTACTTTGAAAAAATGCCCTTAGAAATGGTCCTGAAAAAGAAGAAGAACTAACAATTTTTCCAGGTTTTCAAAGAACAAGAAAAAAAACTAATATTAAAAGATGTGAAAAGTAAAATTGCTTCTTGGATAGTTAATAGTGAATGCGTGAGTTGGAACACACATAACTTTTTCCAGATGGTCATTTCAACTTTTGCAAAAAAAAAAAAAAAATACATAAAAAAACGACAACGTTTCATAGAGACGACGACATCAACAAGACGAAGAAGAACTCGAACGTGATGGTCGTCTATTCTGCTAGAAAAGGCGATTCTCCATGGAGAGCTGACAGTCTCGCAGAGAACGTCATCAACATAAGGTCTCAGAGCTTAACTATATTGCTGCAACGCATAAGGATACAAGTAAATAGACCTGAAAGAGACAGACGTAAAGTCAGTCAATCTCGAAAGTAGTGAAAATTGTCGAAATATACTCTTCAAATGAGAGTATAGAATAATAAGCTGACGTGTTCTGTTAATGACATCCACTTGCCTTTACCATACAATCTGGCCCCTAAAATTATTTATAATCATGTAGGGGGGGGGGGGGGTAGTTTTTTCCCACTGTTTATGTATAAAAAATTTGGTTGAGTTTGGTAAATGGCCATGATTTTCATTTTTTGACCCTACACTCCCCTCCCCATTTGGGCGGTTAGTTTTTGCATTTTTAGACTTCTGGGGGTCCAGTGATTATGTATACAAAATTTGATTGAGTTTGCTCAAATGGCCTAGATTTTTAATTTTTAACCCCCCTCCACCCCCCTTAATTTCGATTTTCACCAAAATCTAATCAGATCTTAATCTCAATGGACCAAAACTACGTGTGAAATTTGCTTTCGATATTCAAACTAGTTTTTGAGCTAGCTTGTCCACAAAAATTTGGTAACGCACAGACTAACGGACAACCAGACAACCAGACAGACTAACAGACATTTTGACAAAACAATTTTTATCTCAAAAAATATAATTTTTTCGATGTTTACTTATTAGAGCTTTTTTGTAGAGCGAAATGCCATGGTTTCGCTCAATTTTTTTAATCAAAATAGTTTCAGCCGTTTATGAGATATTTCGAAAAAAAGAAGGAAAAAACCACTTTTTTCATGCACGATTACAATACTTGACCATACCCTGATTTAAATTTATACACAACTAATAACTCATTTGAAACTTGATAACAACACCAATTAAAAAAAAAAATCGTTAGTGCCGTTTTTTAGAAAATAAAAAAAAAATATCTTTCATGTAAATGTCAACCTCCGGTGTTCCGATTTCAACCAAAATCTTGCTGAACTCCTTCTAGCCTAAATCGAGCTTAAGTTTCGAATTTCGTAGCTCTAAGACTTATGGTTACGAAACGCAGGGGGTACATACCTCCGAACGTATATACGTAGGTACAGCTAGATAAAATACTGCTATATCTCACTGTTAGTAAGTTATAGACTCCAAAATTTTATTAGCTAAAAACCTGTAAAAATTCTGGATGAAGGATAAAGTCTTACAGAGTTAGACATTTTTTCAATCATTACTTTGGCCAGAATAAAAAATTGATCGTTCACTGCCAAAAACCTCATGTTATTAAGATGGGAAACTTACGTAGATACATGTAATATAATCATTAATGTATTTCTTTTTTTGGATCTTTTTTTAATAACACTGTGCATTGATTCCCCATTAGGCATCTTACCCCAAAGGTATCGGCCATCTTACCTCAAGATGGGTACTCCCCCCCCCCTTGATTTATCATTTTTTTCTTTTGAAACTATTGTTTTTTGAAAAATTTTATAATTACTATTTATAAAGGGAGAATTTCTTCCGAAATGTTTCATTTTCAATAACCGTTTCCTATTCAGTTTAAATTTGTTTCTCATTTAGAAATCCTTATTTGAAAATTGTTTCCTCAAGTCTCAAGAAAAGAACGAGTTGGTAAAAAGAAAAAAAAACTTCTAGAGGAAAAAAGGAATGAATGACACCTTCATGAATTTTACCCATATATATTTATTTCTTTTTAAAATTCGAAAAATATTTTATTTGTTATAAAACATACCTATATCTATATGTATAAACTTTACAATAAAATTTAAAACTTTCCAGTTTTAATTTTATTATATCCATTTAGAGTTAAATAATAAATCTCACTGCTAATATATAAATATATCAATCCATGTTAATTCCTTATTCTGTGAAATTTCTAACTTTGGAGAAAGATTTTTTTTTCAAAACTGCTTGAAAAGGATCTTTTTAGGGATCTGTATAAATGTAAAACATGGGACCCTATTAGTCTCGATTCAATGCATATCTGTCAGTCTGTTTATCGTATCTTGTAGACTAAATACAAGATATAGACTTAAAAGTTTCAATTAAAGAGGTTCTTTCGCGACAATCCACACAAAAAGTTTTAGCCTAGTAACTATTCTATAAATATGAAAGGAACTAAAATTTTAGGGTATTTTTTTTAAACCTGGCTGTTCACTCAAACTACGAAATCTCTATATACACACATACTTGCGGATCGTTTCCAAGCCATTGTGCTTATATCCCCTCCACTAAAAATAATAGCCCAAATAGGTTTTTTTTGTTTTTTATCAAAACTACGTGGTATAAATAATTTCATTTTTTTTAAGTTACTCCGAATATATTATTCTAACAAATATTAGTTTTCATCAAGATGGTGAAAGTCCTTCAATGAAAAAAAATAAAATAATGATCATATCCCCACCCTTTCCCTATCTGCCCTATGTTAAAAATGTCATTTTTAATTGAAATTATTTCATGTGTGTTGTGGTAAATCGTCTTTAAATTTTAATAGTATGTGTATTATGCTTTTAATGACTTATATTCCAAATTTCAAAAACTTCTTGAATTTTTGCATTTGTGAAAGAACTACCTTAAGAAGTTGTTTTACTAAAAAAGTGTATTAACATTTTAATAAAATGATTATTTTTGGGAGAGAGTGGGCGATGAAAAAGTGAAAACTTTTTCAAGACTCTGCTCGCAAATTTTGCAGAAATGGGTTTTAAAATTAATAAATTATTCAATTTAATAAATTGAAATTGAAAAGAACAGAAGTCATATTAGAGAAGTGCCGGATCATCCCATTCACCAATACGTTTATTCACATGACTTCAAAGGCTGTCCACAATAGGTCAAAAAAGAAAAATATTCTGGTGCAAATGATGATACGATATTGATTCAAGAAGCTCTAACTCCAGGATCGATTATTGCTTCGTGAAAAGAAGTAGAAAGAGTATTTAAGCTTTCTATTATAGATTGATAATACCTGGAGGCACCGAGCGATTCTCGGTAACCCCGACCCCCCACCCTCCTCCCGAAACCATACACCTCGCTCCCAACACTTCACCCCCACTCCGCCCCCCACAACTGCACCCCCACATCCATCCCCAACCCCGACCCAGTTTTTGCATTTCTATCTTTCTAATGGTCCACATATTATGTGTATATTTGTTTACTAGTACACCAATTTGACCACATTCGTTCATATTGATAAACATTATAAAAAAATAAATAGGAAAATAATAATAAAAAAATAATCGTATAGGATCTGAAATATAAACATAAAATTAAAAATATGTACGTCTCGGGACGCGCGACAGAAGTTATAACTTTCACCAACTAAGTATTTTAGGAAGACAATTTCAAGGATAATTGCCCGGAGAAAAGAGAATTTAATTTTTTAATTTTAATTAGAAGAGTGGGGGGAGGCCAAGGAATAATTATTAATATATTTAATGTTTCTGGATTTAAAATTAATTGTTTTCTTTCTTTCAGCTTAATTCAATTATACATATTTCAAATTTGCCTCGCCGCAATTTATTCAATGAATTAAATTTATTAAATACATAGCTATATATAATATATTAAATTATTTCCACACTTATAATAAAGTCTAATTCAAAAATATTCATTTTAGTAAAAGTAAAAAGCAAAGTTCTTTAAAATAGTTCTATAGTCCAGTGGTAGAGTGTGTGCCTCTGATGCAAG